>VZRI01011292.1:4627-15234 GCA_013397515.1 Upupa epops
GCACCACACCTTGCAACTCTTTGCAACTTTATCACAAGGGGGTGGTGAGCTCTTTCTCTCCCGCAGACTGTAATGCATTGGAAGAAGGGGAAAGAAAGAGGGCTCTGGAAGGGGCCTCTCAGCTATGGCAGCTCTTCCTGGTTTGCCATGACAAGTATGGCCCTACATGACCAGCATAATATTGCCTTTGTCTCTGGCTGTGGCGTAGATGCTGTATCTCAGCTTTGCCACTGAGGAACTGGTAAATGCTGAAGTAAGTGGGAGAGAAGAAGCCCTGAGGTGGGCTTCATAGAATCATCAGGGATCGGAAGGGATCTCAAAAGATCATCCAGTCCAATCCTCCTGCCACAGCAGGACACCTAGACCAAGTTACAGAACAGAACATTACGGATTGGAAGCAACCTGGAAAGATCATCCACTCAAATTCCCCTGCCATGGCAGGATCACCCAGACAAAGTCCAGGTGGGTTTCAAATGTCTCTAGAAAAGGAGACTCCACAACCCCACCGGGCAGTCTCCTCTAGTGCCCCGCCACCCTCACTGGGAAGAAATTATTTGGTTGCTCTTGGTTGTGGGCTCAATAAATTCTTTTTAGCAAAGCTGCTTCATTGCCTGTTGAATTCTCTGTAAGATCTGTTTGCTATGCTTAGATTACAGGCACCAACCCAGGAATGGTCTAGACTTTCATTTTAGATCCAGGACAACACCTCATCCAGTCGGAGTAGTGATGGTTATAACCTGGTTGCATGTTGCCTCCTAAGAACACTTTGAACAATAAAGCTGTAGTTAAAATTCCTTTTATTTTTCCATTTCCAGAAAATTTTGAACCAGTTTACTGGCAATAACCCAACTGAAAAAATAAATTGCAGATCAATAAATAGCAACAACTGACAGAGTGATACAATAGAGCTTCTCTTTGCTATTGTTCGGGCTACTCTCCTGAAATCTCTAGGTTTGAATTACCTCTGGCAAAGGAACAAACATACCAATGACTAAGGTATTTAGTAAAAAGTACTTACTGTAAGTGTTGACACCAGCTGTAGATGTATTTATGACCCTGGAGCTCCAAGTCACATGTTCCTCAAATGGAATCAGAGTTCAAATACTGTTCCTTCCAGGCATTATTTTATAATCAAATTAGAGGTCTTACTCATCTTGCTACTGTGGATTCCACCCTCATGTATCTGAACAGGGCTGTATTGCGTAGCAAACCCATAACCCTGCATAAGGAGGGCATACTCTAGCTTTGGAGAAGGGAGGAAAAGCTGGACATTCACAAGCATGAATTCTTGTGAAACAGCAGAGAGAGAATTAAAGTCAAGACACGTCCAGCTGTAAGCACTCAAACACAGCAAATTCCTCCTTGCTGGGCTCTCAGGTAACTAACAGAATGGACATGAAAGGTGGTAAGCCCAAACTATCTAGAGGTATTAAAATTGTGATTTGGAGCAGGCTGTCAGGAGCAAGCAGAATTTGGGGGAGATCTGTGATGCCCTGATGTGTCTCCTGGCTGAAGTATGAAAATAGAACAGGAATATTTCTGCATGATTAGAAGTCTGCTCATGGCCCACCTTAATTACAAACCATTTTGGTGAGCAGCTGGAGAAGATTTCCACTTGATTTCTGGGTTCCATGTCAGCAAGTGAGTTTATTGAACAACATTAACAACATCTTGCTTGGGCTGCAATTTATTTATTGGGAATATGACAAAACCAGTATTCCTTGTCAAAGTAAAACTTCTCTAACAGGAATGTACATGAACACCTTGACAAGTGTTTATGCCACAAGTCTGCTTGGTGAGTTAAAATAATAATTCAAGAAATCCACCATCATTTGGCAGGCCACAGAAAGTAGAGTTAACAAGTANGCAAAACAGCATTTTCCTTGGTTTTCACATGCAGCTTCTATAATTTCATCATTCACTGTGAGCTTTAACAAGTTAGTCCTCCAGCAAACCACCCTCAACTAGATGCTATGAACTGAGGATGGAGCACTTGCTTTAGTCCAAGGTAGGCTGAGATTGTGTTCCTTATTTACAGTAAAAACTGAGTCCTCAGTGTCTTAGGTTATGACTTTTACCACATTTCCTTTGCTGCGTGGACTATCTACTTGCAATTGCAAACTTGACTTTTAATATAATTAGTGTTAGTGACAGAGCCCTGCTTTTTAATGTCAAGATTTCTTGGCTGCTTTTCCTAACCTGCTGCTCCCAGTATTTGGAGCCTTCACTGAGCCTGAAAGCCCATTACTGGATGTCATCAGTGAAATAAGATGTCCAAAAAATTGCTGATATGGCATTTACTGCAACTGAAAATCACTTAATTAATATACTATGTTTATGTATTTAGTAATGAAAATTTAATTGATTCCTCTTCCTTATGGATATACAGAAAGGGTAAATACTCCAACAAATGCTTTACTTAGTATTTTAAAGGTATTTGGAAATTGTCTTATGAGAACTAAAACATTCTCTTCATATGCTTCCCTTTTTCATTCCAGCTACCTCATGAACTAAGAACTGAATCAGTAGAAATTATGCTCAGAGCTGATGGCTCATCTATTTCCTTTCTTTGGCAGCTTTCACAAGAAGGCAAAGAAGGTGCTGACTTGGCATGCTTCAGAGCCAAAACTTTTTAAGACCAACTAGTGATTTGGAGTTCTTAAGTTTTATATGCCTGGCTTGAAACACTGTAGACGCAATTGATTTTCAGAGGAATAGCACTCAGCACTTTGTAGAAATCAAAGCCATTTCTAGTACTTTCAGAACTAGTGAATGCTTTTAAAAATCTAGAACCAGGTCTTTTAAGGTCAGTGAAAATCCGGGTGCAGTTTTGCTACCATGCCTCTGAGGGTTTGGACTGCCAGGGCCCTTTGGAAGACAACAGTTCTCTTCAGATGTCTCCATTCACCTACTCATGGTGCTTTTGTGCTTTTGCTTCTTGCTCTCTTGTAGCTGGGAGGATTTGATGCAACTGTTTTTCTCTAGATAAAATTAAAAATCATTACATATGCTGCTTTGGACTTCTAGAAGTAATTTGAAGTTCATTTTAATGCCACAGGTGGTTTAGGTGCAAAAAATAATGACAGTATTTTCAATTTTTCAAATTTGAACTTTCTGGTTTCCATAGAACTATAGATAGAATCATAGAAGAGGAGGAGCTCTAATTTCTAGCCAATACCTGCTTCGAGTCCTAAGTCAGGGCACATGAAGCATTGAAAGTTAGGGGCCACAAAACCAAAGGAGTGTTTATTTACATGCTCTGTCCTGGGATATAGCAAATTGGCAAGTACAGCATAGTGAAAAGGTATGCTTTCTACCTGGCTTACTGGGCCATCAAGACACTGTAGCTGACTTCTCTTACCTTCAGCAAGATAGGGCTACAAATGTTGTCAGCTGCAGTGTGGGAATAACCAGGGATAAAGCCATATATTTTTATGTTCAAACACTTTATAACCAAATTAAAGCATGAAAGTGAATGCAGTCCCTACTAAGAAGAATTTTTTTTTTTTCCCTGAATAAACAGAAAACAAAGAAAACATTTCACCAAGCAAAAATGTGTCCATTTCAGTCAGTGTGGACTATTCTGTAATAATTCAGCAGGACTTAGCCTGGACAGTGTCAAGGAGAATACGCTCAGAATGAACAAATCAATATAAATGGAGTGGTATAAGAAAGTCTTGGGTTGTTTTTTTTTCCTGAAGATTTAGAAGCAGTTGACCTTAAACCAGCATATTAAACTGTAAAGCTGAGATTGAGAGGCATGCTGTGCTAAGGTTGTATAATGGGAGATCTATAGTCAGTTTTGAATAGGTTAACTCAGTACCTCAAAACAACCCTAATATCAATTTTGCAGTTCTCCTAAACAACTTGGTTGTGCAAAATTGGAGAAGAGATGTGAAGCATAAATAAAAAACATTACATAAAATGATCTGCTTAAAAATAAGGTAAATGAATAATCATTTCAAGAATAAATGTACTAGAAAAAGTGAAAAAATAGTGTGATGCATTCCAATTAAAAATTTAAAGGGCAAATGATTATTCTAATTTCCTTTTCTCATGGAATTATTTTTCTTTTTAGATATCAGTATTTTATCTATATGCTCAAATTTGGAAAATATTTAAAAGAAAAATTTAGGTGCAAGACATCACATAGCAACTGGTATGGCAATTAAGTTCATTTTAAATATTGTCCCAAATGAAATGTTTCTGAGGACTTGACTTAATCATACAAGGGCCAGAATGAAGAATAACTATACATCCAAAATATTTCATTTGACTCTTCATAAACATTAGTTTTCCCTCCTTCACTCTGCCCCGCTTCTATTATAAGAACTGTCTTTTGGTATTTTAAGATTATATATTTCTCCCATATGTGGAAACTATTTTCATTACTATAGAAATGTAATTAATGTTTATCTTTTAGCCACGAATTTACTATCAAAGAAGTTACTGTATATGAAACTCATAGATTGCCCTCTGATAAAATTATACATAATTATTGTATATTGTGTACTATCCAGATCCTCTTCTACCATTCAGCCCTTGGTAACAGATCTGCCATCTTTGGTGTAAGTCCGTAGACAAAAGAACAAGGGTTTCTTCAATTTTTCCTGTCTAAAACAAAAATAATAATTCAGCATAAAAGCCCACAATATTGTCTCCTCTGAAGAAATAAAAGACTACAAAGGAAACTAGATTTAATGCCATGCTCCATCAGAATGGACATTAATTGTACACATCTGTTGCCTTTTAACCTATCAAGCTGGTTTAAAAAAAGGAACAAATCACCAGTCATTTTAAAATGTTGACTTACAAGTCAGTAAAATTAAGGAAGTTAAGACAGAGATTTACCAATTTCACTGAAACCTTTACAAGGAAATCAGACACAAAGAATTCTCCTCCATAATACTGAAGCAAACTGGATCCTAACGTTGTCTCACCTCTAGATCTGATGAAATTGAGACTAAATAGGTTTGCATATAATATTAGCAATTTTTAAATGTTGTAAGATAACCATGAATCCAGTGTTACTTTAACATATAAGCAGTCTATGACTGTCTTATCAAATGACTCCACTGTGATTTTCCCATGAAAGATAAACCAATTCTGTGAAATAACTCCATGTATTTAATGTATAGGTCATAAATACAATTCAAATACTATGTTAAACTTGTAGGAATTGCATAGGTAACACAATGGCTTTGTGCTCTCTGACAAATCAACTCCATACAATCTTTCTATCAACGACACCTTCAAAAAATGAAAAGCTGGAGCAATACCTGCTTTTAAAGAGTTTGTTTTATGCTGTGCTAGAATCCAAATTCAATTGTCTTTCAAGTGGCTGAACAGAGACTCACATTTGTGTATGCTTTTTGAGCTACCCCATGGGCAGAGTGTTATCAACAGCAGAGAAAACCTATAGGTGTGGCAGCACAATTCTCACAATTCTTGTCTTTCAATAAATCTATATGCATTCATGTAGACCAACACCTTCTACTTTTGTTCAGATCTGAAATGTAAGTAATAACCACTACTAAACTTAAACCACTTCATCTGCCAAATGCTAGTCACAATTGTGAAAGCAAAATATGTAGCTAATATCACTGTCAGAGCTGCTCAAATAATAGAAAATATTATTACAAGGTTGATGTTTTAAGAAAAGTTAAAATCTAAATATTGAATATACTTCAGAAAATTCCACTTTTACAGTTCCCATTTGCTCTCAGTTTGTGTTTGTTTCCTTTTCCTGGTAGACTCCTTGTGTGTCTTTTATTTCCTATCAGACATTTCAGTCTTCCTACTTGCTGAGTCCCACTCAGACTGTGTCTAGGGAGATACAGTTTGGGATGATCACTTTGTAGAAGAGAAGACAGACAGTAGGCAAATGATGCACAATGTGCATGAAGCAGCATGGTTTCCCTCCTGAAGCAGAATTCTGAGAATTGGAAATATAATTTTCTGGTTTTGTTGGTTTTTTGAAGAAAAAAATCCATCTTGTGTTTTTAATTATATTTTACAAAAATCTGAGAAAACCAGCAACTTCTGAAGATATGCAATTCTGTAGGAAATCAAGTAGCATTAGATTTGGTCAGATGTTTCACTGTCATCAATGTTTAAAATATTCAGCAGCCCTGAAGTCAAATAATTCAATAGTAAAGCCCTTTTTTTGACTGTAGTTTTAAAATTCTGTCATCTAGCCAAGCATCTGAAGTTATAATGCAAATTTAATGCTCAACTCACAAGATGGTAACAAAAAGTCATCAGAAACATCTTTGAAATTAACATTCATTTTAAAAAAACAAAGATTTAATTGATTTATGCGAACCAATCTGGTAAACAAACAAAAAAAAGGATATAAACTTCTCAGATAGTATTGCAAAAAAAAAAGCAGTTCAGCCTGGTTATGCACAAATACATGTTAGTCTGGAGAAAATGAGGAAGAGCAATAAGCAAGTGAATTCCCACCTCTGTAGCGTCAGACAACCTACCGATCACTAAACCTGGGCATTTCTTCTGGTGAGCATTGCATTCAGAAGAGTGATACGTGCTGCAGCTCTCACCACTTGCGTTTCATCAAGTAAATATTGCAGGTGGTATAATCAGCAGAATTAATTCAATTAGACTATGTAAGAGGCTGCCAAAAAATGTACTTGATGGCTCACTTCTTTGCTAGAGTTTCCAGCAAGTATATGGCTGGTGCCAAGTGGCTTGGGGGCTGCTGCTGCTGCATGAGAAGCCATTAGAATATGCTGAGCTTTGTAAATATGTCCATTTTATACAGTCCATGGAATTCACACTGATGTGCAAGGAAAAGCAGCAACTCATTTCATTACTGTGTCTTCCAAGTGCCTTTTAGGAACCAGCAAAATCAATATGTTTCTGTAAATAAAATTTAATAAAAAGCTGAAGCATTTCAACTAATAACACTTTAATAAAATACACATCGGTATTTCAGTAATTATTTTCCCATGGCCATATTTAACTTGAAAGAAAATAATATACTTGAAAGAAAAAAATATACCTATGAAAATAAATACTTAACAATACAAGAGGGTTTTTTCTCTGCCTTTTACTGTTTGCATTTTAATGTTGTTACTGTAATTATATTGTAGTCATGTTGAATGAAGATCTGTGAGCATGCATAAGCAGTTGGCTTATATGGCTGCACATATGAGCAAGGTGGCTGGGTTTGTGCAATGCCAAGCTATCAAGCTGCAATGAGATGGTTCTTTCTGAGCTTTTCTCTGCACCCCAAGTGCAGCACTCAGCAAAAGAGCAGTAGTTTACATCTACATCTACACCTGTATCTACATCTACATTGTGTGTTTTCTATAGGAGAAGCTTAGTCCCTGTAGACTAGAAACTTGCCTCAGTTTGCCAAGTCCAAAGTCAATCTGATTCAATGATGTAACCTCCCATGTGGCCTTCAGGAAGTGTGTTGGTTGGATCTTCCAGTCCCTAGAGCCGACCATTAGCTATGGGGACCAGTTCATCACATTTGGCTGTTCCAACTCTTGTGGTCACATTGATTTTATGCTGCTTTTGACTCTTCCTTCTTGAAGATATTGCCAGAAATATTCCAAGATCACCTGTAGTGGTTCAGCCAAGACAATAATGTCTTGCAAAATTGGAGCAACCTATTATAGAACAACGGTTTCTTTGCAATCTTTGTTAGCCATCATGAACTACCATTGGCTCTCAGAAATAAAAAATCCTGTCAGGCGCTTTTATTTTATATTCTCTTATCTATTTTTCACTCTGCAGGTCCCCACTGTCTATTCCAGTTTAACATTCAATTTGCATCCATTTGTAGCTGAAGAAAAAATTATCTCTGCATTTTCAGTGTATGATAAAGTCTGCCAGGTGCCTTTTGACCATGGCACTAATCAGTTTATGGGAAGCTTCAGCTAAGGCTGGTCTCTAATAGATCAAGTTATACAGTTTTTATTTAAATGGATGAAGGCCAAAACCACCTCCTTTCTCTGGGCAAGTGGCATTTTGGTTCTTTTCATACTTACTAATATACAAGACATCAAGCTGTAATTTTGACTGTATTTTATTGACACTCCCTCCAAACTGCCCCTTGACTGCTTACAATGAGTTTTATTCTATGCTTTCTATTACATTGAGTCAGCAATGTTAAAACTCCAAGCAATCTCCTAAAACTTAGAACTCCTGAACACTGAACACTTCTACAAATCAATGCTTTTAAGGTACTATGGTTAGCTACATTACAAAAAAAACCAAACTTGTTGATTTCATTTCTTTTCTGTGGCATTTAGTTTACAATACACAGTATTTAACTGCATCTATTCAGTTGTGGGTCAGACAACTTGAGGACTCAGTATCTCTCACCTTTTCAAAACAAACAGTTGCTATGTTTTCTCTAAACTTCCCAAATGACAAAGCACTTTATTTCTGTATTCAACATTCTCAATCTCTACTATCAATTTGTTGAATTTTTCAGTGAGTTAAATGAACCCAAATGTTAGTTCCTAGAAACAGTCCTTTTCAAAAAAGGTTAAAAAGACATAATTCAACTTGTGATCTAGTTTCATAACATAACCAACCAGAGTCCTGGTGATAATTTAGGCAGCCAAAGTAGAATCTGCTAACTCCACAGTAATTTTTTCTCTCTTAAGGATAGGACAAATGTTGAATTAAATAAGTGGAAATTTTAGTTAGTTTTGGAGACTACAGGTACAATCCAAGCAGTACAATGTATTCCCTTTTTACGTCATCTTTCCTAGAGTAAAAAAAGAAGAATCACACAATCATTAGGGATTGGAAGGGACATCAAAAGATCTAGTCCAATCCCTCAACCACAGTAGGACCACCTAGACCAAGTCGCACAGGAACATATCCAGGCAGGTCTTGAACATATCCACAGAAGGAAACTACCCTAGGCAGCCTGTTCCAGTGCTTTGTTACCCTCACTGTGGAGAAGTTCCTTCTGATATTTATAAAGAACCTCCTATGTTCCAGCTTGCACCCATTGCCTCTTGTTCTATCACCAGATAAACTTGAGAAGAGCCTGGCTCCATCCTCCTGACATCCACTCCTCACATATTTTTGGACATCAGTGAGGCCACCCCTCAGCCTCCTCTTCTCAAACTCAAGAGACTCAGCTCCCTCAACCTTTCCTCATAAGAGAGATGTTCTACTTCCTTCATCACCTTCGTTGCTCTACACTGGACACCGTCCACCACCTGTGTTCTTCTTGAACTGAGGGGCCCAGAACTGGACACAATACTCCAGATGCCATCTCACTAGTGCAGAGTAGAGGGGGAGAAGAATCTCTCTTGATCTGCTAACCACCCCCTTTCTGATCCACCCCAGGATGCTGTTGGCCCACTTGGCCACAAGAGAACACTGCTGGCTCATAGTCATCCTGCTGTCCACTAGGACCCTCAGGTCGCTTTCTCCTACACTGCTGTGAGGTGAGTCCCCAACCTCTGCTGGTACCTTCCACAAGTGTACTGCCTTAACGAAAAGGGTAAGTAGATACACTTCAACCTGGTAACCTTCAGTTTCTCTGACTATAAATCTAATGCCCTCCTATGAGTTTTGCCTCATTGCCTGTACTGCAGAGATAAACTACGGTACAATGCTTGTTTTATCACTTTGCAATAACAATTAATTATCCCCATATTTTATCTCATTACAGCACTATTTTTGTTCCCATGAAGAGACCTTTAATTTATCCTTGGCATGTTATTGAAAGTTTCACTTGCTTTCTGATTTAATTCAAAGCAGCAATTACATAGGGATAATGTTAAAACAGGCTAAGGCATCTTAGGACATTTAAACAATTACAGTATCACAGTATAACAGTATCACAGTAATGATGAGTCTGGAAACGACCTTAAAGATCATCCAGTCCAACCTAAAACCAACCAAGTTACCCTAAACATCTGACATTTAGATCATGCCACTCAGCACTTCATCCAGCCTAACAGTAAAAAACACTTCCAGAGACGGTGACTCAACCAACCCCATGGGCAGCCCGTTCCAAAATCTGATCACTCTTCCAGTAATAAAACTTTTCCTAATGTCAAGTACAAACCTCCCCTGACGGAGACCCCTTGTCCTGTCTTCAGTGTCCAGGGCGAAAAGACCGACCCCCGCCTGACAATAACCACCTTTTAGGTTGTTATAGACAGCGATAAGGTCACCCCTGAGCCTCCTCTTTTCCAGGCTAAACAGACCCATCTCCATCAGCCTCTCATCGTAGGGCTTACCTTCCATCGTAGGGCTTTACCAATCTAGTTACTCTTCTCTGGACTCTTTCCAGCACTTCAACATCCTTCCTAAACTGAGGGGTCCAGAATTGAACACAATACTCCAGGTGCGGTCTAACCAGTGCTGAATACAGGGGGAGGATAACCTCCCTCTCCCTGCTGGCCACACCATTCCTGATACAGGCCAGGATGCCATTAGCCCTCTTGGCCGCCTGGACACGTTGCTGACTCATGCTAAGTTTACTGTCCACCAACTCTCTTTCTACCTGAATACTCTCCAAGATCTCCATTCCCAGCCTATAGTTCTGCCTAGGGTTATTATAAGAAAAATGAACAACTGGACACTTAGTCTTGTTGAAACACATC
>VZRI01011295.1:0-26610 GCA_013397515.1 Upupa epops
CCCCCCCAAAAAAAAAAATCATCCCCCTAGCAATGACATCTATTCCATTTTTCTCAAGCACAAACCTAAACAATTGTTCATGAAACAGCCTAAATATCAAACAGCTTGAAAGAAATCAACTATTTTTATTAATAATTATTTAAAACTATGCTTACAAGTGCTCGTAGCAACTGAGAAGGCCAGAGTGAAGAATGAAAATGGTGGCTTTTTAATTGCAGCAGCACTTGATTTGTTATAGTTATGGGAAAAAAAAAAGTGTGTGACCCATTGCTAGCACTGAGGAGATGGCAGCGCTTGGTCTTGAGGAGGCTGCTGAACACAGAGCAGCTTCACTCATAGCTCTGCCCTGTCTTCCCTTCTGCAGAGGGAGAGCCAGGCCTGAAGCTGCCAGGGAAGGGGGTAACATTGGATGTTAGGAAGCCCTTCCTCACAGAAAAGGTGATCAGACACTGGAATGGACTGCCCAGGGAGGTGCTGGAGTCACCATCCCTGGAGGTGTTGAAGGACTGCCTGGCTGTGGCCTTCAGTGCCCTGATCTTGCTGCTGGGGTGATGTTAGGTCCTGGGCTGGGCTGGATGAATTCGGAGAGCTTTTCCAGCCTCAGTCATTCTGTGAAGATCAGAGGAGCCAAGTTTTCAATGTTAACTGGTTGAAAGCTCCAGCAGTTTAGCACAGTAAATATTCCCTCCCCCCACACTCTCCTTACTGGCAGAAATCAATACCGTTGATTAATAGCAAGCCTTTCCTTTCTTCCAAACATTCTAACGTAGGAATTAAAACAACCTTCAAAAAGCCTCTTCTTTACATTTTGTGTGTTTTATTTATCTTTACAAGAAACAAAACACAGCTCACATCGCTGTTCTTATTTTTGTAAAGGATTGGCAACATCCTCCCTTTTCTGCCCACAGGCTTTGGGGAAAAAAAACGTAGTCTGCCGTCACCATAAGGACATCAGTAAATGTTTGTGTGCTACAAAGAGCTACTCCCAAAAGAAATGCAGATGTGCACGTACAAAAATAAGAGGCTCAAAAGGCCACAAGCTCCCACCAAGCTGTTCAAAGTAACTTAAAGCAGGCAAGTCTCAAAACACACAGGGTTTGGGTTTTGTATCGTCCTCCTCAAAGCTGCAGACCAAACAAAATGCTGTTTTTATTAGAAAATAAAAAAAAAAAGGGTTTTGGCCTAAACATGCCAAGCCCAGCTCTAGCTGCCCGCCTTGTGAAGTTCCTGTCAGGGTACGGGTGTTGGTGGCTGGTATTACCCTTTCTTATGCTAAAATGAAGAGCGAAACCTCCCTGATCAGTGGCCACTCTTAATGAAAATTGATAAATTACTTTTCATCCCAGTGGATGTGAAACCTCCTGAGTTTTAGGTTTTAATTGAATGAGAAAGAGAAATTACTGCTGCTATCAGTCAGCAGGATCCAATGTAACCGGGGCGGTGGGTGGGGGGAACGGGACGACACACACACTTGGCTGGGTGAAGGGGGGCATGGGATAATCGTGTCAGTGGCAACAATCAGAACACTCATAACTTTGTGATTGCAATAGGGGAAGGTGCAAGCTGCAGGTACTCTGTTAAGGGACTCATGATGCCACCCTCAGCTTGGCAACACTCCCTTAGAGCTGAGGAATCCTCAGAAACTCCCCAAGTCCTGCCAGCAGCATCACCTTGAGCACCTGGGGGAAGGGACCATGGAGATCATCTAGTCTAACCCCCCTTGCTAGAGTAGGATCCCCTAGAGATCACACAGGAACACCTCCAGGTGGCTTTTGAAGGTCTCCAGAGCAGGAGACTCTACAACCTCTCTCTGTGTAGGATGTTGCAACGCCTGACAACCTTTTCAGTAAGGAAAATAGGGTAGAGGGTAGATTTAAACTGAAAGTCAAGAGCCCGTGGCTCTGATGCTACAAGAACTACTACACCCTTCCTGCACCTGTGCTGTTATTCTGACTCTGAAAAGCTTTTCCTTAGGTTCAGATTGAACACCCTACATTCCAGTTTGCGCCTGGAGCTGAAAGGGTTACTCCTTCAGCCAGACAAGCGCTGTTTTCACACTTCCCCAGGCACACCTTGCTCTCAAAGGCATTCATGACAGCTCAGACTCAACAGTTGGTTAAAATGCCATGCAAAGCACGACTCTGCTTGCTAGAGCTGAGACTTTTCCTCCTTTTTCTGACTGTTTGGCAATTTCAGTAACAAACACTTCCAAAGAGTCCTTTAGAGGAAGTTGTTGCTGATGTGTTTGCTCTTCCCCAGGAGGTGGGGTGGAGGACCATGGGACTGGCGTTTGCTCCTGCAGTGCAGGGTTCTTGCACAAACCCCGGTTTTAGCAGCCTGACACGAACAAGCTCTCTTTAGAAAAGCAGTTTCCGAGCGGCACCTGAGAGAGCTGCTCTCTCCTCTGGAGGCATTTGCTATTCAAACAGAGGGTGAGAGCAGTGTGGAGGCTGTGTGTGCTGTCACACCCTGTCTCCCTTAGATATAAATAGCCTCAGCCAGCCAAGAGATTGCACCCAGCCCTCCCCGCTGGGGCCAACGATGTGATGCTCTAGGCATTTCTCACCTCCAGGCTGTATGTCACAGCAGTGGTGGGTGATGTGGCATGCAGCAATTCTCAACAAGTACGGTGACCTATGCGCCTTAGAGCAGTGCTCTGCCTCTCACCCTCTCCTCTGACCCTCCTTTCTTCTGTCTTCAACTGCTGTGAGATCCTGATGCTCCCCACTCATCCTGCAGAGGACCAGAGACCAAAGTGTTTGTCCCACCAGAGCCTCCCTCAGCACAGCCCAGCAGCAGGGCCTAGCGGGATTTCTCCTGGAACACAGCTCATTCTGGGAATGATCTAATTTAGGAATGTGACACAGAGCTCAACTGCTTATCCAGAGTTTAAGGAGCAGATGGACTTTTTACTCAGCAAAATCTGGACCAGTCCTGCAGTCCTTATCCCAGCAAAAGCTACAGCTGACTGCAATGAGAGTTTTGGCTGAGGAAAGGAGGAAACAAAATCCCGACAAAATACCTGAACACTAAGCTGTAAAATTTAACTTTTCCTGAAATTCTCATGAGGTTTCTGCTCAGTCTTGTTCAGACTGCAAGAGCAGTCTTAACAGTGTGCCCAGGTGGCCAAGAAGTAAGAGTGGGGAGGCACGGGAAGGGACTTCTCCGGGAAGTGGTGGAGTCCCCCTGCCTGGAGGTGTTGAAGAACCATGTACCCATGGTGCTTCACACCCTGCTCCAGTGGCAGTAGGGAGGGGGTCAGGCTGTGTCTGTCAGTCTCTCAGGGACTGAGAGTTTTGGTTGGACTCGGGGATCTGAGAGCTCCTTTCCAACCAGGATTATCCTGTGATTCTGCAATGCACCTTTACCCTTCTGCTTCCAATCACAACCAGGAGCCTCAAATGTCAAATAAAACGTCAGTGAAAGACACTCGAGAAGCACGGAAGAGATAAAGAAAACAGGGGAAAAAAAAGATCTCGAGCACTGAACAAACATGACAGAACTCCCTGGATTTGTAAGGTTCAACAAAAACACAGTCCTCTTTCATAGATGTGTTAAATATCTGCCTTACACGGCCACAAAAAAAAAATCACGTGCGACACCACATGAACAGAAAGTTCTCACTTCTGACTCCGTGAAGAGACTGCTTGATGTGATGATGCTACAGCCAGCAAAGGCTGCTGCTGATCTGCCTCTGCCTGTTCACAGCAGAGAGGGAGTGCTGCTGCAGCACACATGGACTTTGTGGAGGATCTGTGTGAGAAGCCGGTCATTTCCTTTCTGACAATAACAAGCTCGATAGCCATCTAATCGTGTATGGTAGGAGTGTAACTGCCTGCTTCCCGCTCCAGCCACAAGATACCATTTTATTTCTGGCTCATCTAGCTGTTCAGTCTGTTGTGTCCCTGAGGATAATTAGTCCTGAACTAGGGGAAAACTATTTATCTTGCACCAGGGATGTTCTGTCCAATGCCTCTTCACACAAAAACTCAGTTAAAAGGATAAAAAACACCCTCCCTGAGGAACAGAAAACATTTTGAGTCTTGTAGTCATTTCTAGCAGGTGACATAGCCTGGAGAAGAGACTCAGGGGGGACCTTATCACTCTCTACAACTACCTGAAGGGCAGTTATAGACACGTGGGGGTCAGGCTCCTCTCCCAGGCAACTAGTGACAAGATGAGAGGGCAGGGCCTGAAGCTGCACCAAGGGAGGGCTAGGTTGGATGTTAGGAAGCCCTTCCTGATGAAAAGAGTAGTTAGACATTGGAACAGAGTACCCAGGGCAGTGGTGGAGTTGCCATCCTTGGAGCTTTTTAAGAAAAGACTGAACATAGCGCTTCGTGCCTTGGTCTGGCTGCTGTGATGATGCTAGGTCACGGGCTGCATGAGCTGCAGAGGGCTTTTCCAGCCTCAGTGAATCTGTGACCTATCTGAAATCCCAGAGCGCCCCTTTAGTATCTAGGTGGGAAACAATTAGCATCACTTTGAACTGTGAATGCTGCATCACAACAGCTTCCCAGGAGCAAGTGCTCTTCTCTGTAAACAATTGTGATTCTCTCAGTTTCGCCTCTCCACCAATACTAGACGACAGTCAGAGAGAAGGTTGTTTTACAGGGCAATCTCCCTAATCATCACCACAATCAATCAGGCATCGCTTTTTTCTCTCTAGGAGAGGAAAAATAAGCACGGCAGTTTACAACTACCATAGGTACTGATGGCAAACTAAAGTGTCTCCCCAGAAGTTCTCCCCCCACTTCTAAATAGTCCACAACCAGCTACATCCAAATGGATCTCCCGAAGGATCAACACTTTCTATTTTCGTTTCACTTCACAGAAGGCACTGAGTGGTTGCTGTCAGTTTGCTCTGTCCTTTTGCATGGCTCTGCTTGTAGACATAGCTCTTTGAGCAGTTAGACAGGTATGTGACTCTGCAACTGGAGATTCCCTCATCCAGTAATAAACCCCAATTCATAGGACTAGGGATATAAAGCAGATGAACCCACCTGAAGGTCAACTCCTGGTGTGCTGACCTCCAGTTGGAGAGCCGAGTGATTTTAGCATTCATGCTGACCTTGAGAGAGGTCAGAGAGACAGACCTGTGTGTGCATTGCCTAGGTCACGGGACCTCCCTGCTAATCTCCCATCAATCTCATGGAAATTATTGTAAAATATTAATTCTTGATTAGCAAAACTGGTGAAAAAAGTTCTTGCCCTCTCTCCTGTCTCAGGCACTAAATTCTGCTCTCTCTGTCCTGTTTGTGAAGTCATGGTTACATAAAACCAGGAGAAAAATAACCACAACCAACAAAAAAACCCCAAACCACAGATCTACCCAATAAAACCCCAAAACACTAAAACTCTGAGATGAAAACCTTCCGAACTAACCGATCAAAACAAAAACCCCAGATAAAAAACACAGACATTGGCAAAGAGCTGCTGGTACTGTTTTACTTCTGCAAAATATTTCTTCACCTTGCAGGTGAAAGGCTGCCTCCTTCTGAATGGTTTGGTAGGGTTGGGTTAATGGTTGGACTGGGTGATCCTAAAACATGACTGGTTCCTAAAAGGCTGTGTACAGCGAGGAGAACATGATGCTTTTGAAAGGGGCCATCACTAAGTCACCCTCAATCTGAGGTCCTGATTTGGCTCTACTGTCTTTAACAAACAGAACATCCAACTGGTATCAGCTCTTGTCAAGGGCCGGATGAGATGGGGCCAGGACACGCTCTTAGCAACACGTTGCTAACAATCTACTTTCCAAAACACCGCACAACCAACATGACTGGTGTGATGAAGGGAAGGACACACTGCAGGCAGAGCTGTAGGGACGAACTGAACAATTTTTTAACGGCTTTGCTGCTGGAGAGATCCGAACACAAAACAGCTCCCAGGTATCTGGGCGTCTTAGACTAGAGACTTGCAGAATTATTGAAGCTGGCACAGCCTTCTGAGCTCAGCCAGCCCAGCAGCTAACATCACTACATCAGCCACACCAGGGCACTAAGGGCCACAGCCAGGCTGTCCTTCAACACCTCCAGGGATAGGGACTCCAGTCCAGTCCAGGGAGGTGTAGAGCATGATAAGATACCCTGAGTCTCCTCCAGGCTAAACACCCCTCGCTCCCACAGCCTCTCCCCATCAACCTTTCCCTCCAGTCCCTTCCCCAGCCTCACTGCTCCTCTGGACCCACTCCAGCCCCTCAATTTCTTTCTTGAAGTGAGGAGCCCAGCACTGGCCCCAGTACTCAAGGGGAGGCCTCATCAGTGCCCAGTACAGGGGGACAATGAGATCCCTACTCCTGCTGGCCACACTTAGTGCTAAGATTTGTGTCTTTAACTTTCAGTGTCACCATTTTTCCTGCATTGTAGAACACCTTTTGCACCTAAAAGTGCCTCGACAGGGCTTCACTGGCTGAGGTCTGTGGAGCACGGTAACGAAGACAGACGCTGTGCTTAGTTGCCAGGTATTATACTTACATGCATGTTAAGCTATTAAAAACAAAGACAGGGAGCAAGGGCAATCTGGCAGAAGCCTGCTGAACTTCGCAAGCGGTAGTAGAGACCAGAGTGAAGTAGACACACTCTACAAGGCATGTCTCCATAGCAGCAAGGATAAGATTGCATTAAAAGGTCATATTTATCTAGACTTCACCATGAACTCGAGCATAGCATGGGAGAAACAACCCCACAAGGAAACAGCGAAGACTTGCACAGCTACAATATATTAAACTCTATAACTGTGTATTGAAACCTCTGATGCTAAAGTTTCCCTACGTTTTTGTTTAATCCTCTTTAACCTCCTGGGGATCTGAGATCAGGAAAACAAAAGGATAAAGCATCTGCCTTCTGCAGCCTTCCACCGCGAGCACCATGAGTACAAGGACAAACACTGTCAGATGTACTTGACAGCTGTAAAAGCAACAGACTCTGTTCAGTCAATTTCTAGATAAGGGAAAGGAGACAGCTGGCCCTAGATCACAGGCAAGGAAGAAGTGATGGTTCCAGAAATTCCCCCAAGATCAGTTTTGGCAAATATCTCCTTCATAACTGGAATGCATTTTTAACTTTCAAATGGAAATTGGGGGCATGGGATGAGAGGGCAGGGCCTGAAGCTGTACTAGGGGAGGGTTAGTTTGGATGTTAGGAAGCCCTTCCTCATGGAAAGAGTGCTCAGACCCTGAAGTGGGCTACTCAGGAGAGTGATGGAGTCCCCAGGACCAACAGCACCCTGAACTAGGTCAGAAATGGTGTAACCTGCAGTAGGGAGGTGATGGTGCCCCTGTACCCTGCATTCATGAGGCAGCACCTCAAGTACAGGGTCCAGTTTTGGGCATCATAGTATCAGAAGGGCAGTGAGGTGCTGGAGCAGGGCCAGAGAAGGGCAGCGATGCTGCAGAGAGGGGTAGAAAACAGGCCCTGTTAGGAGCAGCTGAGGGAATTGGGTTGTTTAGTCTAAAGAGAACTTCCAGCTCTCTACAACTACCTAACAGGAGGTTGTAGCATGTCTGCTGCTGGTCTCCTCCCCAATTACTAGTGATAAGATGAGGGGAAATGGCCTCAGGTTGCATAGGGGAGGGTTAGATTGGATCCTAGCAAGAGGTTCTTTCCTGAGAGAATGAGCACTGGAACAGGGAGGTCAGAGTCCCCATCCCTGGAGGTGTTTAAGGACAGACTGGACGTGTCCCTTAGTTCCCTGGTCTGGCCACTGTGGTCATGTTAAGTCATGGGCTTGGCTGGGTGAGCTCAGAGGTGACTGTGTGATTTCGGAGGTTTTCCTTTTCCCTGCCCTAACCTGTACCCACTGCAGTAAAAATCAATCTACCAATCAATCAATCAATCAGCCTATTCATCCTTCTAGTAAGGAGTGCTGTAGACTCCAAGAGCTACCGCTGAGATAAACATCACATTTAACAAAAGCAAGAGAACAGCTGCTTGACAGTCTCCAGACATACTGGTTTAAGCAAATGCACTGAGGCAGAGTAGGTTATCGGGAGGGTACCTCACCCTCCAGCCACAAAAAACCCTTCCTCCTTCTTTCGTTCTGTGCTGAAGTGTAACCACCTCATTAGATTTACTTGACCTCAGGTAATGAAAGTTGAACGTTCAAGTGAAAATCATGTCTTACATTAGTAGTATGAAAATTATTTTACTGGAGAACAGCATGTTTTTATTACAAATAATAATGAACCAGCACTGGGTGAACACTTCCCAACAAGAACTGACGACACAAGACTGCTGAGTGACAACCGCGGAAGCAGCCTATAAATACCCGAGTAATCTGCAGTCAAAAATACCCGCTTCAAAGGAGGAGTCCTTGAAAACATTAATTCAGCATCATTATCAAGAAGATAATAAACTCACTTTACATCACATGTTGGAGCAGAAGGCGGGGAAGGATACGGGCACAATAGGCCATGCAACCTTCGTTAGGCACCACAGCATTGTTCAGATTTGACTCATTAGACCAATTAATGCCTTTTAATCATCATTTCCCTGGCAATTTGTGCCACCTTTGTAGATCTGAAGTTTATTTAGAATAGAATTTTTGAAAGAGTGCTTCTGTCTGCTTTGTCAGTCTCATCTAGGGCTTTAGTTGTGACTTTGTGATCTGTAAATCATAGAGTCATTAGGTACCAGAAGGGACCTCAAAAGATCCTCCAGTCCAGTCCCCCTGCCACAGCAGGATCACCCAGACCCAGTGGCACAGGAACACAGCCAGGTGGGGCTGGAACATCTCCAGAGGAGGAGACTCCACAACCCCCCTGGGCAGCCTGGTCCAGTGCTCCGGGACCCTCCCTGGGAAGAAGGTCCTGCTGAGATTGAGAGGGAACCTCCTCTGCTCCAGCTGGCACCCAGTGCCCCTTGTCCTGTCCCCAGATGCCCTTGAGCAGAGCCTGGCTCCATCCTCCTGACACCCACCCCTCACATCTTTATAGACAGCAATGAGGTCCCCCCTCAGCCTTCTCCAAGCTCAAGAGACCCAGCTCCCTCAGCCTTTCCTCATCAGGGAGCTGCTTCCTTCATCATCTTTGTTGCTCTGTGCTGGGCACCCTCCAGCAGCTCTGTTCCATGTGGGGTCATAAAACAAAGAAACAAAAAAAATATCCTACTAATTTCCAGATCTCACAAGAGGAATATCACTCTATAGAAGGGTAAACCTAGATCACAACCTCTCCCTCAGATCCAGTGTAGACCTCCCCTGTCTCAACTGCAGACCATTGCCCCTGCTTCGGTCAGCAATCACCAAGGAGCAGAGGCCAACAGCCACCTCTTGACAGCCTCCCTTGAGGCAGTTGTAGAGGGCAACAGGGTCCCCACTCAGCCTCCTCTTCTCCAGACTGAACCTGCCCAACTCCCTCAGCCTCCCTTCATACAACTGGTCCTCTAAACCTCTCATGAGCCTGGTAGCTCTGGTCTGAACCTGTTCCAGCATCTACATCTGTCCTGTCATGAGGAGCCCAGAACTGAACACAGTACTGGAAATAAGGCCTTACAAGGCCTGCATGCAAGGGGGAAATAACTCCCCTTTTCCTGTTGACCACACTGTCCCTGATCCAGGCCAGGATCCTGTTGGCCCTCACACAAGAATGGGTCTTCTGAGACTCTGCTAACCCACAGCTGCACATGCAGATGTGACCTGCTTTCATACCATGGCATCTAGAAACGTGAGACCACAGCACATGCTGATAAAGTTTCACCATTATGAATAAACCCCCCAGAAATAAAATCCCTAGGTTACTCTCAGAATTTCTCAAACCACAAAACACACAAATACCAAAGATATCTATCAACAAGATGCTCTGGTCAGACAGGGGTTTAGCATGTGAACCCCCTCTCCCAAAGAAATTGAACCCAAAAATAAAACACACTATAATATCCTTAACCTCCACATAACTCACCCATGGGGAAAAGCCTCAGCTGCACTCTGTAGCAAGGAGAGAAGGGGTTGTGACTGCCGTCCTCTTGACCTGACAGGAAAGGTCAGCGTCTTCTGTTTGTCACACCTATAAACCTGCAAACAAGCTGCAATCCTGCCCAGCTAACACTTGACCACTAACACATGGTCCATGCAAGTGTGACAGCTGGGGAGCACTGAGGAGGAGGAGATATAAATAGGAAGAAACGTTTGGAATGATATGTCAATATTCCCAATTAGACTGACTCTGAAAATCCAGTCTGATGGGTTTAGAGAAGCTGGGATTATTTATTTTTAGTGAATAAATCTTGGTATTGGGATTCAGGTGATTGATCCTAATCCCAGCCCTGTCACTGCTTTAGAAATGAAGTGTGGGCAAGTCATTTGATCAGGGGACTGGAAGACCTCCCACCTGAACAAAGGCTGAGAGAACTGGGTCTGCTCAGTTCTCTCTTGAGAAGAGAAGGCTTAGTGAGGACCTTATTGTGATGGTCCAGTCAGTCCATCAAGGGTGGCTCCCAGGAGGATGGAGACTCCTTTTACACAGGGAATCCTGGAAAAAGGACAAGGGACAATGGTTACAAGTTGCTCCAGGAGAGATTCCCACTGGATTGGAGAGGAAAATTGTTCACGCTGAGAGCTGTTAAATTAGTGGAATGGTCTTCCAAGGGAAGTGGGGGGGTTGCTCAGCTGTAGACAGTGTTAAGGCTCAGCTTGATAAGGTTCTGGGCCAGCTCATTTCAGCTGTATCCTGCTTTTAAGAGGTTGGACTAGATGATCCCTGAGGTCCCTTTCAGCCTGTGAACTTGACTCATTTTGTTTTGCATCAGCAATGACAAACACCACTGCTTTCTGCGAGTCACATCGTGATGTCCCTGAGGAAATACCAGTATTTTACTTGCCTCTCTTATTTATGCGATGGAGGCTGTGATACAATGCAACACCAAAGGCATCTGCCAAGGTTGCCTTTATGGATCAGGGATAGCTCTGTGGGAAGAGGACAGTCATTTTAGAGGAAGTCTATTCTAGGTGGCCTCACAAGGGTATTAGTCACGCCGATGACTCAGAAAAGGTAATTCTGATTAAAGCTATTGGCAAACAAACAAAAAATGAGTAGGGCCAGTTCCTGAGCACTTTAGCACCGAGTACAGCTAATGGCTTTTACTTTAAATTAAAAGCTGCTACTCAGAGTAGGGGGCTGGAAGAAGCATCAGAGAGTTTTCTAGCATTTGGCAGCCCAGCAGCACTATTACATCATGTGATGCAGCTTTAACCACCTTTTCTGATGGTCCACATAGCTCTCTGGTTATGAAGCTAATAAAAGTGACATCAATTCTACATGCCTGAGGAATCAGAGGGCCTAAACTGTCAAAGGGATGGGGTTTGTTCAAGGTGTCTTTAGCTTGGAGGAGAGGAGACCGAGGGATGGCTTCATTAATGTTTATGAATATGGAAAGGGTGTCAGGAGGACAGTGCCAGGCTCTTCTTAGTGATGTCCAGTCATTAGGACAAGGAGCAACCAATGTCAGCTGAAGCAGAGGAGCTTCCACATCAAGATGAGAAGAAATTTCTTCACAATGAGGGTGACAGAGCCCTGGAACAGGCTGCCTAGGAGGGTTGTGGAGTCTCCTCCTCTGGTGATATTTAAAACCCACCTGTGTGACCTGGTCTAGGGGATCCCACTCTGGCAGGAAGGCTGGACTAGATGATATTTCGAGGTTCTTTCCAACCCCTGACTTCCTGTGAGTCTGTGTAATACAGCTGCTGTCCCAGCCAGCTCAGTCTTAAATGCTGCAAAACCCATGATGCCTATAACCTGTGCACTGCATCCAGTCTTACCTAAAACCAAATGTCACCTCCATCCTCCCTTCTCCCTCTATTTTGGCCTGAAACCCATGCAGCAGCTCAATCTTCTTCCTGGCAGTAAACACAACAAACAAAATGCAAGAGCAGCTGAGGTAGATGGATGTCATTAATGCTCCTTTCTTGAAGGACAGGCTTAGCTGAATAAAGTTTACCAAGTGCCTCGCAAAAAGCCAGTTGAATCACTTCATCAGATCTTCCACATCTCTGCCCTGACCTCTTGGGAGAGGGAGGGTATTGAGGAGAAACAGCTGGAAGGAGTAACAAGAAGGAAATGGCAAAACAGCCCCTTAACACAAATGTGCTAGTGCTTCCTTCAGTCCATGACGTTAGGTTGCAGTGTTGTGCTTGTGCAGAGTGAGATCGTGTCAGTCTGACCATGTGCTGGTGATGGACAGCAAGAACAGGCCCACACAGAATGCTTTCAGATTGGTAAGAAACACCAAATATCACTGCTAGGAGACTCTGTCTGACAGCTGGGAGCTGCAGCAGTATGGAGAAGTAGAACCACAGTGACTCAGCTCTCACGGAGAGGTGATTGCACAG
The DNA here is from genome assembly GCA_013397515.1 of Upupa epops. Classification (NCBI taxonomy): domain Eukaryota; kingdom Metazoa; phylum Chordata; class Aves; order Bucerotiformes; family Upupidae; genus Upupa; species Upupa epops. Next base: position 12,325 of record VZRI01011295.1, read on the forward strand.
CAGCAGCGAGTACTGAGTGTGTTGTGTGCTCCACAGTGCAGGATGAGCACAGAGCAGTGATCCATGGGACACTGCTCAGACAGAGGTCTGGCAGACAAACCCTTTACCTCATGTAGAGAAGTTGTGGATAAATCTTCTTACTATCTTGCTTTTGTAAGGTGTAAAGTTTGTTGGCCATCAGTGGGCTGAGCTGCACTGACCAGTGCAGGGAACAATCACAGAATGACTGAGGCTGGGAAAGCTCTCTGAGCTCATCCAACCCAGCCCATCACCACATCAGCCACACCGGGGCACTAGGGGCTACAGCCAGGCTGTCCTTAAAGGTCCCTTCCAACCTGAACCATTCTATGAACCTGTGAATTAGGAGATAAGAATAGTTAAGCTCTGGAGTAAGTTATTCAGCAAGGCTGAAGACTCTGTGTCTCAAGAGGAAACTTAAGTCCAGGCTGGGCAAACAAACATGGGAATTCTGTTTCAGAAAGGGGGATGAGACAGATGATATTAACAGACCCTTTCCAGACCTAAATTCTCTGTCCTAAACTTAAACCCAGCTGTGAGTCTCTGGATCAGCCTGTGTTTACAGCACAGTTCAGATGTTCCCTGAATGAGTTTTCTGAAATAAAGACTACAACAACACAAGAGCTGCAAGCTCTTACGGCTTTGTGTTCCCTCTCAGCATACTTGACCCATTTCTTAAGACTCTACCTCCTGGAGTCAAGCAGATTCATGAAAGCAAAGCTTAAATAAGCAAAGTGCTGTCTAAATTTATGGTGTAGGGAAAAATGAAACAGATTGAGGGCATGACAGAGAACTACTTCCAGTGGTTACCAATCCACAAGAGGAGTAAAATACATGACTTAGCTTGAAAATAATAACAAAGCGACAAACAGCTAATTAATATAATCTTGTGATTGGGACTGACTCCATTTTTAGTGCTTTAATAGTTTCTGTCATCATGCTCTCTATGAAGTCTAGGCCTGAAGAGAGTGAAAAATGAAATCGCCTTGTTGAAAGTTTCAGACAGCAAATATCCCCTCACAGCCACTGTCACAGGGACAGGGGCACAGGTACTTCCTTTGCAGGAGAGAAAACCCAATGAAACCAGCAGGTGACCAGAAGAAATCCCTCAAAACAAACAGGAAAAAAAAAAACCTAAAGCAAAACGCATTTAGTTATCACAAAAAGTCTCAGTGGAGTGGAATGTGGGACTGGAGGGAAAGGCTGATGAGGAGAAGCTGAGGGAGCTGGGGGTGTTCAGCCTGGAGAAGACAACACTCAGGAGGGACCTTCTCCCTCTCTACAACTCCTTGAAGGGAGGTTGTAGTGAGGTGGGGGTCAGGCTCTTTTCCCAGGCAGCCAGTGCCAGGATGAGAGGGAAGGGCCTGAAGCTGCCAGGGGAGGGTTAGGTTGGCTGTCAGGAAGCCCTTCCTCAGGGAAAGGGTGCTCAGAGCCTGGACTGCCCAGGGCAGGGGGGGAGTCCCTGTGTCTGGAGGTGTTGAAGNGTTGAAGACAGCCTGGCTGTAGCCATCGCTGCCCTGCTCTGGCTGGAGTGGCGATGTTAGGTGCTGGGCTGGGCTGGGGGAGCTCAGAGGTCTCTTCCAGCCTCTAGTTCTGTGGTTCTGTGCTGCCAGAAGATCCTGTGGATCCCGTGTGTGTGCAGGGTGATGCTGTTCAGCATGCCTACATGTGTTGGCCTCTGGCACAGGAACCGTTTGAGCCACAGATTGTTAGTGACTGGGAGAATATTTATGAGAAGGTATCACCCTGCTTACCCCCTTCTTTCCCAGTACCCTTCGACAGCTTTTCTGTGTCACTGCTGAAGACAGGATACCAGGCCAGAATTTAATCTGACTACAGCAATAGGCTCTCATTGTTCTTCTACCCTTTTGTTGTCCTGACGAGTTGAGGCATAACTGCAGGGCTGCAGGAGGAAATTTTATATCTGTTCTCTGAATAACAGCCTTCTATTTCCAAGGCTGTCAATCACACCCTGCCAATAAATCCCCTAAATACAAATTTTAAAATAAATAAAACCCACAAATAAAACTGATAGCGAAGAATTAGTTGAGTGCATGAATATAATGATACTTAGCATCAAAATTGGCGCGGGGTGACTTTTCATCTGACCCTTCATCACTCTGCAATCTTTTTTCATTATCATAAATCAAAAAGCATTGTTTGCTTTAAATCTCTGGCTGCTTAAAGATGAATCACCTTTGATTTCCGGAGTTTTGCTTGTGGCACAAAGGGAAAAAAAAAACAACTGTACAACAGTAAAAATGTCTGATCTGCCTTTTGCATAAGAAAAACAACAAAAAAAACCCACCTCCCCCACCTCAGAGCTCTAAAATTTAATCTAGCAAGCGACATAAAATGAAACAGAACTGTGGTTTAGGAAGAGACTGTTTCTCTCTCTGTGGAGCAATGAGTCTGCTGTTTGGTCCAGAGAGTGCATAGACAGCAGCTTGTGAAGAGGGACCCCAAGCTCCACCAGCTGGAAGACAGGCCCTCAGATGGTTCATCTAACTACAGGTGCATATCTAAGCTGCTCTGTGACATCTGTCCCTGCGGATAAGGAACCGCTAAGCATCCTGCAGTGGATTCTGCAGACACCAGCACTGTGGCTTCAAGCGTATCCTGATGACTGATGTGCAAATCACCCAAGCCACTCTGTCAGCTCCACCCAGCGAGCTCTTCCTCTTCTGAGAAGCAGAGTCCTCCCCTCTCTTCACCCCACCGCCCAGCCTCCCAGTGTCCAGAAGTGCAATTAAATTCTTGTCCCATCATCCAAAGGCAGGAATAAATAGGATCATTTGAAAAGTGAGCTCACAGAATCACAGAGTTACTGAGGCTGGAAAAGACCTCTGGGATCATCAAGCCCAGCCCTGTTGAACGAGGTGATGAACCCAATGGGCTGGAACAGCAAAACAGATCACAACTTGGCCTGTCATCCCTGGGCAGGGGGATGCAGCGGGAATGTGCCGCATGAGATTGTGTCTAGGTTTGTTCTGTGAGGGAAAACTCTCATAAGAAAAGAAACAAGCAAAAATAAACCTGGCTTCATTCTTTATGTCTCCCATTAGCCAGATCCCTCCTGGCAATTCCCATCAATTTAACTTTTGGATGTCTGGATACCAGCCAGGGAGCTCTCAGCTTCCATATGCTCAGCGAAGAGAGCAACAGCACCCGTGCAAAGCTGTTGTCAGGCAAGGCAGGTAAATCACTGTGTATTTCTTCACAAGCACAATACTTTTTGAGACTTGCCACCCGACTTTAGGAAGCTGCAAATAGAGTTTGGTCCCACAAACAACCCTAAATCACTTGCCTGATGGGGCTGGCTGTGGTTTGCCATTCAGCTGTATTTTTTACCCTCCTTTATGCCCAAGAGGAGAAGTGCAAATGTCTTCCTGCACAGAGACTTGTAATTTGTTGTCCTTGTGAGGCAGGATAACCTGAAAAAAAAAAGCAAGGGAAGTGGTCCAAGAAAAAGCAGGGGGGATGCACCGCTGAAATCACATGTGTTTGGGTAACACTCTGGGGAGGTCACAACATCACGGAACAATCCTCGTTGGACAGGGCCTCCCAGATCCCCGAGTCCCACCATCCCCACAACAAAAAAACCTCAAGACCTGAGAGACTGACAGACACAGCCTGACCCCCTCCCTGCTGCCACTCCAGCAGGGTGTGAAGCACCATGGCTACAGGGTTCTTCAACGCCTCCAGGCAGGGGGACTCCACCACCTCCCTGGGAAGGCCCTGCCAGTGCCCAACCACTCTGGCTGCAGAGAATCTCTGCCTCAGATCCAGTCTGACCCTCCCCTGCCTCAACTGCAGACCAGTGCCCCTGCTGCTGTCACCAAGGAGAAGAGGCCAACAGCCACCTCGTGACAGCTTCTCTTGAGGCGGTTGTAGAGGGCAACAGGGTTTTCCCTCAGCCTTCTCTTCTCCAAAGTAACCCTGCCCAGTTCCCTCAGCCTCTCCTCAGATGACTGGGTCTCTAAACCCTACATCACGAACTTGGTAGCTTTGCTCTGGACCTGTTCCAGCATCTCCATATCTTTCCTATCATGAAGGGCCCTGAACTGAAAACAGAGTCAAGATGAGGTCTCACAACGGCTGAATCCAAGGGCTTGAGAACTTCCCTTCTGCTGACCATGCTATTCCTGTCCAGGCCAGGATCCTGAGATCTGGGATCCAGGCCACCTGAGCACACCGCTGGCTCATATTAAGCCAAAGTTAGATCATCTCAGCCTCGCTTTTCTCTCTCTCTGTAAAATGAGAGCTCAGACACAAATGCAGGGAAAGCGTGCAATTGGTTAAACCTATGAAGCAGTACAAGAGCAATTCATCTCGTTAATTTTAGCTGTCTCTAAGTTAGTATCTGGTCTAACCAGGTTCCCTCTACAGCCTAAGGACAGAGGGAGATGGGATAAATCGCCTCCCATTCCCTGACTGATTGTGGAAGTCAGTCAGCTGGCCACACTCAGGCAAAACTAACCTGTTCTTCAAGGTCAGGGTCATAGGAAAGGCCAGGGATCTTCTGGCGTTGCCACGAGCCAGCACCTTGTATTAGAAAGCTGAAGGATGTGATCTGTGCTGAGCAGCCTTCTACAAATTCTTTCCAGAAACTATGTAAATTCAGCCGCTCTCTTTTCTTTTAATTAGCCCCTGATTATTTATTTGAGACATTAGCAAAACAGGACTCTCTGGCTTTCATCTGACAGTGCTTCTAGGTTGCCAGGTTGCTCCCTGGCTCCCTGAAGCACGCAGGTAGGATTTTTTTTGTACGTGAGCATCCCTTGAGTCAGATTCAAATAAGATGAGTGCTGTAACTTGTCCATATGCTTGAAAGAGTATTCCTGGTGCTGTGCAGTCCTCACTCCTCACAAACTTTAGCCAAAAGTGAGGGGTGTCCTTTGGAAGAGGAAGGAGGGAAAGAGTTCAACAGGCTGTACACAGAATCACAGGGTGTTAGGGATTGGAAGGGACCTCAAAAGATCATCCAGTCCAGTCCCCCTGCCACAGCAGGAGCTCCTAGATCCAGTAGCACAGGAACAGGGCAGGCAGGTTTGAAATGTCTCCAGAGAAGGACTTCACACACTCCTAGGCAACCCCTTCCAGGGCTCTGGCNGTTCTCTGAGAACATCATACTGCCGCAGCAGGAGCTCATAGATCCAGTAGCACAGGAACAGGGCAGGCAGGTTTGAAATGTCTCCAGAGAAGGACTTCACACACTCCTAGGCAACCCCTTCCAGGGCTCTGGCACCCTCACCAGGAAGAAGTTGCTTCTCATCTTGATGTGGAACCTCCTGTGTTCCAGTTGACACCCAGTGCCCCTTGTCCTGGCACTGGGTACCCCTGAGCAGAGCCTGGCTCCTTCCTCCTGACACCCACCCTTTCCATCTTGATCAACAGTCATCGGGTCCCCCCTCAGGCTCCTTTGTTCCAAGCTCAAGAGACCCAGCTGCCTCTCCTCAACAGGTAGATGCTCCCCTCCATCATCTCTGCACTGGACTCTCTCAAGCAGTTCTGTATCCATCTGGAACTGAGGGGCCTAGAAATAAAGCACAGTCTCTCGTGTGGAGAGAAGACCTCCAGATACTAGGTGTCTACAGAGCTACTCTCAAATTTAACATAAACTGAACAGACATCAAATGAAAAGAGCTAGTAGTCACTGCTGCCTGACACGGAATTCACATGCAAGTCACAAGGAGCTTGTAGTGTTTTGAAGTCTGCCCCATGCAGTCATGAGATTGTATTCTTTGCTTCACTCTTGGGTGGAATCTTTCCCTCAAAGCTCAAAGTTCTCTTCAATGTATGGAATAATAGCTCGCACTTCAAAATCCAGCTCCTAGCGAATCAGCACTGCCTTTTGCTCTCCAAGTCCCTTGGCTGAGCTACAATTTTCTAATCTATTGCTCAGATGTTCTAATCTAAATATCAGAAGGAATCTAAGTACAAGAAGGATCAGTGTAGAGTCTGGATCTGAGCAAGAACTACCCCAGGGACCAGGATAGGCTGGGGACTGGCCTGTTGGAGAGCAGGTTAGGAGAAAGGGACCTGGGAGGCCTAGTGGCCAGCAGGATGACTCTGAGTCACCAATGTGCTCTTGTGGCCAAGAGGGCCAACAGCATCCTGGGGGGGATCAGAAGGGAGGTGGTTAGCAGATCGAGGGAGGTTCTTCTGTCTCTCTGCTCTGCACTGGTGAGACCACATCTGGAGTACTGTGTACAGTTCTGGGCCCCTCAGCTCCAGAAGGACACAGAGCTGCTGGAGGGTGTCCAGCACAGAGCAACGAAGAGGATGAAGGAAGGAGAGCAGCTCCCTGCTGAGGAAAGGCTGAGGGAGCTGGGGCTCTTCAGCTTGGAGAAGAGGAGGCTGAGGGGGACCTCATTCCTGTCTCTCTATCTGTGAGGGGTGGGTGTCAGGAGGATGGAGCCAGGCTCTGCTCAAGGGCATCTGGGGACAGGACAAGGGGCACTGGGTGCCAGCTGGAACAGAGGAGGTTCCCTCTCAATCTCAGCAAGACCTTCTTCGCAGGGAGGGTCCCAGAGCACTGGCACAGGCTGCCCAGGGGGGCTGTGGAGTCTCCTTCTCTGCAGATGTTCCAGCCCCGCCTGGCTGTGTTCCTGTGCCACTGGGTCTGGAGGATCCTGCTGTGGCAGGGGGATTGGACTGGATGATCTGTGGAGGTCCCTCCCAATCCTAATGATTCTATGATTACATCTATTAGCAATAATAAACAAGCATTTCTCTGGTGATTTCCATCATCAAAGTTCTCCACTTGACAGCTCCTTCTGGAACCATCACCTGACTTTGCAGAGAGGAAACCAAGATGAAAGAATTAAGCCAAGTGCTCACAGCTACAAAGTGAGGCAGACTCCAAGGCAAATAAAACAAACTTGAGTTCCTCTAGCCGTGCTTAACGCCCCGAGAGTGTCTCTCACAGCTAGGGACTGATTCCTATACCATTTACACAAAGAGAATTCCTTTCAGAGAAAGCCCTGATTTACTGCACTGCCTGTGAGATCAGCATGCAGCACGAGACGCTCTTATGACTGGAAAATGCTTTGCTGACAAGGGAAATATCTGTGTGCATTACTTCCTGCTCTCTGCTGCTAATCTCTAATGCCTACCTTTCTGTCAAATTTGGACCAAACTGGTCTCCAAATTTAAGTAGCTTTGTTAATTGAATGGAGTGCAGTGCGTCACACAGTACGGGTCCTTTGACCTTCTCAAGACACTCGTCCTAGAACTTCTCTTTTCCGTTTGACTGCATTTTCCGCTCCTTGCCATCCTCTGGGGTTTGTCATTTGCATTGTATCTCCTGTCTTCTCAGCAGCGATAACTCATCTGTCAAGAAAGCATCCTGAAAACAAACCCCTGTATCCTCTACCTGTTCATTTGATTACAGGAAGGTCCCCAGTTATACCTGAAGAATTTTAACAAAGGCGTGATGTCTTGGCGAGTCATGAAGCTCTGCTCCTCTCTGGAAAGCACTGCCTGGCACCCTGTCCATGCAGGTATTATCAAGCTGCTGGCAGGGATGAAGATGCTGCAAAATGATCTGTACAGGCTGGGTCAGTGGGCAGAGGCCAACAAGATGAAGTTGACCAGGGCCGAGGGCAGGGTCCTACGCTTTGGCCACAAGAACCCTCAGCAAAGCCACAGACTGGGAGATGAGTGGCTGGGGAGCAGCCCAGAAGGACCGGGTGACAACTGGCTGAACAGGAGTCAGCAGGGTGCCTAGCTGGCACAAAAAGCCAGTGGCATCCTGGCTAGGATCAGCAATCAGGACTAGGAATGTCATTCTCCCCTGCATTGGGCATGGGAGGGCCTCACCTCGAGTACTGGAGGCAGTTCTGGGCCCCTCACATCAAGAAAGCCTGGACTGGACTGCCCAGGGCAGTGATGGAGTCCCCATGTCTGGAGGTGTTGAAGGACACCCTGTGTGGCCCTTAGTGCCCTGGTCTGGCTGATGCAGTGATGTTAGGTGCTGTGCTGGGCTGGAGGATCCCAGAGGGCTTTTCCAGCCTCCATAATTCTGTCCTTCTGTTAACTCAAGTTCCTCTGGAAAACAGCTGCCTTAGAATAGCTTTTCAACACCACACTTTTCCCGACTGACTCAACAGCACGCAGTTCTAAAATTACTATGCAAATCAAATGTTTCTGAGCATTGGCCTCGCAGGGGTTAAGATCTGAGATGGGAATTCCTGTTTTTTCAAGGGTTTTGGATGCTAGATGCTCATGAGAGCACGCGACCCATGTTATACCTGCACATACCCATGGCCATCTATATTTAATCTAACTTGGATGCGAAAGCCAACACAGATGCTTTGCGTCTCAGACCCAGATGTTTTGGCCACTGTGACAGCACCTGAGCAGACTCCACCGGCAGCAGTAGCAGCCCCAGCACAACTGCTGGTCCTCCCACAGTGTGGGCCTGGGCGGCAGCCTGAGCAGGATGCAGAGGTGTATCTCCCTGCAAAGTTACTTAGAGGCTCAAGGGAAAGCATGAGTGAAGCTGCTAATGTTTTACTCCCTTTGTTCTCTGAAAAGCAGGGTTAAGGAGGCCACTGCTTGCTGTTGCAACAGAGCAGGTAGGGGGGGGGTTGGCTTTGAAGCCTTCCTCATTTACATTAGAATTTACAAGGTGGGAAGGGTCAGAGATGGGGACATCCCAGTCGAGTACCGGTGCCAAGCTAGGGAGGTAATGGCAGTGGCTCAGTTCTGGCAGTCACTGATAGAGGGAATTAATTCTAACTGTAAGGTAGTGAGGGGGCTCCCTTGTGTAACCGAATCTTTCACAGGGTCACTGGAATTATTTACTCTCCGCGGTTGCATTTCACGCTTGCTAATAGGGTTAATAAGTCAATCTTTTCCCAGTGATTTCATCAGTACACCTCAAGCAAGGCAGGGTGACAGTGGAAATACAGTAGTTATAGACTATTTCCTTCCGTTCCTGTGTTACTGAATACTTTATTTCACTCTCAGGTCATAACCACAGAATGGTTGAGGCTGGAAAATCCCTCCAAGATCATGGAGCCCAGTCCAGGACCTAACATCACCCCATCAGCCAGAACAGGGCACTCAGGGCCACAGCCAGGCTGTCGTTCAACATCTCCAGACACGGGGACTCCCCCCCTGCCCTGGGCAGTCCAGTCCAGGCTCTGAGCACCCTTTCCCTGAGGAAGGGCTTCCTGACAGCCAACCTAACCCTCCCCTGGCAGCTTCAAGCCCTGCCCTCTCATCCTGGCACTGGGTGCCTGGGAGAAGAGCCTGGCCCCCACCTGACTACAACTTCTCTTCAGGGAGTTGTAGACCATGATAAGGTCCCCCCTGAGTTTCCTCCAGGCTGAACACTCCCAGCTCCCTCAGCCTCTCCTCATCAGCCTTTCCCTCCAGTGTCCCTTCCCCAGCCTCCTTGCTTCTCTGGACCTGTTCCAGCCCCTTCATTTCTTTCTTGAACTGAGGGACACAGAACTTCCTTCAGTACTCAAGAGGAGGCCTCCCCAGTGCCCAGTCCAGGAGGAGAATGATATCCCTAGTGCTGCTGGCCACAGGTTTTGTGCTGCATCTCTATCTATCTTGAACACAGCTTCTGTGAGATAAGGTTAGAAAACAAAATTCCTCTCTTGCTCTGTTTGGGCAATTTATTAGTGACTGATGGTGTCTGGAATTTTTTACCGAGTATGGAATTATCATCAGCAACACAGCCAGTGTCTGAGAGAAGATTAAACAGCGTAGGTCTCCTTAGCTTGAAAAAGGAGATGTGTGATTGAAGAAAATCATGCAGGATGTCAAGGATGATTATCAGAAGTGCTTTTAAAAACTCAGCAGGGACTGTAACTCGCGATGCCTTGCGGTGCAAAAGCTGGGGGTTGTTGCAGCCATCAGCTGGCTGCAGTGTAAAAAGGAGCAAAAAGGGTACAGTTTCACACAGCATCAGGTTAAACTGGGAAACTTACTACCACTGGATAGTGCAGAGATGAAAAGCAAGACCAGATATAGATAACTACAGACTCACAGGGTTATTTACGCTGCAAAACACCTCTGATATCATCCAGCCCAGCCCATGACCTAACATCACCAAAATAAACGAGACCAGGGCATTAAGTGCAACAGCCAGGCTGTCCTTCAACACCTCCAGACATGGATGGAGACTCCCCCACTGCCCTGGGCAGTCCAGTCCAGGCTCTGAGCACCCTTTCCCTGAGGAAGGGCTTCCTGACAGCCAACCTAACCCTCACCTGGCAGCTTCAGGCTCTGCCCTCTCATCCTGGCACTGGGTGCCTGGGAGAAGAGCCTGACTCCCACCTGACTACAACCTCCCTTCAGTGAGTTATAGAGAGGGAGAAGGTCCCTTCTGAGTCTTCTCCAGGCTAAACAGTTCCCTCAGCCTCTCCTCATCAGCCTTTCCCTCCAGTCCCTTCCCCAGCCTCCTTGCTCCTCTGGACCTGTTCCAACCCCTTCATTTCTTTCTTGAAGTGAGGGACATAGAACTTCCTTCAGTACTCAAGGGGAGGCCTCCCCAGTGTCCAGTACAGCGGCAGAATGACATTCCTAGTGCTGCTAGCCACATTGTCCTGATCCCAGCCAGGATGCTATTGGCCATTGGTGCTACCTGGGCACCCTGCTGGCTCCTGTTCAGCCGGGTGTCACCCAGTGCTGCCAGGTCCCTCTCTGCCAGGCTGCTCTCCAGCCACTCCTCCCCCAATCTATAGCTCTGTTGGGGGTCCTTGTGGCCAAAGTGTAGGACCCTGCCCTTGGCCCTGTTCAACCTCATCCCTTTGGCATCTGCCCACTGACCCAGCCTGTCCAGCTCTCTCTGCAGCAGCCTCCTCCCTTCCAGCAGATCAAAACTCCACCCCCAACTCGGTGTCATCCACAAATTTTCTAAGTGTAGGCTCAATCCCCTCATCCAGGTCATCAGTGAAGATGCTGAGTAGGTGCTGATTTGAGAAATACATTCCACAGAGCCACAAACTGGGGCTGAGTACAAGGGTGGGTCCTAACCTACAGCTCAGCACGCAGGTTATCCTGGGAGAAAGACAGGCACAGCCACTGAGCAGACATCCACCTCCATCTGCTAACCACGTACAACACACACTCTTCTTGCTGGTGTGAACTGGTCAGGACCAGAGACAGATGGCAGAGGAGGAGCAGAGGCCTGACTGTGTCTCATTTCAGCTCTGGGTGTATTAATGCTCTTTCAGGTAAGGATCTAGCAATCCAGGAGGATGATTAATTGGCATAGGTACCCAAATCTAAATCGAAATAGTGCTTTAACAGTCCTGGCTAATCTCCCCACCAGCAAAATGAGGACTATAAAGACTTCTTTCTCAGATGTGTTTTGAGGACTAATCACATCAAACCCCTGAAGTGTTTCTAATTCTAGCAGCCAGCAGCAGTATCTCCAAGCCACTTAACACATTCATGTCACCTTTGGCCTGTGCTTTTAGAACAGGAGCTATTAACAGAAACTTTAGAGATGCTACTCTTGGCCAGGATCCCAAAACCCCCTTCATCTTTATCAGCGCCCTGATAGAACAGGCAGCAAGGGAGATGTTTCCATCAGCCATGTCCCATTTCTCTACAAATGGAGGAAGTCACATCTTGTCATGGAATTCGAGGTGAGGGGGATGGAAAAATAGAGAGAATCACAGACTGTTAGGGACCTCAAAAGATCATTCAGTCCAATCCCCCTGCCACAGCAGGACCCGCTAGATCAAGTTGAAAACCCTGAAGAAAAAGACCGCACACAGCTGTTACCATAGGCAGAAAACATTATCTCTAAACCTCCAGGATCACCCAGTCCAGCCCTCACCCCAACAGCTCCCCAACCCCCAGACCATGGCCTCAAGGGCTCCAGCTACTCGGCTGTTAAACCCCTCCAGGGATGGGGACTGCACCCCCTCCCTGGGCAGCCTGGTCCAGTGCCCAACCATTCTCTCAGAAAAGAACTTCTCTCCAAGACCCAGTCTAAACCTCCTCTGACACAGCTTGAGGCCATTTCCTCTCATCCTAGCACTAGTAATTTGGGAGAAGAGACCAGCAGCAGCCTGGCTACAACCTCCTTGTAGGTAGCTATAGATAGCATTAAGATTTCCTCTCAGCCTCCTCTTCCCTACACTAAACAGCCCCAGTTCCCTCAGCCACATCTCACAGAGCCTGTTTGCCAGTCCTCTCCCCACCTTCATTGCCCTTCTCTGGCCCCACTCCAGCTCCTCAATGTCCTTCTGATCCTGTGTGTCCAAAACTGGACCCAGTAGTCAAGGTGCTGTTGCTTGAGTGCAGAGTCCAGGGGCACCATCACCTCCCTCCTCCTGATGGCTTGCTTCAGATCTGCAGACTGACAGGGGAATAATAGCATCTCTTGCAAAGCAGTGTCCCAGCTCTGGTGAGAGCAGCCTGATTTTCCCCCATCGTCCCTGGCTTCACCTCTTCCTTTGCAGAGCAAGATCCACCCTTGTGTGATGGATGAATGCAGGCCTGTGTCATCACCTCGGGTCCCAGGTGCCCATAACCCCAGTCTCTATGGGATGAAACTCACACGTGATGCTCTGTGCACAAACCCAGAGGAGATCCCCAGCTGCTCAGTGAGACATCTGCACTAATTACCCGGGGAGGGGGCTGGCTGCTGCTTCCCCTCTCTGCTTTCATGATTCTGGCAATAACAGAGCAGAAACAGTGACTCAGCAGCTCACCCAAAGAATGGTTTGAGTCGAGGAGATGCTCCTGAGTAGAGGAAAGGACTTTGGTGGAAGCATCCAGTTAGATGCTCACTGGTGCAGAGGGTACGGAGCACCTGTGGCACAGCTGACCCCCCTCTGACTGAGACAGGGAAACAATGGCACATAGGAGGAAGGCTGCAGGGGTGATGCAGGAAGGATGCAGGAGCTGGGTTTGAGCTACAAAGCCAGGTTCCTGATAGGTTTTGGCTCTGAAGCCAGATTCTCTGTCTCCCAGTGCTGTTGGGTCCCTCTGTCTCAGGCTGCTCTCCAGTCACTCCTCCCCCAGTCTGTAGCTCTGCTGTAGTTCTTGTGGCCAAAGTGCAGGACCCTACCCTTGGCTCTGTTCAACCTCATCCCGTTGGCCTCTGCCCATTGACTAGGTCTGCCTAGATCTCTCTGCAGCACCCTCCTCCCTCCCAGCAGATCGACCCACACTCCAGTTTGGTGTCATCCACCAGTCTTCTCTGTGTAGGCTCCATCCCCTCACCCCGGTCATACAGCCCTACAGACAAAAGAACTCTCCCTTCATTCCGCTTTTGGTAGAAGCATTTCTATCCCTTTCAGAAACAGGGACCTCTAGTTTCTCCAGCAAGACCCAAGGAGGAGCAGGAAGGCATCACCTCACCTTACCCCTTCAGCAGGAACTGGCAGCGAAGAGGTTAAGAATCAATAAGCCTCAAAAGCCTCTTTTTGAGGGGTGGGTTTGGGGCAACCTGAGCTGAGGAAGCAGCTTAACAATGTAAGAGAAGGAAGTGCTGGTGGCTGGCTTGTTTGTTTATTGTTTCAGCGGTCTGTACTCTGTGTGTCCCGTGTGCTATCTTCATTCCTCATTCTCCCAGCCCCGCTCATTATCCAGGGGAAGCGGAGCTTCCTGACAGCGACCTCCTGGGTCCCCTCCCATTGTTCAGGGAGGTGAACACACAGCGCTGGAGACGGCAGAAAGGGCTGCTCGTGTCTCCGCCGGTGAGAAGCACCCCAGAGACCATGGCTAGTTAATAAAACAGATGGGTTTATTGGCATCGGCAAATTTCGATGCTACTGATGCATTTAATAGTGTTCGTCCAAAGAAAACCCCAGTAAAAATCAAACAAGGGCTCTGGGGGCAGGGGAATAAAGCCAGGAGAGATTAAAATATGGTCTGTACCTCCAGCAGCTCTGCAGCATCTCCACACTCTTCATGGCTCAGCAACGGGACTGCTCAACAACTGTCTGTCTGCTAGGATTCAGTAATCAGCAAGAGACGAGATCCCTGCCTCTAACAGCCAGGCTCAGACGCCCTAGGAGCTCATCCAGTTGAAATCATCTTAAAACTCTTCCAAGTGAGGTCAATTCCCTTTATCTAGGCCACCTGAGTTCTCTTGAAAACCCCACTGCATTCCTTTCACAGGTACATGGACTTAGGTGTAAACAAGGTTGACTCCAAGCCTCTCACTTCAGAGCTTTTCCAAATACTCTGTTTTCCAAAGCCCCAGCGCCTGTCATTCCCCTAAATGTCAAGGGAGGGGATCCTCCTCCGCTCTTCTGAGATCCCATCTGCAGTCCTGCACCCAGT
>VZRI01011295.1:26847-45828 GCA_013397515.1 Upupa epops
GAAGGTCCCTTCCAGCCTGACCCATTCTATGAACCTATGAACTTTCTTTTCAGTGCTTCTGCAGTGATCAGGCAACAGAAACCTTTCCAAAGCTCTCCTCTCAGATGCTGCACAGACTCTTATTTACTCTTTAGAAGAGAACACTTTGTACAATCCCTGAGCGGCCCGGAGCAATGCAAACAATAATAAACAGCACTGTGCTAGAGCTCTAGAGCTGGGATCCAGATGTGCATCTCAGCTGGAGGAAAGTTTGAGGGTGCTTAAGCCGGGTGTGGGTTAATCTCCCTGGAAAATCAAAAATCCAAGAGGGAGAAAAGGAAAAACCATCAGCAGAACACAGCTCGGAGAGCACGGAGGGGTAAGTCACATCGCTGCCTGTTTGATAGAGTTCTTTTTGAAGGTGTGACCTGCCCCCCCAGGAGCTGTGATTAGCTGAGAGGAAAAGGGGGTTGCTCAGTGATGTTGGGAAAGCTATAGCAATCTGTTTTGAAGAGCTACTTTGATTGCACGGATCTTAGGGGGAGTGTGGGCTTTGCTCTATGTCCTGGAGTCTCTGGTTCACTGCATCTTCCTCTGGTCCCTTTGGAGGGGGAAGTCCCACTGGCACACGCACACATCTGCGCTCAGACACTCACCCTGTCCCCTCCACTCATTGCTCCTGTGGTGTGCAGGGAGAGGAGGGCTCCAGCAGCTCAGCTGAACACAGCAGCACACAGACAATCCCATAGGTGTGGTGATCATTCCAGTGCCTTCTTCAGTACAGAGCTCACCCTCCCCACATAGTGAAGGTCCCTGTCACTCCACAGCCACAAAGCTGGTGAAGAGCCCGGAGGACAGGTCTGATGGGGAACTGGGGTTCTCAGGAGAAAAGGAGGCTAAGGGGAGACTTTATTGCTCTTTACAGCTACTTGAAGGGATGTTGGAGGGAGGTGGGGGTCAGCCTCTTCTCCCAAATCACCAGCAATAGGACAAGAGGAAGTGGCCTTAAGTTGTGCCAGGGGATGGTTAGGTTGGACATCAGGAGGAATCTCTTCCCTGACAGAGAGGTCAGGGGTTGGGACAGGCTGCCCAGGCATGTGGGAGGAGTCGTTGTCCCTGAAGGGGTTCAAACACTGAATAGCATTGGCCTTGGGGAGCAGGGTTTAGTGAGCAGGCTGGGGTTGGGGTGGTGGTCGAACTGGATGATCTTGGAGGTCTCTTCTGATCTTAATGATTCTATGATTCTATTCTTGCTCATTTTTCTCTGCTTATTTTTACTTTCACAGGAGCAACGCCCTGCGTAGCTGCAGTGCCCAGATGCATCTTAGCAATGGTGATGGCATTTGAGTGTCAAAATCCACCTCGAGAAAGCTTTAGAGGAGCACCGGACCCTGAGTTTTCTCTTCAGATGGAGATGCCATTTCCAGGGGCGAGCTGGTTCCTCCCCTCTTGGACAGGACGCAGCCAGCACTGTCATCACTGCATGAGGAAATACTATTTACACATGCCACATTCAAAGGACAACAGCGGCAGAGGTGATTGGCAATCCATCCTGCTTTCAGTACCTCATCTTCTGCTGCAGGGAGGAGCGTTTCTGTGGCCATTTCCGTAACAAGATGTTCCCCTCACTTCTGGCTCAACAGCATCTCCATCTTCCCTTCCTTTTCTTTCCCACCTTCTGTCAACAATCACGCAAGAGAAGAATTTCCCCACATCAGGAATGCTAAGGCTTTTGAAACAGAGCTCATACACTTGACACTGCCCGCCCTCAGGACAGAGCTAAGCTGTTGCCCAGATGGGAGAAGGGTTCCTGATTTTTCACAGATGTTTTGGAGCGAGTACTAGGGCTTCAAAAATAAACAAGAGACGACTAAAACTCCCCAACAACTCAGAGCCATGATTAAAAGTTTAGAGAGCGGTGAGACGAATCACTTGAAGGAGCTCTAAGCCTGGATCCTCTGGCTCTCTGTGATGGGGATATGTTTAGACAGCAAATCATGAGCCAGAGGCCATCCTGCTGCTGGATAGTAAAAAGCAGTTAGAGAGCTGGCTTGAACAGATGAGCGGATGGTGAGTGCCTGCAGCCTTTCCCTCTTCCCTGAGGAGAAAGAAAAGGGGAAAGAGTAAAGAATTAGCAGGGTTCCAGCACTGTTCATTTCCTCTTTCCTGCTGAAACCAACAGGGATGAAGAAGCAGAGGGAAAGCAGAAATTGCTCTTTTCCTCCTTCCTCCCCAGGAGAAAACATGAGTGAAACCATCACAAAAGCAAGACAAAAGGCTCTGCCTTGGGGAATGCAACGATCCTCAGTCAGAGCAAAATCGGCAAGAGCAGAGGTAGAGCAGAGGATGCACCTCCACCCCACCTCTTCCTCTCAAATGATCATAGAATCCTTAGGGATCAGAAGGGACCTGGAAAGATCCTCCAGTCCAGTCCCCCTGCCACAGCAGGGTCACCCAGACCCAGTGGCACAGGAACACAGCCAGGTGGGGCTGGAACGTCTCCAGAGAAGGAGACTCCACAGCCCCCCTGGGCAGCCTGGTCCAGTGCTCCGGGACCCTCCCTGGGAAGAAGGTCCTGCTGAGACTGAGAGGGAACCTGGGGTTGTTCTTGCCCAGATCCAGACTCTCCCCTGACCCTTGCTGTCCTTCATTCAGGTTCTCTCTGCCCAGTGTGATGCTGCATTTGGCTTGGTCTATTGAATATTTCCCAGAACTGCTAAAAGCCCTGAAACCGACTCTTTCAATCCTTTTCTGGCATCGGAGTGACTGAAAGAGCTGCTCCTCCTGCAAAGCATCTCTGGGGTAGAATTGAATTCACTTTCAAATATTCCCGCAGCAGACTGGTGGGAGAAGCAGCTCCTCCTTTTCCAAGCGACTAAGGAAAGGAGTGAATTACTTTATGCAGGGTGAAATAGAAGCTGAAAGCAACCTGGATTTAATGGATGGGAGGGCTAATGGACAAACACTCCTGACTCAGGGTGACCCAGCTTGGCAAAGTCCCCCCTACTGCTATTTAAAGCCAAGGACTGTGTATCACAGCCAGGGAGCCATCAGAGCACTGGCTTCCTCACCCTCCAACAGAGAGAAGACCGAGAAGACCATCTGCCTCACAAGGGACAACCCAGGAGCCAAGACTCCTCCAAAAAGCAGCAGGAACTGAGCTAAGGACACTGGATCAGGCTCCATGAATGAGAGGTTTCCTCCTGCTGCTGCAGAGCTGAAGAATAGGTGATGCTCAATAACCAGGAAAACCTCTCTCTCCATAACTGTGGTAGCTGCAAGCAAGGGCTGGTGCTTGGGACAGCAGCTGTCCTGACAACCCACCACAGCTACTTTTGGCAACGAGGCAGGAGAGCACTCCCCACGAAGGCTGAAGACTGCTGTGCATTGCTCAGAATTGTTTTCCAATTCACCCTGCACCCACTTCCCACTGAGCTTAGCTCCAGCCATGAAGCCTTTGGACTGGAGACCAGGGTTCAGCCTCTTCTCCTTTCTCCCAATACTGTTTCACAGTATCCCAGTAGACCAAGTTGGAAGGGACCCCAGTGATCATCAAGTTCAACCAGTTAAACGACTGAAATCCAGTTTAAATGAGCTGGCCCAGCACCCTGTCGAGCTGAGCCTTAAAGCTGTCTATAGCTGTGTCTTCTCACTTCCCTCCCAAGACCATTCCAGTGTCTAACTGCTCTCACAGTGAAAATTGCTCTGAGTCCAACGGGAATCTCCCCAGGAACAACTTGTACCCATCCCCTCCTTGTGGGACTCCTCGTAAAAAGGGAGTCTCTGTCTTCTTGGCAGCCACCCTTGATACCCTGTGACCTGCAGATGAGGTCCTCCCTGAGCCTTCCCTTCTCAAGGCTGCACAAACTCAGCTCTCTCAGCCTTTCCTCACACAACAGGGCTTCTAGTCCTCTGATCATCCTCACAGTACCTTTGTTTCCTCCACAGCACAACTGCACCAGGGCTTTTCCAAAGATGGAGGGCAGTACCTATGCTGTTACAGTGCCCACTGGCTGTGTGCTGGTGCCTCCCAGCACAGACAGGCTTCTTGAGATTAATTTCCAGGCTAGAGGATGAGGGCCACAAATCAGAAGGCTGCAACCTCTCTGCTATGGGGACAGGCTGAGAGAGTTGGAGTTGTTCAGCCTGAAGAGGAGAAGGCATCGTATAGTGACCTTCCAGTCCCTGAAAGGGGCTGTCAGAAGGCTGGGAAGAACTGCTCCCAAGGGCAGAGAAGAGGGGTCATGGTTTGAAGCTGGAAGAGAGTAGATTTAATTCAGGCATCAGGAAAACGTTGTTGGAGGGGGATCCCTGGACCAGGCTGCCCAGAGAGGGGGTGGAGGCCCCATCCCTGGAGCCATTAAAGGTCCTGGATGGAGCAATTGGCAATCCAGTCTGGTGAGTGGTGGCCCTGTTTGTTGCAGGGAGGTTAGCTTAGGTGGCCTTTAGAGGTCCCTACCAACCCTACGATTCCAGCTACAGATGTTGGTAAGAACTGGAGAAACTGAGGCACAGCTTTTCTAAGAGACTTGTTCACAACCCAAAGTGATCCCATCACAAACACCTGCTCCAGGGCCTGAGGCACAGCTCACCAGCAGGTGAAGATCTCTCTCACCAGTCACAGCCCCGGGGTGATGAGGGCACAGAGTACTGCTGCCTGAGTGCTGTCAGTGAGGACGTTTCCTCCCAGGACACCCTCCCTCCTCTGCCCAGGTGAGCTGTGTGGTCTGTGCGGGCACCACCAGGGTTGGTTTTTTACAGTGCCAGAGTTCGTTACGTCTGCCAGGTAGCCAGGAGCACAGTGAGGAGTGTCACTAAGCCGCTGGCTCGGCTGGGAAGATGGATGTGTTGTTCGCTCTCACCCAGGCAGTTAACAGCACAGCCATTTGATTACAAGAATTTACAAGCCTAGCTGCCAAATAAAGGGGCCCGCAGGTTAACAGCAAGGGGTGAAGGTGCTTGTAAAGGTGCAAGCTGAGCCCTGAACCAAGGGGATTGCAGCTCGCTGCTGAAACCCCATTAGTGCCACAGAAAGGAGCTGTCAGGATCTGTAGATGAGCGCTTAAGTTTGCAAGCTCGGAGGGGAATGCGTGCAGGGAAGGGAATTCACTTTGCTCGCACACAGTCCCTCCCTTTTCAGTCTCCATCACCAAAAGCCACCTGTAAACTAGCACCGAGATTCCCCCAGCAGGGACAAGAGTCTCCTCAGGTCATCGCCAGACCATGCTAACCACAGTCCTTGTCTGTAGCAGACCGAGAGAGGTTCTCCTTCCCCTCTACTCTGCCCTGGGGAGACTGCATCTGGAACAGTGTGTCCAGTGCTGGGCTCCTCAGTTCCAGAAGGACACAGAGCTGCTGGAGAGAGTCCAGCACAGAGCCACAGGGATGATGGAGGGAGGGGAGCAGCTCCCTGCTGAGGAGAGGCTGAGGGAGCTGGGAACAGAGGAGCCTGAGGGGGGACCCCATGGCTGTTGATCAAGATGGAAAGGGTGGGGGTCAGGAGGAAGGAGCCAGGCTCTGCTCAGGGGCACCCAGTGCCAGGACAAGGGGCACCGGGTGTCAGCTGGAACAGAGGAGGTTTCACATCCAGAGGAGAAGAGACTTCTTCCCAGTGAGGGTGCCAGAGCCCTGGCAGGGGCTGCCCAAGGGGTTGTGGAGTCTCCTTCTCTGGAGAAGTCTCATACCCGCCTGGCCTGTTCCTGTGCCCCTGGATCTAGGGGATCCTGCTGTGGCAGGGGGATTGGACAGGATGATCTTTCAAGGTCCCTTCCAGCTTGTAACACTCTGTGATTCTGTGATCCTTCCTTTGGAAGCCACAATCCTACCTCCTCCCCTGCTCTTCCTCAGCTCTGCAGTGTCCCCATAGCTGCCAGAGCCCTTGAGGAGCCCTGATGCCAGAAGGCACTGCTGATTCCTCGGGCATGTGGACGAACTGCATGCTACACAAAGCAACAGAGTAGAGTTCTCTCTAGTAGGCAGCCTATTTCCTCGCACTGTCCTCTCCCACAAAATAAATAAGGGTACTTCAAGATGTCAGACAAGCCATCACACTTTAATTCCTCCCTGTGGCAAGCCCAGCCACTAATTCAGCCTTGTTATAGTTTTCCCACCAGGGACAAAATATATACTGAGCTCTGAAAACCCATTGTGTAGCAGCAATTGTTGCTGTGAGCCAGTGGCTGTTGTGCTTTGTTCAGCACTGTGTGCTTGTGTCTCCTGTGAGATATTGTTTTGTTAAGGCCTGCTATTGATTAACAGGGAGAGGAATTGGATTCCAAATGGGAGTAGCTGAAATGTTCCGATATGCTGAATAAAAAAGGGGAGCATTTAGAATCGTCTGAAGGAGAGGTAGCTGCTCTAGCCCAGCTTCACTGCCCCTCAGGCTGCACCCAGCGCAGCGCACCTCAGCTCAAGGCGTTGAGCAGCTCAGCTTCACGTCCTCACCTGCATGTTTGGGGTGAGGACACTGCTAAGCGACCAGGGCTGACATCAAGGTCTGGGACACCCTACAGGGAGCAGCTCTGGGCGTTCGTCCCGTGTCCTAATGCTGCCTCAGAGGCATCGTGGTCCCCACTGTGGATACAGCAGTGAGTAAATAGGCATAAAGATGTTCCAGGCTCCTACAGCTCGGTCTTCTACCCTATACAGAGAGATTGATTATTCCCTGGTTGAGCATCAAATAGATTATCTTCATCTACAGCAGAGGCTTTTTATTGCTGTGAGTATCGAGCTACACCAGAGCAACACGACAGGGGATGCTCCAGCAGAGCAGCTGGAGCTGAGCACTGCTGTCCTGGGGCAGGGGCTGAGCCCCTCTAGCTGCCACCCCGCCTCAAGCAGCAAGGAAAGAGGGCAGGGGTCCCGTGTGGAGCCAGGCAGCAGCCCCACCACCGAGTCAGACCTGCTCTTCTGCATCACCAGCAACACACAGCACAAGCACTAGCCATGCCCAAGCCAGGAGCAATTGTCCTGACCCAGTGCCCTAGTTTAGACACCCACGACACCCATCTAGGTCCCTCACAGACACACCAGCCGGACTCAGAGCTGAAGCACCAGAAGGCCTGTGGTGGTTTCACAGTCTCCTGATCCAGGCAGACACCAGCCCATTTGTTGTCTTAGCCCTGCTGAGCAGAAACCCACAGGAATGAGGAGATGCTGTGGCACTGGTTTTCCTCTGTCTGGCAAACAATTCTTTCCCAGACCTGTGGGGCAGAAGGGGTAGAACCCCTTCAGTGAGTTTCAGCATTGGCTCTAGAATGATCCTTGCAGGGTTACAACATCCGCTTGTGCAACCTGCTAGGAAGGGAGAGAACCACCTGGGAGAACCTGTTGTCACTCAGTGAGAAGGAAACAGAGGGCTGAGGGGTAGAAGTCAGAGAGATTTTCATGAGGAACAGCGTGATTCCTCTAGAATCTCCTGCCCACCCCACAGAAATAACAGAGTGGAACCCATACGTGTTTGGTGTAGGATTGAACAGAAGACAGGCACTTTCACAGAATCATAGAATCCTTAGGGATCGGAAGGGATCTTGAAAGATCACCCAGTCCAATCCCCCTGCCACAGCAGGATCACCCAGACCCAGTGGCACAGGAACACAGCCAGGTGGGTCTGGAAGGTCTCCAGAGAAGAAGACTCCACAACCCCCCTGGGCAGCCTGTGCCAGTGCTCTGGGACCCTCCCTGGGAAGAGGGTCCTGCTGAGATTGAGAGGGAACCTCTTGCAAGGCCTTTCCACTTAGAGTAGAACAGATGGGGCCAAACAGTCTGGCAGCCTCACAAAGGCACAGTGAACAGTAGCACTCTCTCTCTGAACATAATGAACACATGTGCTCTACCATCTTGCACAGCAGCACAGCAAAGCAAACTCCAGATCACAGAATCATTGAGGCTGGCAGAGCCCTCTGAGCTCCTCCAGCCCAGCCCAGCACCCAACATCACCCCAGCAGCCAGAGCAGGGCACTCAGGGCCACAGCCAGGCTGTCCTTCAACACCTCCAGACACTGATGGGGACTCCCCCAGTGCCCTGGGCAGTCCAGTCCAGGCTCTGAGCACCCTTTCCCTGAGGAAGGGCTTCCCAGTTCCTCCAGTCCCCCCTGACTGGATGACCCATCCGTGTAGGAATTTCCCCACTGGAAATTTATTTACGAACCTGAACTCCCACTTCCAAACCTGCATTCACAAGACTCAGAAGACTCTCATACCATGACAGAGTGAAACTGAGGGTAAAGTTCCCTGAAGACTTGTGACTCTCATGTGAAGCCACTATAAAGAAGGTTTCAGGGTTGTTGCAACAGGAGTCTTACACAACAAAGACGACGTCGCCAGGCTCAACCTCTAGCACAGTAGGGCCACGCGTAGGGTTTCACGTGAAGGTCATGAGAAGCTTCAAACATAGGGAAGCTTCAGAAGAGCTGTCATTGCAGAGGAACAAACACCGGTGCAACTGGCATTTTCCTGTTATCCCAAAGGGATCTGATCTCAGCCAGCACAGGCAAAGCTCAGGGAATCTCTGGAGGTCCCTCCACACAACACGGAGCAGGAGCAAGAGACAGACTGAGAAGCAGAAGGCCTAACTAATACCTAATGCCCTGATTACATCAAGGCTGGGGAAGGGACTAGAGGCAAAGTCTTACGAAGAGAGCTTGAGGGAGCTGGGGGGTTCAGCCTGGAGAAGAGGAGACTCAGGGGAGACCTCCTTCTCTCCAACTCACTGAAGGGAGGCTGCAGTCAGGTGGGAGTCAGGCTCTTCTCCCAGGCACCCAGCACCAGGATGAGAGGGCAGGGCCTGAAGCTGCCAAGGGAGGGTGAGGTTGGCTGTCAGGAAGCCCTTCCTCAAGGAAAGGGTGCTCAGAGCCTGGACTGGACTGCCCAGGGCAGGGGGGGAGTCCCCATCCGTGTGTGGAGGTGTTGAAGGACAGCCTGGCTGTGGCCCTGAGTGCCCTGCTCTGGCTGCTGGGGTGCTGTTAGGGGCTGTGCTGAGCTGGAGGAGCTCAGAGGGGTTTGCCAGCCTCAATGATTCTGGGATTGATTACTGTGTAAGCTCTATTTCATTGTGCTGTTTCTCCACAGGTGAATAATAAGGACTGTAGAACACTGAGGAGTCAGTTAAGCTCCCTCCAATAGAGAAGTCATTTACAATTGCCACATACAACAAACATCACTTCTACCCCCCCTATCTCTGGAGGATGATTAGAGAGCTGAACGTGTCTCCTAGGGGTCAGGCTGAGCGAGTTGGGGCTGTTCAGCCTGGAGGAGACTGCAGGGAGATCTTAGAATGGATCTTCCAGTCCCTGCAGGGGGCTACAGGAAAGCTGAGGAGGGGCTGTTCCCAAGGGCTTGGAGTAGTAGGAGCAGGGGGAATGGTTTCCAGCTGGAAGATGGGAGGTTAAGACTGGAAGTCAGGAGGAAGCTCTTCCCAATGAGGGTGCTGAGACCCTGGAGCAGGTTGCCCAGGGAGGTTGTGGCTGCCCCCCAGCTCCCTGGCAGTGTTCAAGGCCGGAGTGGCTGGGGCCTTGAGCACCCTGGTCTAGTGGGGGGCTGGAACTGGATGATCTTTAAGGTCCCTTTCAACCTGAACCAGTCTATGAACCTATGAGTCCAACCCCCAAAGAAGGAAGAAGGTACTAAAAGTAATCATCGAGCAGGAAGGAGAAGAACAGAACAAAAAGGCACTGTTTCACAAAGCAGTGTCCCAGCACCCTGTGCCACAGCACCCGGGGTATCGTGATGCCCAGGTCTATGCAAAGCTCTAAGGAGTCACTAAACAAAGTGATGGAAGAAGGGCCCGTTCAGGGCTGTTAGACAGGCACAGACCTATCCCACAGCTCAAAATACCCTGAGCTGTGCAAGATGCAAAGAGACCAGAGAGGCTTAGGATGTGGCTGGCATCGCTGAAAACTTGCCCCGTTCCTTCTGCTCCTTCCCCGAGCGCTCACTGTCATCCACAGTTAGACAGAGGAAAGAGAAGACTCTAGGGAGCTGAAAGGACCTGCTCTTGCATTCTCCCTTCAGGATTAGTCTGCCTGAGCTGGCGTGCTCTGTCACTTAGCTGAGTTTCAGAGGTGACAAGCATCAGGAAGGCTAAGAAGCCCCACACCACCTCGAAACGATGCCAAGGAAAATGATCCCTCTTTCTTTCTGACACGATAGCTCGTTGTATAATAGCAATAATCACAATTGCTTTGTGATGGACTCAGAGCAGCTTTGGAGATTGATTAAATGCTTCGGCTTCCCTTTAGCTTTAATCACACCCAGCAGCTGTTTATCGCTCAGAATACTTTAGATCAATAGAGCTTATGCCTTTACTTCTCCCTTTAAAATAGTACGTTCTAGACCAGCTCCCTCGGAGCTCTAAGCAGTAATTACAACCAGTGATCACGCTCTGTAGAGGTAAAAGCGAGTAGCTGTTACAGGACTGATGAAATCCCCACAGCCACCAGCCTGAGACACAAAGGAATGGTCTCCTTTCCTAGCTGCAAAACTGTCACGGGTTCTTTGGTAGAGGTGGCACTGGAGAGGCTGTGAGGAAAAGTGCTCAGACCTTGCTGTCAGCTTCCTAGAATCATAGAATCCTCCTGGCTGGAAAGGATCTCCAGCATCACCAGGTTCAGCCTTCACCCCAACAGCTCCCCAACCCCAGACCATGGCCTCAAGTGCTCTAGCTACTCGGTTGATAAACCCCTCCAGGGATGGGGACTGCACCCCCTCCCTGGGCAGCCTGGTCCAGTGCCCAACCACTCTCTCAGCACAGAGTTTCTCCTCAGACCCAGTCTAACCCTCCCCTGACCCAGCTTGAGGCCATTGCCCCTCGTCCCAGCATCAGGAACTGGGGAGAAGAGCCCAGCAGCAGCCTGGCTACAGCCTCCCATGAGGGAGCTGCAGAGAGCACTGAGGTCTCCTCTCAGCCTCCTCTTCTCCAGACTGAACAACCCCAGTTCCCTCAGCTGCTCCTCACAGGCCCTGTTCTCCAGCCCTCTCCCCAGCCTCCCTGCCCTTCGACACAAGGACCATGACACAGAGCAGGACACCTGCCCCTCCAACCACAGACCTGTCCCCCGAGAGCCCAACAGCAGAGGAAAAGCAAAGGGTGAGGGTCCCAGAAGGTCTGAAGCACAGAGACCTTGACCTCCATGGAAGTGCAGAACAACTAAACCCACGAGTTTTAATGACTCTGGGAGAGACACCCCCAGCAGGTGGCTGTGCTCAGCCAGCGGGCTCGGAGGCATGACATCAGTAAAGCTTTAAGCACACTTTGATTACGTAGACACAAGCAAAGCCCTGCTGGAGAGAGCGTGGCAGCCTGACTTCCACCAGCCCCTGACTTCACTGGCTGCGTCAATCACGATGAGTTAAGAGAATGAAGGTTGAAGCCCAAGCATCAAATCACAGCGTCCAGCTGAAACCCGCCGCTAAAGTCCGTTTCATCACGCTGCCGGACAAGACGAGATGAATTCTTGGCCGGTGCCTCGAGAAGACAAATATTGGGATGGGAAAAGAAGGAGCTGGCAAAGGCATCGCTTCTGAACTGATCTCTGATGGAAACGGGTTGCATCACTGCTGCTAGCAGTGCACAGCGACTCATTCACTTAGCACAAGTGCAGCAGCTGCTAGACTCTGCGAGCTGCTGGATCAGCAGAGTGCCTGGCCTGCTCGGAAGGGGTACTCAAAGCAGTGCCCTCGGGCACTGCCACGTGAAGAAGTAGTGTTTAAGTGGAGGGTGATGAGATCTGCTCGGGTCTGTGCACAGCCAGCACCTGTGCTTGAAGGAGACAGCATTAGGACTGGGTTTTCTATCCACACGTCCGCAGCAACGTGGGTCCTGTTCCCCAGCAGGAAAGACAATGCAGACTGGTGTTAGGGTCATGTTGGGGCTAAAGGAAAGCTGGGCACGGGCTTTTTCCAAGGGCTGCGAGTGATAGGAGCAGGAGGACTGGTTTCCAGCTGGAAGAGGGGAGGTTCAGACTGGAAGTCAGGAGGAAGCTCTTCACCAGGAGGGTGCTGAGACCCTGGACCAGGTTGTCCAGAGAGGTTGTGGCTGCCCCCCAGCTCCCTGGAAGTGTTCAAGGCCAGACTGGATGGGACCTTGAGCACCCTGGTCTAGTGGGGGGTGTCCCTGCCATGAGCAAGGGGGTGGAACTAGATAACAGTGAAGGTCCCTTCCAGCCTGATCCATTCTATGACTGAATCTATGAACAAACACAAAGCACGCCAGGATTTAGCACCCCCTCAGCTGGGCCAGCCTCCTCATCTTCCCTTGGTCCCAGAGAACAGTGAGTCAGCTGTCAGACCGCTTCCAGAAGCCCCACAAAATACCTCTCTGCTACGTTTGTTTTGCAGGAGATGGAGGAACATTGTGTTAACAATCATTAAAATCCAATTACGAAGGCGAGGGGTGGGGGGAAGAGTCCACTCTGGGTGCTTAGGGGGCCCCAGCTTTCCAATCAATCAGGAAAGGGCAGGAGAAAGCAGATAAAAGGAGATAAGGGCAGCCTGCCCTTATCGTTGTGATTCAGAAGGGAGAGACGCCGGGTAATCTGGAGCTTCTCCGCTTTGTTTTGCTCTTTTCCTCTGAACCGCCTGGGATTTCAGCCGTTAAGAAAATAAAAGGAAGGAGAGAGGTGAAGACAGGCTCTTCAGGTTATTCTGTGAACCCAACAAATGCTCCACGCATCCCTGTTTCTGCCACCCCGTGCTCCTTCTCGCGCTGCTAATCACTTGAAAGTGTCTTGCAGGGGAGACTCTACCAGAGGAGAGAGTCAGGGATGCTCCTTGTTTACTACACGCAGATCCAGCAGTTCTTACTAACTCACTTTCCGTCCTTCCCTCGTAGGTAGCAGTGCCGTGCGATGATTTGCAAGCAGCCAAGGTAATTACCATCCAGCAGGGTCCAATTGTTTTCAATTAAAAGCTTGACTGAAGTCTTTAGTTTTTAATACCAGTGTGGCCATCTGCTTTCGCTGAAGTTCATCAGCAGAGGCCCAGGCCTCGTTCAAATGTTGTTTAATTATACGGAGGAACTGTTCTTCTTTTGGCCAGAGGATCATTTTTCCCTGCTAAAGAAACGGGCAGCGAAGGGGCCGCTTGGCTTCCTAACAGCCTGCGGCGAGAGGGAGTATCGGGGAAGATCATTACCTTCCTGGGAGATCCAGCTGTTATCGCGCTGACAAGAAGATCCAGGGGACCACCAGGAGAAAGCAGTTAACCTCAGTCGCCCTCCTCTCCGCTCAGTCACTTGCCTCCTTTCACTACCAGCAGCTCTAACACAGAAAAAGGAGTTCATCTAAAGCCAGGCGGTGAGATCCTCTGCCATTACACCTTCAGACTCCGTTCCACACCAGCAGCACAGGCAGACTCTCCCACTGAGGTCCTCCCTCCCTCCTTCCTTCCCTCCCCTCTTTGTACATGCGGTGAATCTGCTGCAGCCCTGCATCATCTCAGATCTGAGGATCTCCAAATCCCTTACAGGCATTCATTAAGCCCTGCACAATCCCCGGGAGAAGGGAGTAAATATAATTTTCCAGATGGGAAAATTAGGGTGGCAAGAGGTTAAGTGCCTCGCCTGAGGCCAAACAATAAATAAGTGGCAGAATCAGCATGAGGATCTGCAAGAGTCCCGGGTTTAACCAAAGTCTCTCGAGTATTCAGCTCCAGAAAATGAAAACACACCACCCCGGCCCTCAAATCCTCCCAACACTTAACGCGTTTACTGCAGCTCTGCTTCCTGTGTGCCAGTGCTAATGAGCCTGACTCTGAGCATCGCCCGCCGTACCGTGCAGAGAGGTGCTTTGTACATGTCCTGCAGGAGCTGCTGTCTCCAGGCAGGGAGGCGCAGGCCATGCTGCTCCTTCCTACCCACCCGGACAAGCACACTGCTCCCCGCCCGGCGCCTGCTGCCATCTCTCTTACGGACGGCTGCTTCCCTGCATCGGCCCCCCGACAGGCAGTCTTTAGCCAAGTAGTGGCTAAAGAGGGAGAGTGTGTGGTCTGAGGCTGGCAGAGCTGGGGAGATGAGCTGCACTGCTCCAGTGGCAGGCAGAATCCCTGGAGCCAGAAGCCCTTTCAGTCTTCTTGCCCAGCCACATAGGTTACCTGTCTCTCAGGTAAGAGTTCATCCATGAAATTCCTGTTCCTGGCTACTCTCTGGGCAGCCAGAAGGTTGGGTTTCACCCTCGCTCCTGGGGTTGTCTCTCTTCTGGGCCTTCAGAGTGGGTGGAACACTCCATAGCAAGGAGCAGCAGTACTGCTCTGAGGTGGGACATCACGCAGGAGCACCCGATCTACGTCAAGGCTGCTCTACAGTCCACACCAGATCATGGAATCATTGAATGTCCCAGCCTGGAAGGGATCTCCAGAGGTCACCTAGTCCAACCTCCCTACACAAGCAGGGACAGACCGCTCTAACTAGGGCAGGTTGCTCAGAGCCTCAGCCAGCCTGACCTGCAGTGAGTCCAGGGGTGGAGCCCCCCAGGCAGCCCATTGCAGCCATCCACCCCCCTCCCAGTGAGGAGCTTGGTTCTCGTCTCCAGCCTCCATCTCTCCTTTCCCGACTGGAACCCAGTGCTCCTCGTCCTGTCCATCCAAACCCTTTGGAGCAGACCTTCCTCTGCCTTCATGGAGACCCCCTCAGGGACTGGACGGTCAAAGGAAGGGGCCTCACAGGAGAGATGCTCCCTTCCCCTGAGCATTGGTGGTGGCCTCCTGCGGACGCTCCGAACTGTCTGCATCCTTCTTGCCCTGAGAGCTCCAGAACCAGACACACCAGAGCCCTCTTATGCTCTGTGGAGACCTCTACAGCTAAAGGCCCTGAAAGTGGAACCTGAGTCTCCGGAGCTAATGACTTCAGCAAAGGGTGTATAGGAGCTCAGCATTCTGAAAGGCAGGAGGTGTTGCTGTTCACCTGCCGTGGGCTCCTGCCACTGTAACGCAGTCTGTTTCCACACAGACTCCTCCTGCCTCTCTATGTAGGCTGTGTCCTAAATACATAATTACACACCCGAGTGCAAGGACTCGCTGGGGTCTCTGTTGTAGCCAAGATGCTTTTTAAAAGCAACTTCTGAAGGCCCGTGCAGCAACGAAGACGCAGCGCGCACAGTCCGGACGAGGGCTTTCACTCCTAAGAAGCTCCCAAAGGAGCTTCTCCCAGAGAAGCAGAGCAGAATAAAAGTGAGAAGGAATAAAACCCTTCCTTCCAGAATTACCTGGAAGGAGAGGGAACGACCCTGCTAAGAAACCAGCGCAGGAAACACATTAGGCGTGTGAGCTGGACGACCCAGGCCAAGGGTTGTAAGATCCTGCATCTTTTCTTCCTCTGTTTGAAATTCATCTGAGCTCGACAGGTCGTTGTAAACAGGCTTTCTGTGACCTTGTGTTTGAGTAGAGTCCATTCGGGCAGCTCTTACAGAGCTGTGTGAGCACAGAGAGAATCATAAGGGATGGGAAGGGACCTTGAAGGATCATCCAGTCCAATCCCCCTGCCACAGCAGGACCATGAGAGAGGGATTTCTGTCCTGTAACATAGTTCTCTCAATAGCCACCCCCCCCCAAAAGCTGGTTTCTGAAGGGTCTCACAAGGACAGGACCAGTAACAAAGGCTTAACCAGTCCT
The DNA here is from genome assembly GCA_013397515.1 of Upupa epops. Classification (NCBI taxonomy): domain Eukaryota; kingdom Metazoa; phylum Chordata; class Aves; order Bucerotiformes; family Upupidae; genus Upupa; species Upupa epops. The sequence goes on from VZRI01011295.1 coordinate 42,430, forward strand.
TGGACTGGTGGGAGTCACCTAGGGTTGGTCTTGAAGAACGCTGCAGACAACCACTCTCCTTTAAGTCATTAGTTCCCCAAGCTGCTAGTTCTAGACGAAGTTATTTGGACTCTTTCCCTCCTTTTGCAGCTCTACAGGCTGCTGTAAGACAAGGAGCTGCTGTTTGACAGTGTGGATAGCAGTGCCTTTCCTTGCCTCTCCTCAGCAACAACCCAAGAGCATGAAGAGTCCTAGGTCCATCCTGCTTAACCAGAAGCATTGCAAAATGAGATGCTGCAACCAGGCACCGCCTGCACCAGCAACCAGGCTCCTTCAAAGGGCACCGATGATCTGTGCCACTTGGTCTGGGTGATCCTGCTGTGGCAGGGGGATTGGACTGGAGGATCTTTCAAGGTCCCTTCTGATCCCTAAGGATTCTGTGATCTAACTCAGAAGCTGTTCTCTCTCTCAACTACAGAAGCAGCTCAGCACAACCAGGCTCCCCAGTCTGATGCCTGAGTTAATTGCTTAAAGAAAAACACAGATTAATCAGTCCTGCCTCTTTCAAAACACCTGCTAGCTGTGTTTCAGCTGAGGAGGTACAGCATGTAGGCTCTCTGTTTTAAAGGTGAAAGGGAGAGAGATACCTCACTTTCTACCTAGAATCATCAAGAGGCAAAGCAATACCCTAGGTATCGTGAGTGTGGGCAGCAGTGCAGCCCGTGAGCATCCATTTAGGCAAAGGGGCAGAGGGCTACAGGTCAAGGCAAGTATCAGTCTTTGTGTGAATGGCAAGGACTGGTTCTGCCTCAGTATCTGCTGATGACTCCATCCACCTGGCTTCTTCCACAGCAAGGAATTCACCTGCACTGTCACTTAGGGATGTGTTGCCCATAGAATCCTCATGACTGGAAAGTGAGCCAGGCTCTTCTTAGAGTCATCTGGTGACAGGACAAGGGGCACTGGCTGCCAGCTGGAACAGAGGAGATTCCCTTTCAATCTCAGCAGGACCTTCTTCCCAGGGAGGGTCCCGGAGCACTGGACCAGGCTGCCCAGGGGGGTTGTGGAGTCTCCTTCTCTGCAGACGTTCCAGCCCTGCCTGGCTGTGTTCCTGTGCCACTGGGTCTGGGGGATCCTGCTGTGGCAGGGGGGTTGGACTGGAGGATCTGTCGAGGTCCCTTCCCAGCCTTAAGGATCTCCAGGATCAAGTCCAGCCCTCATCCCAGCAGCTGCCCATCCCCTAGCCCATGGCCTCAAGTGCTCCATCTGTGCTGTTTCAGAGACAGCTATGGTGCAGCCAAACGCTTCAGACACAGCCGAGGGTGAAGGGAACGGGTATCTCACATGATGCACATTTTCTTCTGCATAAAAGCTCTCTCTCTCCCATCCTTCCCACTGTCCTTATCCCTTCTTAAAGCACCCAGACAGCTCGAAAACACAGACAGAGGGGCTGAGTATCAAGAATCTCTGAAAAACAGTATCATCAGGGGATCACTCTGAAAACCTCTATTTCAGGGAGCTTTGTGCCGTTTCCTGAACGGCACCTTCAGACCCCGTGCCCTGTCTTGTAATTACCAAAAATACAACCTGGCAGAGCGGGTGCTCTGTCAGCTTTGATTACCAGCAGAGAAAGACGTGGGATACAGCGAGAGAATAAAGGAAGAATGATGGCTGTCTACTGGCTTATCAATTTACATCTCTCTACAGTAAATCTAAGTCCTTTGTGCTGTCAGTCATGCGCTGCCACGGCAGTGATTGCTGCAATATGAAAATCACAGCTTCCAGATCCATCTGCACGTTCGCTTATTTGCACTGCTTTGCTGGTTTTAGAGCTTCGGTGGCTGCAGCCACCCCCCATCAGCACGGGACCCGTGACCACCCCTGACTTGGGACTTGAGGCTTCCTCTGCTACGCAGCTTACTTGGAACAGCGTGTCCCAGCACAGTCACTGCATCTCCAGTTCAAATGATGGAGGAAATGGGAAAAGAATCATAGAATCCTTAGGGATGGGAAGGGACCTGGAAAGATCATCCAGACCAGTCCAGTCTCCCTGCCACAGCAGGATCACCCAGACTGGGTCACAGGACAGGACATTATGGATTGGAAGGGACCTCAAAAGACCATCCAGTCCAATCCCCCTGCCACAGCAGCATCGCCATAAAACTGGAAGGGTGCTAGAAGACATCAGGCTTCTAAATCCCGGTAACACATCGTGACTGTGGCTAAAAATAGCATCTCATCGCCACACACTTGTGGGACACAAATAGCCGCCCAGCCAGCATCATGCCTTTCAACACATGGGCAGCAAGTGCTCAGCTCCAGCTGAAATGCCACGCTGGGAATGAATGGATGAAGGAAAACCCATCTTGCTGCTGCTGGGGTCTTGGTAGCAGCTGTCAGTAGCAAAGAGCAGCTTCTAAGGAGTTTCAGCAGCGTGGGGTTCCGAAAACAAAAGTCATACTTGTTGTGTGCACAGCACGTGGTTCTGCACACAGAATCACTGAATTATAGAAGCTGGCAGAGCCCTCTGAGCTCCTCCAGCCCAGCCCAGCACCCAGCATCACCCCATCACCAGGACCAGGGCACTCAGGGCCACAGCCAGGCTGTCCTTCAACACCTCCAGACACAGGGACTCCCCCCCTGCCCTGGGCAGTCCAGTCCAGGCTCTGAGCACCCTTCCCCTGAGGAAGGGCTTCCTGACAGCCAACCTAACCCTCCCCTGGCAGCGTCAGGCTCTGCCCTCTCATCCTGGCACTGGGTGCCTGGGAGAAGAGCCTGACCCCCACCTGTCTGCAACCTCCCTTCAGGTTGAGAGGGAGAAGGTCCACTCTGAGTGTCCTCCAGGCTGAACCCCCCCAGCTCCCTCAGCCTCTCCTCATCAGCCTTTCTCTCCAGTCCCTTCCCCAGCCTCTTTGCTCCTCTGGACCTGCTCCAGCCCCTCCATCTCTTTCTTGCAGTGAGGGGCCCAGCACTGCCCCCAGTACTCAAGGGGAGGCCTCCCCAGTGCCCAGTGCAGGGGCAAAATGATGTCTCTAGTCCTGCTGGCCACACTAGTGCTGATAGAAGCCAGGATGCCAGACACACACTACAGCTACATTTCCTGTGAGTAACTGAGGGCATTACCCTTTCCAAGGTCTTTCCCATCACTACGCAGAGCCAGGAGTGGGTCAGTGAGGGTTTTTCTGTTCTACAGTACAGTGGTAGAACAGCATTTGTTCTGATGCACCCGCTGGGGGCAGACAGCACCATGTGCAGCCTCCTGCAGGACCACGTGTTGCTAGCAAAGAAATAGAAAAGAATCACAAGCTATCCTCACCCTAAGTACTGCCCTCCCCTTATGTGGAGTAAACACTGAAATCTGAGTTTAACCCTCATCTGAATCCTCGACCATGATTTGCCTTTAATCATAGAATCCTTAGG
>VZRI01011299.1:0-29527 GCA_013397515.1 Upupa epops
TTCTATGGTTCTATGATATTCTTCCTCCTGGGCACAGCTTTCTAAAACACCTGAAATCCTGGCCACACAGAAAGTCCTGCACACACCAATTTTCATCTGGTCTGCTATAAGCTAACATACAGCCTTTTTTCCAGCAAGATGTATAATGCTTCTGCTCATCAATTAATACTGCTGTTGTGTACAGGACAACAATGTTTAAGGTGACAGAAATTGTAAAAGTCATATGATTATAGACGCTTATCATGTGTTACACATGCTCATGATTATGAGTAATTCCTCACAACTAACATGTGGAACATAACAGCACATGACCACAAAGTAATGTTGATGTGAGTTTTAAAAAACACCTTGTATTTCATCATTATTCCAGCAGCCCACACTACTTGCATTTTAATACAAACATTTTCAGTACACAGGTCTGGAAAATACTTTGTACCATAGAATTGTGCTTTAATGTTTCTATTGGAGTTCCCTTTAACCTGTAATGACTGCTGAGGCTAAAACTGACTAACTGCAGGCTAGCGCACTGATAAATATTAACGTGTTTTTGCATTTGCTCTGGATCCTAGCAAAAAAAAGAAGACTAATTTTTTGTCCCTTTTGTCTTAATGCTAGGATTAAGGTTGCTAGAATGACTAAAATCTGAGAACTCACAGCTTATTACCAAGAATAAGATGCTGGCCAGAGAGACAAAAGATTTTAAAACTACTTCAGAGAAGAGGTCTAAAAGGCTGTTGTATAATGTGCAGTGGTTTTGCCTTTGTTCACCCCTTTCTCTCATACAGAACACTTGGTATGTATTTATTGAATACAAGCATAACAGAGAAATTTACAGACAAATTTGCATCCTGGAGAGGAGCAGGATATTTTAGGCCAACACAATGCAATCTCTGCTCACACTCATCTAGGACGTTTACACTGCAGCTGTGAGTCTGCATTTTCAGGAGAAGAAAGAGTTCAGAATCTGCAATGTGTGTTCCACAGCCCTTGAACATGGCCAGCATGGTACATATCCTTACAGCAGTTATAAATTAAAAGATCCTTTATAAACAGTGAGAAGAAAAGAAATTAAAGCCAGACACTATATCCTATTCTCCCATGCCTTTCAGACACACAGCAATTTTTCCTCTTGTACCAAATGTCTTTATCCCTCTCTGTGAACGTAAGTCACACAGCATTCTTAACCTTTAGTTGAAAGTATTCACAAAAAGCCCTATTTTGAAGTGTTGAGTGAACTCAAATACCATCTCAGTCCACATATGCGTGACAGTTTTGACCAGAGAAGCCATACAATAGCTAGTTTTGCTGTCAAAGTCACATCCGTTTTTTCACTGGCTCTCACCTTGGATGTTCACAGCTTGGCTAGCTACAAGGATAATGCTTTTCATGTGAGCAAAACTTTCATTTGTGTAGTGCATGAAGCAAGAATAGAGGACTTAGAAGACTAACTTTTCACTCCACTCCACAGTTGCTGTGCAATGCTTAGATATAACCAGTCTCGTATCCCTGGTCTTAAGGTTTATAGGGTTGCTGGAGTATTGTGTTCAGTTCTGGGCCCCTCAGTTTACGAAGGATGTTGAGGTGCTGGAGCGAGTCCACAGAAGAGCAACTAGATTGGTAAAGGGCTTGGAAGGTCAGCCCTACAAGGAGAGGCTGATGGAACTGGGTCTGCTTAGCCTGGAGAAGAGGAGGCTCAGGGGTGACCTTACTGCTGTCTATAACTACCTAAAAGGTGGTTGTAGTCAGGCGGGGGTCGGACTTTTCTCCCTGGACACTGGAGACAGGACAAGGGGTCACAGTCTTAAGCTCCATTGGGGGAGGTTTAGACTTGACATTAGGAAAAGGTTTTTCACTGAAAGAGTGATCAGATTTTGGAACGGGCTGGAACTGAGGTGGTCGAGTCGCCATCTCTGGAGGTGTTCAAGGTTAGGCTGGATGAAGTGCTGAGTGACATGATCTAGATGTCAGATGTTTAGGGTTACTTGGTTGGTTTTAGGTTGGACTGGATGATCTTTAAGGTCTTTTCCAGCCTCATCATTACTGTGATATTCTGCACATGGGACAACAATTTGTGCTTACAACCAAAACAAGAATCTTGTTGCATTCCTTTTCTTTCACAATCTTAGGGTGTAAGAGTTTCTATTCTCAAAATGTCTTATATAGATGTTAATGTTTTCTGTCATGGTTTTCCAAGTGAAATCTCTGCCTTTTAGATAGCAGAGACTTCTCTTTTGGGGGTGTTTAAACGAGTCTGCTTATGGGATAGTGAGGGTCTTCCTTTCGTTTTTATAAATCTGGTCCTTGATTTTCATTGTCACAGCTTTTTGCTTGTAATATAAGAAGAATGTTTTGTGACTTAATCTGGTATTATTTGTAGAGAACTGGAAGATTTCTGAGGTGGAGGTTAAGGTTGAGCAAAAACAGTGCACTGCTAGTAAAATCTGTCACCTTCAGTCTTAGATGTCAAAGAACTATGGACACCTTGAATGCAAGTTCACAGCGTTTTTGGAATCATTTCCCGTAACTTCATTCCACTCAAATCCACCAGAAATGAAATAGATCAAGAACAGAAAAACTTTGAAAGAAGTAAAACGTCTTTATTTTAATTTTTCATGATAATTGAGTTTAAAAAATGTTAAGTATTTTGAAGGAAGTTATTAAAAATAATGACACTAAATGTAGAACTAATAGGAACAGTGTATCACCAGTAATTTAGACTTACGTGCAGAAGTATATTTTACCTCATTTTCCTCTTAATTAACGCACCAGAGGTTGTTAACGCTGCTTATCAGGGAAGGCAGTAGGTTGTATAGTTATCTCCTGATTGGGGCAAAGTCACTACCCTGAAACCACACAACCTACTACCTCATCCTGTTAGAGCATCAAATATATCTTCTGAAGTAGGATTTAACAATTTGCAAGTAAGATTCCCTTCACACTTTCTAGCCCACACACTTCTTAGCTTTAAAAGGACCATATATAAACCTCTTCACCAGCATTTACCAGTTCCAGAGCACAATATGAGCAACTGACAGATATTCTCGGTTCCTGTCCAACTCACTACTTCATAGTTTCTTAAAGAGCCTAAGAAGCGTATTTAAATAACTCCTGGATAAAAAAATGGCATTTTCTGTTGAATATGAAGCAAATCTCTATAAAGTAAAGAGGAAATGGGTCAGCTGCTTCCAAATGGCCACTTGTGGCAGTTAAAGAAAGCAAGTCTATTGAAAACAGGACAGTATCATTGTGCCCTGTCACATCCCACCTTCTCTCGAAAAAATGACAGAAAAAAACTTGCTATTGTACGGGAAACACAGCAACCTAAACACTACAAGGACAATTGTGTACTTTCCTAACCCTGCTACAAGAACCATATCAACGTGTACATGGATATAGGACTGAGTCAGTGAATGTTACAGCTGAAAAATATTTGTCTTTTGAAGACATATCCAGCGATGATATCACAGCCACTTCAGGAAAGACAGTAGATTGTATAGTTATCTGACAGGCAGGGCATAACCCTAAAACTATACAACCTACTACCTCACCCCAAAGGACAGCCAGACTCTGATCAATGAAACACAAGTTGCATTCCCAGTCAGCTGGATTGCTTGGTTACAAACCTAGAAGACAAAAAACCCTCTGGAAACAAATATTAACAGTCTTAAGTCTGAAATAGTTCGCTATATACCAGTCAACATTTTGCTTAATGAGATCTAGTTTCATGTTTGAAACATATACTAGATTTGCAACTTGTGAAGTAATGTCAGTGACAAAATGCACAAGGGAAAGAGGATACAGCATTCATTTTTCATAAAAGCACTTCTGAACTTTGAGCACTGACATGATGCACCTTATCAAACCAGTTCTACTGCTTCAGGAAAGGCATTGCTACAACTTAGAAAGCTGACGATGACTTGGAGGGGTTCTAGATATTTCTCTATTGAAACAATGAGGAAGAGACAGGTTTTTCTATATGTATTTTCACAAGTTTTGCATGGGTAAATCTGTAAAGCGGAACAAAGCATTTGTCAAGCCTATGAAGAAACACTATAGCCTACTTAAATAATATGCTAATTTCTCAATGAACAGTATCCTAGCTTACCAAGGTAAGGAATCAATGGCCATACATACTTTGGTTGTATATCTAGCAAAATTGCACTATAGTATGTTCTATTCTAACCTCACACTTATGCTAGTTTGAAGGGGTTGTTACTCCCCACCACCTGGTTTGATGCACCATAACACTTCTCATTCATGAATTAAATCTAAAGTGGAAATAACAGAGATACAAGTCCATATTGCAATATAAATACTACTTTAATAAATAAGCTAAATTTAAAGCCAATAATCAGTTAACTTACTTGTTGTTAAAAGGTAATTTTAGAAAACAATAAATAATATATACATGAGACAAAAACAAATAAAATAAACCCATGTTTCAATGTAAAGCAGATCTCACCACAAAGGCAGTAGGTCACACTTCAGGGTAAACAAAGTGGGCTGTTGCAGCTTTCAGCATAGTTGACATGGGGACCTAGAAAGAGAGAGGCAAAAGAAAACGCATACATATCAATTTAATTTCACCACATACTGAAACAACTATCATGTGAGAACGCAGGCACAAGCAGAAGGAGATTCTGTGTACATTTTCTCAAGGAAAACTATGCACAGCACCAGCTGTCTCAATCAGTGGTTACTACCACAGCTCAATTGGAATGAGAGGAGAGAGGTACAAAGTATAGCTTAAAAAAAAAAAAGGGCATTCTAGATTGATTTAAATATTAAGAGGAATGCAGTGACATGCAGAGGGATGTATCAGCTATTAGAGAGGTATCAGCTACTTCACGTTCAAGGTCAAAGGAAGCTGAGAAGGAAGGAGAATTTAGATGTCTGACTAAATCAGGTATCAATGTGTTAATCTATTACAGGCAGTTATGCCACTACATTTTCAGATAATTTCACTGTAATCAACTGAGACCATGTGTAAAAGAAGGTTACTAGTTGCCATAACCTGTACATGGTTTAAATTTATTGCATAAAACAGCAGTGGCTCAACTCTACCCATTTTGAGACTACTGCATTGGAGAAAAAAACTTCAGGACCCTAGATTTCCCATCTTGTAACATCAATGCCTTTGTAGGCCAAAAAAGTACATACATTACAAAATGTGTATGTGTATTTCTGGAGCCCCCAACACAGGAAGGAGATTGAGCTGTTGGAAGGTGTCCAGAGGAAGGCCATGAGGATGAGTGGAGGGCTGGAGCATGTCTCCTATGGGGACAGGCTGAGAGAGTTGGGGCTGTTCAGCCTGGAGGAGACTGAGGGGAGATCTTAGAGCAGCCTTCCAGTACCTGAAGGGGGCTACAGGAGAGCTGGGGAGGGGCTCTTTCCAAGGGCTTGGAGTGGTCAGAACAGAGGGAATGATTTCAAGCCAGAAGAGGGGAGGTCAACTGGAAGCTGGAAGTCAGGAGGAAATTCTTCACAATGAGGGTGCTGAGACACTGGACCAGGTTGCCCAGGGAGGTTGTGGCTGCCCCCTCCCTGGAAGTGTTCAAGGCCAGATTGGCTTGGGCCTTGAGCACCCTGGTCTAGTAGGAGATGTCCCTGCTCATGGCAGGGGAGTTGGAACTAGATGGTCTTTAAGGTCCCTTCCAACCTGAACCATTCTAGGAATCTATAAATCTATATTGTACATAAAGAATAGCATGAGATATTTCAACATCTCATTAAGGTGAATTGGTAAAAACTGGTAGCAGAAGCTGCTTTCTAACCACTATCAAAGAAACCTGTTTGAAAAGATTAAGCACACAGCATATGTACTTAAGATCTATGTACTTAGGAGTTTTAAGCATTTGTACAGTGCCAGCTTTTGGCAAGGTCCATTACTCTCCAAATAATCCCCTGAAAAAAAATACCCCTAACCCGTTTTTTAGATAAAGTAGTTTCAAACAAGCATCTTCTTTTTCTGTATGATCAGAGATCTCAATGTTGATCCTAAGAGCCATTACACTGTGCAGGATCTTTGGCTAAAATTCTGTGCAGATGTCAGTGAATTTTNTTTCTGTATGATCAGAGATCTCAATGTTGATCCTAAGAGCCAAGAATTTACACTGTGCAGATGTCAGTGAATTTTCACAACACTGGACGAGTACCGGCGAATTGTAGTCACATCAAGAAAGTGCTTTTTGTGTAAAATAAACTCTATGCTTAAATAAATATAACAGTGTTCCATAATTGGAGAAAAGCTAGGCATTGTGCAATTTACTTCCAAGCGAGGCTTTTGTATAAGCATTTGCTTTACAGTGGAAGAAAAAAACCAATACAACTTTAAGTATAGTGTCATGGTTTGGAGTTTAGTGACTTTCTAAACCGGATGGTCCAGTGAAAACAGTTCAAAGGACCAATCTGGCATTAAATTGATGTATTTGCAGAGCCCAAACAATGAGACCCAAACACCTCCAAGAACTGGAAATTATAGATGTAGAACACACAATAATAGCTGACTCCAGGGACAACCTTTGAGAAAGCCTGAAGATGTTCTAGGAATTTAAACTGCCAGCCTGTCTTTAATATACCTTGACTTCATTTCCACATGCTATGCTAGCTAGGACACTGGAAAATGTTCCCGCTTGTTGAAAAAATGTGAAGGTTATATCAAAGATTTTAAAAAGATTCTTTTACTTGCTATGATGATAATGATGTTAAAGATTCTTTTTTCTATGTGCAGTTCCGATATAATGTTGTGTTGATGTTTATATTCCCATAAGACTAGTAGCTTGTTAATTCACAACAATACTGAGACAATTATTTGTAAAGTACCATAAACTTGGTGGTTTTTGCTCTTTTAAACTTTGTGGTTGATTTTATTTTTTATAAGATCTGTTATTATGGGTATTAGTAGTAATCATTCATTAGCAGACAAAAACAGGAAAGAAAGTGCTTCATCTAGCACCAAAAATTAATTACTCTTCTACTTTTACAAGCTGGTCATAAACTTACTTTAGTTTACTAGATCACCAAATAAATCTGAAATATAAATGACTTCGTGAAAGAAAAAAGCATGCTCATTTTCCTTCTATAAGACTTGTATAGAGAATAACTATCTGGCAAGAGTTACGTTTCTAGTTTAACAACTGTTTCATACTAGGAAAAATATGGTATTTCCATTTTCCAGCTTTCACTGTTCACTGAAAAATGTCTTGGAATTTAGGTTAAAATACACCTCAGTATCCACTTTCATAAAGGCACAGGGCCAGGTTTGCTGTTTCTATGATGTAATACAAAAGAGGATAGTTTTAAAGTGGGGTTGTTATATACTGAAACGCATTGCTCATTAACAGATTCTAGGGCAACAAAGAACAAGCAACTTCCACCCAAAACTTCACTGGACTCCCAAAATGCCCTGCAACTGTGATCTAGGTGATGACACAAGAGATGGCTTGGAGGCTAGGAAGAAAGTTCAGATATTCCCCAGCAAGGCTGGGGGTCTGGATGCATGCCAGATCAGCAGTTTCCAACGTGTCTCCATATAGTGATTACCCTCTGGCTTCCAAAATGGTATACAGTCACCCACCGCTCTGCTCCTACGGACTATTCACTATTAAAATGACACAAACATTTGCTGGCAAGACCAGTTCTGTAGCAAATACCACAGGATCTGCTATGGTGGACACTGCAGCCACAGGAAGTTTTATGACTGAATTCAATGGACCTGTATCAGTCCCTGGACAGGAAGTTGCAATGTTGAGTAAATCTTTCAGGGATCTATCTAAGAGTCCCTCTATGGAAAGGGACTTTTTATGAGGGACTCTAGTGATAGGAAAACACGGAATGGTTTCACGATAAAAGACAGTGGATTTAGTTTAGACCTGAGGAAGCAATTCCTATGAGGATGGTAAGGAGCAGGTTGCCCAGGAAGGATGTGAAAGCCTGGCAACGCCCTGGAAGTGTTCAAGACTAGGTTGGACTGGACTCTGGGGCAACCTGGTCTAGTGAGAGGTGTCCCAGCCCAAGGCAAGGGAATTGGAACTAGATGATCTCTGAGGTCACATCCCAACTTATGCCACTGTATGATTCTATGTACAACAAACTTCACATACAACTTTTTAAAATGTAACAAAAACTATACTTTGCCTTGAACCTTTCAGTAAGTGAAAAGTTATTCTACACAACACAGATTTTGTGACTCCTGTGAGGAATTATGTTTATGATGATCTTACCTATTTCTTAAATACAGCTGCCTCTATAAACAAAAAAGGACAGCTCTCTCCCCACTTGTGAAAATTTAGTGTAACAATAATTATAGAGATTCTGTCAGAATTTCAGGCAGGCGTAACAGGAAATAACTTACAGGACTGAGCATCCACAGCCTACTCCTACTTTCAGTGGAGATGTGCAAACTTTTCTAAAATTTAGGTTCCTAATCTAAACAGTTCTCTGTATAAGTGTTTTCCTTTCTCAGCTGGCTGCAGAAGATTAGCCTGCATACACTGATGTTTTTGTATCTTTAGGTGGGCATTACTATAACTAGGAGATCAAATTTACCATTGTCTGTATTTGTGGTAAAGTCCAAATGGATAATCAACTTCAGTCATGATACCTGCTCATCAGTGATGTTCCTTGATGCTATAGTGCTCAGGCGAGCCATTCTGGTTTCTACAAACACAGTTTTGTGTGCAACCCTCTTTCTCAAAGTCTTTCTTCAGAACAAGAGCAATATACAGTGCATGCTAGTGACACCAACAGTACACTTTCACTTAGCCTACGTGACTTTAAGTAAGGGCTTGGTGATCCAATTCAGCACTAATTATGGCGGTACAAGGGTATAAGCATGGTTCTGGATCCTTAGCAAGCTTACACATCAAAAAATCATTAGCAGCCCTGCTTATTTGCACTGCCAAGTCATTCTATTGTGTCAGTTATGGAATTTCTGTTCAGCTTTGTCTCCCTTATTAGATAAAACATCACAGGTGTAGAGATATAATTCTATTTAATAAGTAATTTTACATATTCACTGAAAACATTGTCATAATTTAACTGTTTACAAATACTGAAATAAAAAAAGCAGCTGTGAAATGAACCAGAGCTTCTGGTTAAATTTCTCTGAGCTATATAACAATGCAGTATGCTCTCCAATCTCAGTATTTTATGCATTTTATTTACAAAACATAAAAAATACAAATACTTTAGCTTAAATAATTTTCTCACATACTGACTACCAGTCCAGACCCGCACAGAATCTTCCTTACTCTCATGTGCTCATCCTGAGCTCACACAGCAAGTGCAGGGCAGCTAGGGGATCAGGGCCAGCTAGCAGGAGTTTATGAAGGGCAGGTCTTGCTTGACCAACCTGATCTCTTTCTATGACCAAGAGATCTGCCTAGTGCATGAGAGGAAGGCTGTGGATGTTGTTTACCTAGATGGCAGTAAAACATCTGCCACTGTCTCCCACAGCCTTCTGCTAGAGAAGCTGGCAGCTCATGGCTTAGACAGGTGGACTCCTCACAGGGTGAAAAACTGGCTGCATGGCTGACCTCAGAGAGCTGTGCTGGATGGAGCAAAATCTGGTTGACAGCTGGTCACAAGCTGTGTCCCAGGGCTCAGAATTGGAGCCAGTCTTAACATTTTTACAAATGATCTGGATGAGGGGATTGTCTGCACCCTCAGCAAATTTGCAGATGACACCAATCTGCTTGAGGGCAGGAAAGCTCTGCAGAGGGACTTGGACAAGCTGGACCAATGGGCTGAGGTCAATTATATGAGGTTTAACAAGGACAAGTGCTAAGTCCTACACTTCGGTCACAACAATCCCCTGCAACACTACAGGCTTGGGGAAAAGAGGCTGGAGAAGCACTTGGTGGAAAAGGGGCAATGAGCATTCACTGACTGCCAAGCTGAACATTGAGCCAGCAGTGTGCTCAGGTGACCAAGAAAGCTAATTGCATCCTGGACTGCATCAGAAATAGTGTGGACAGCGGGACTAGACAAGTGACTGTTCCCCTGTACTCAGTACTAGTCAGGCCTCATCTTGAGCACTGTGTTCAGTTTTGGGCACCTCAATACAAGAAGGACATTGAGGTGCTGGAGGAGGTCCAAAGAAGACCAATAATGCTAGTGAAGGGTCTGGAGAGTTGAGNGGAGAGTTGAGGCAAGAACTTGCTGCTCTCTGAGAGGTGGAGGTCAGTCTCTTCTCCCAAGTCACTAGTGTCAGAACAAGAGGACATGGTCTCAAGTTGTTCCAGGGGAGGTTTAGATTAGACATTAGGAAAAAAGTCTTCACTGAACGAGTGATAAAGTGAACCAGGGAGGTGGTCCAGGGAGGTGGTGAAGTTGCCATCCCTGGAGGTCTTAAAAAACCAAGAAGATGTGGCCCTAAGGGACATGACTTAGTGGGCATGGTGGGGTCAGGCTGATGGTTGGACTAGATGGTCTCACTCAGCCTTAATGATTCTATGGTCCTATGTGGACTCACACTAAAGTAAAGAAAATTCCTCCATAGAATTCACTGCTTATGTAGCATACTTCAGAAATGGCTGACAACAGTATCTATCAAATAATGGGATGTGCCTAATGGTGTCTGCTTTAGCCTGCTGATTGGGTGTATACACAATCAAGTAGTAGTAAAGACAAGCAGCCAGGGCTGGGTGATAGGCAGGGTGGCTACTAAGAGTGTTCTGCACCTTCACAGACATGTTCTACATGCATGTTAGCCATTTCGATGTAAAATGCCTTACATGTTGAACAGATGCTTCAAAACAGAATACATTAGGAATAAAAGAGAGTTTTCTATCAAAACAAGACCTCATCTTTTCTGAATGTGGGATCATGTCCTCTGCTTATACAAATGACAGCATACACACTGACAAAATTGAATTTGTTAATTTCATTTATTTCTGAATTTTGCTGAAAGCTAAAATCCATAAAAGCTAGAATTCAAGAGAATAATTGAAACATTTAGAATCTCTCAAAGCCTCCCCAGGAAGAGAAATTAAACCAGCTGTTCTGTACATTGCATTTGTGTTCATAAATAAAGAAAACCACTGGAGGTGATACCCTATTTTAAAATAACCTCCTAAAAGAAAGCAGAATTGTTTAGTGTATCCCTAACTCTTTGCTTCATAAGACTTAAATATTCCACAGTTTCCTAGCACATTTTTTCTGTCTACTTACTTCCCAGATGAGTTGCCGAGTTCACTCTGATGGGCTTTCTGCTCAGGTCAAATATGGTAGCCAGGCATGATACGGAAAACTGATGGAGCAGCAGCAAGTAATTCATGCTGCGCTGCACTTCTGAGCTCTCTATGGCAGACACTGCCATTACAGGATCCTAGTGCCCAGCAATCAGGATGAGCCCAGAATCCAGAGGAGATGAAACCTTTGTGGAAATGGCAAATCCACTGAGGTCATGTGTCTTATGGAAAATAAGGCTTACTTCTTCTCTTGATCTCTTACCATGCCTAAAAGCAAAACCACAAAGGCTGGATTATCTGGGAGATGAGTGAAGTATGAGAAGAGAAAGCTGTGAGAAATTAGGAATTGGTTTATGATAAGAAAAGAGGTAGGAAAATGTCACTCCCATTTTTTCTTGTCAGAGATAGCTAGAATAAAAGAGGCATATAACACGTTTCTTACAATCAGCACTTCCTAAATATTGGTAATTTGTCTCCATGCTCTAATGCAAACTGTATTGATGCAGATGACACAAAAATTAAATATGAGTGGTACCTCTCCAAACATTCGATTATTTTAGGATTTTGGACATTACTTTTGGAAGAACTGAACTTCTGTAACTCAGCTGATGTTAACTGCATTAGCATAACATCTCTCAAGAGAAAACTGGACGCTTAAATTGAGCACCCTTATCTTTGATTGGATATGTAATGGCCGACTCCTCAAACTGCATCTTTTCCATTTTTCTTCATGCCCCATGAAAATAACAAATGCAACTCAGCACACTCTGTTGATGGGAACAGTCAGAATCACAGTCTTTCTTTCAGCCTATATTCTAGCTAAATATCTGTCGTCCCACTAGCAACTATTTGAGAAATAGTTTTAATCCTTTTGGGACAGAAAAACCCTTCACTACACAGAGACTCTTAAATAAGCCATTTGACTTTAAAGTAACCTAGATTTGGCTTTTTAATATGTGCAATCCATACAGTGTCACACCTAACCAACATGACACCATGATAGAAAGTGTTATTTATGTGAGTTCCTTATGTAAGACAGAAAAATAACATCACCTATGGTCGTAAGACTCTGAAAGCAAAACTTTTGATATCTTCTGTAAAAAAGGCATCTCAAATCTCAACCCACAAGTTCATTTTTGGATAAAGATGAATTTCCACTCTGAAACCCATTAAAATCCTTAGAAATTATTTTCCTTTTAAAAAGACATGCAATAAACCAGTATGTGCAAAAATTAAGTGTTCACCAAGAGTCTATCAGACTACATTCTAAGTCTCAACAAGAAACTAGAATTAATTTTGATGAAATGCAGCTGCACCAATAATTTTAGTTGATAGAAAAATGTTTTCTGCCCTTTGCCCCTTAAGGGAAATGAAATTCATTCCACATTTTAGCCTTCAGTGAGACCAAGCCACAGCTGACAAGCAGGCTTGAAGAGAGTTTGCTCCAGGACCCAGGATTAGATCCAAGTGCCTGAATAAGCCCTTGATACATGGAGAATTCAGTCTAAAATTTTGTATTTACATCAATGCACACTTAAATTTGCCACCACCACAAAGAGGATAAAGTTACTTAATTGTCATGTCACTTTAGTCCTGCAGTATCCAAAATTGCTCATAAAATTACATGAAAAGCTGACGTCAATTCCACGTCTACGTAGAATGCTTGTTTTAAAATACTGACAGAGACTAAACATTGTAAATGGTAATTTCAAAATAACATTCTAAGATCTGGACTGTATTTTGGCTCAAGCCACTGCGATCGTTCCAACCTGACTATCAAGAAGCAGAAGCCTGGAAATTCGCATAGAAGACTTGTGCGGGCCTTGCAAACCTGAACTGCAGCAAGTTGGTTAGCTTGGGTAATTTTTCTTCTTTTTCTAGGTGGCGGAGGAGATGTGTGTGTTATAGACATGCAAAAAAAGTCCTTTTGTTAGGATATCATTTTATCAGGCCATGGCACACCAGCTGACACTGAGAGGCCACCAGCCAAGGGAACCCAGTAGAACCTTTCTGTGGTGGCACAGTGCTCCCTGGGTTTGTGTCCTACCCCTTGCAGCTCCTTTCTCACCTGCCCCTCTGGTGCTTGACCTGTACCCTGCTTCCTCCTCCAGGAACCTCCATAAATTTACTAGAAATTATTCAGAAACTGTTTTCCTTTTAGTTAATGTTTATCTTTGGTTACTACAGAAGATCTCTGTGCACAGTAACAGCTCTGCTACCACCCTTTGATATTGTCTCAAATTGTATTATGATTAAGAAAGCACACACATGTACTGTTGTCATGATTACTCTGCCTCTGCTCTGATCGGTTATCTTCCATTTGGAGTGCTACAAAGACACTGAAAAGAAGATTTATATACACACTTGCTGCACGACTTAATGTGATTACAGCCTCATTAGCCACCTAATTCACAGCCAAATCTGGAACTCAGACCACGTTTACACAACACGTCTTAAAAATGTCAAGTAATGTTGAAAACTCTTGCTTTCACCACAAGAGCCTGATTTGACTATTTTACTTTTGGAGTGTTGGGGGTGACCAGGTAGTGATACTGATATGGTGCTTGTGCGGGCACAAGGAGCACTCTTCATCAATTACAGGAGAGGATCTTGGGTGGCCAGACATACAGCACCACCCGTTTTGTCTCTCCGTGTGCAACTTTTTGTTTTCTCAGGTGATTGGGGCTCTCCCTGCATTTACTCTAGTGGAAGTCTTTCAACCTGAGACCAAAGTTTTCATTGGTGAAACATTCATGAACAAACACAAAGGAGGGCTTCAGGTGGTGGTCCATAAGCAGATCCTTGCCAGAGCTCCACAGTGTGTTAGACATTGTGTGTCCCTTATTTATGATGCTGTTGCTACAGGTCCTAATTTTACCTAAATGAAAGCCACAAGAGAATTGTTAGGATGAGCAACTAAGAGCACAGGAAAACAGTGCCTCGTTAGCTGGTATTAAAGACACAGTTTAGTATTACATTTTCTGATTTTGAAGTTTTTTGGAAGTAGAAATATGCAATACATATTCTCCGAAGAGTGATACATTGAAACCTATTGTCTTGAAGATAGCTTTTTAAATAGACTTCTTCCATACTCTGCGCAACCAATCCCCCATCTATGAAAAACACATAAGCTCAAAATTCATGTGTCTTACAGCTCCTTTTAGCTCCTACTTAAAAACTACTAAAATCCCAGTTACCCTGTAAGCTTTTGTTCTGCACCTGCACTGCACGTCAGATTTCAGAATTTAAGACCTGTTGGGCAAGGAAAGTATACCTTCTCTGAAGTGAGAAACATGCACAACGATAGTATCAACCCAGCAATTACAAAAAGTAGACTTTGTGCTCCTGAAATAATTCATTCCACCTCCCTTATCAACAACACAAAACAGATACATAAAAACACCTGCTTTTCTATATCATCATCACATCTACGGCAAACATACTGGACAGTGTTCAAACATTTTCCTGTAGAAGAAATTACTTTGAAATAAGCTTAAGTCACAGAACTCATGACAGGTAAATGAAGACACATTTCACAAGATACACCTTAGTTGTGAAAGTAGGTAATGCGTTTCCAGCATTTCTCAACTCTGTTTTGTCATGTAAATATTCTGAAAACATTGTGTGTACAGAATAATATTTTAATTATTTATCATATTTCATTTTTCTGAAACAGTGAAGGAATGGGTATTTGTAAAAGACCTTGTAGGGTAGTAGGGTAATAAGTACTTCTTTGTGACCTTTTATAACTTTGTGTAATACATACTTAATCTCTAAGGTTTGAAGCACACCACAGAAAAGTTTAGTAGAAAAAGTTCACAGGCTGCACACCTAGGGATCCCGACTAAACAATTACAAAACTTTCAAACATTTACTGCCTTGTATTATTTTGGGACCTTTGGAATTTCCTTAAGACTGGTGGTGAATGTTTGCTCTCCTGGCTGTCAGCAAGTTACTCTACAAGAAAAGTTAAAAAGAAGAAAAAACACAGGAGGAAGTTAGGAAGTAAGAGGGCAAGAATCTCTGTGTTTGTAATACGAGATAAGTTTTCTGGTTGGAGTGACAACCGTAAAACCACAGGAAATTCAAACGAGCGCTACTATCAATTTCTCCACTAGGTGTCACAAAACAATCACGCAACCAGATGAAAGTGATTCGGTACAAAACCCGTCAGTCTACTGCAACAGCGAGCTGCTGCTTTGAAACAGAATCTGTTCGAAGAGCAGATGCAGGGAAATGCCATGAATCTTATGATTATACATACTGTCAGGAACAGCTTGGGAACCTAAACCATGACACACAAAAGCTGGTGGTAACCATGTCCTGTAATGGTTTCACGAGCAAGCATACAGAATGTTCCATTAAAGCAATTTCTTCCTAAATCCTGAAAGGACTGTTGCCAATTCTCAGAATCGCAGGTCTTACATACTGTTGTTTGTTAATGCTCCGGCTGCTGGACTGATCTATTATGTCAGATGCCCCAGAGGTACATACAAATTCCTTATGACTACAGGAAAAATGCTGTAAAGCACTTCAAACAAATTCTGAAGGCTAAAAATATATGAGGAAAGAGACACAAATGCATGGTTAATATTACTATAAAATCACAATAACTGTCAAAACTGGAATTGGCAATAAAATGCTGACAGGGATTCCAGATTATTCTTATGGAAGGATATGAAATTCTGTAGCCGTTTTTCATAAGAACCTCTATATTGGAAATATTTGCATTCTTCAATATTCCTGCATCATTCTAAATTCATAATTACATATACACTTGCACTTCTCCAAAACACTGACTTCATTAAATAATTGAGGCTAGGCTGGTGAAACAGGCACTCTGGTTTCCAAAACAGTTCTTAAACAATGATAAATCTTCCTCAGAGTTACACAAGTTTATATGGGTTAAGTGTACTTCAGTGTGAATTTTTAATTATCTACACTCACATAATCCACACAATTTAAAATATTATAATCAATAGAATATGCACTATTATAAAGTAGAACAAGCCAGGCAGACAGCAGTTAGAAAAACATCTTGGACATTTTTTATCTTATAAGCAGTAACAGGGCTTATACACACGTTGCCGACAGGTGGCCTTTGATAAAAGTAGGCAAAGCAATGTCAAAAACCCTCCCTCATTTTCAGAAAAGCAAAATGAACATAGGACCTAATGCTGCACTAACTGTTTATATTGCATTTTATTTATTTGACTGCAATTGTAAAAATCAAGTATTTCCAGGTTGTAATTAAGGTTTGGACTTTCTATATCCTAATGTCAGAGTTGGCCAAGTTTGCAAAGCCCTTCAATACTTTCTAATGTAGAGATCATAGGAAGAAAGCTTCTTTTCTCTATTTTCCCTTCTTTTTTTCAAGCAATTCAATTAAATACTTGTGTTTGCAAGAGGAAAACTGAAAGAGAAATACTCCTTTTTCGTTTTGCTTCCAATATACTAGCATAGCCATATGTATGTGCCTAGGGAGTCTGGTGGCTGTGAAACATGTTTACAGATACAATGAAAAATATCCTCTGAATTTCTCCTCACATTGAAACCATGATGTGACTTTAAAGAAGCTTCCTTTGATCGTCACTTAAGCTGACAGAATTCTGAGCCTTGTGAATTTTGTTGTTTGACCAATGAAGTTGTGATTTCACTTTAGGCAGAAGAAATAGAGGAAATGCTGAGGTAACTATTATTTAGATAAACTCTTTTGACACCAGAATGTGAACTGCTCNCTTTTTCGTTTTGCTTCCAATATACTAGCATAGCCATATGTATGTGCCTAGGGAGTCTGGTGGCTGTGAAACATGTTTACAGATACAATGAAAAATATCCTCTGAATTTCTCCTTACATTAAAACCATGATGTGACACCAGAATGTGAACTGCTCAGATGTACAATATTAAGAATTCTACTATGATTTTAACAGTTAAATCTTTTTCATCTTCCAATGGTCCAAATCTGCAACAGTATTCTCGTTTTACTTTGACAGATTTGATGGAATCAAAGAACCACAAAAATATTTAGGTTGGAAGCAACCTCTAGGGCCATGAGGGCCAACCTGCTCAAAGTAGATCTAATTAGAAGAGGTTCACCAGACATGTACTAAATTGAATCTTGGACACCTCCAAGCAGAGAGAACCTATAGCATCTCTGGGTACCTGTCTCCTTATTACACATTCTTTGGTTAAAAGATTTTCTTGTTATCTGACTGTAATTTATCATGTTCCAACTTGTGACTGTTGCCCCTCATTCTATTCCTGTGCACCTCTGAAAATTAATCAGGCTTCGCCTTACCCTGCAGTCAGGTAGTTGCAGTCAGCGGTAAGGGACGTTCTTTGCCTTTCTCTCTCCAGCCGGGATAGACTGGACAGCCTCTTTCTCAGTTTCTCCTTGCTTACTTTGTGCTCCAGCACTGACTAGAAAGTGGCCCTTCACTGAGCTCCTGCCAGTATGGTAGTATCTTTCCTGTACTAGACTGCCCAAAACCAGAGCTGGTATCTGTAGTTTTCCTAGCCCTGAATGTAGTTGACTCTGTTGGAAGGATACACAGCAGACAGTCAACTTCTACACTAGGACCACCAGATCCTTTTCTACAGGGGTGCCTACTACACAGTTGTTCCCTAGCCTGCTTCCTTATCATCTCCCTGATGGCAGTTTATATACCATTTCTCAAATTACTAATATAATTTATTTTTTTTAATAATGTGAAACTTCACGTGTATGAGGCCTCACTTGGTCTCACTGCTACAACTAAAACAGCTTAGGAATAAAAACATATTGTAACTGTGCTTTTAATAACATAAATATAAAATCCTTAATACCATTGCTTCAGCAGGGTTTCCACTCAAATCTTCAAGAAGCTTTAGACAGGATAGTAAATCTCAACTGCAACACACAGGACACATTTGCACAGGTGTGTAAACCCATGTGGTTCAAAGGTCCCTGTGTTTCACTTACAATGGAATAATTTTAAATTACATTAAGCACTATTATCATGTTCTACTAGTATTTACTTTTTCATATCCTCTGGCACTAGAAATAAGCCCCAAGCACACTGTTTTGGAAAAGTTTTGATTTAGACAACATTTATGCTCACAACAACACAATTTTTTAAAGTTCATTCAATATGAATAACTAGTGGAACTTGGTTTCTGTTCATTACTATTTAGAAGGAATCATTGATTGCCATCTGTCTTGGATAATGAACAATCTATAGCCCTTTTTCTCTAGCCAATGTAAAACCACAATGTGCAAAGAGCAGTAAAAGAAAATTCTGCATTCAGCTATGGTTTTGTTGTGGTTTTTTCAGTACACACTAAAATAGTAAATATTTTGTGGTTATTCCCCTCTCAGATTTTGACAGCTCTTTCCTCTGGGCAGCGGTCTCCATGGTATATACCACATCATTTAGCAGTCCCTAGAAAGGTAGAGCAATACTGCTGTAGACAAGCAGAGTACTGGTCTGCTCAATAACAATTTCCTCAGCCAGCCAACCCCCCAAACCACAAGGTCATCTTCCAGAACGAGATCAGAAAGCATCAGGGTACACAGGAGATTCCTCACATGGACTTTGCTGTCATTTACAATGTTAGAACACAAACCTTGAGAAAAATGTAAGTGAATAATTCATTCCACTTAAATGTAGAAAGATTGCTGGGAAAGGGCTTGCTTTCCTATCAAACATCTAGCATTTGGGGCTGTAATTCAGGCTATTCAAGACTTTCATGATAGATTAAAGTTCATTTTGGGAACATTAGCAGGGAACCCTGGCTCAAATGATCTTGAGAGTGTTGAAGACTTTCAGCAGAAAATTAAGTGTGTTCCTCTAGGCTTTCTTGTAAATACAGAACTCAGTGTATTCCTGAATTCAGTGAAGAATTCCTGAATTATGTAACAACTGGAGAGACAGATTTCTGAGACTTGACATGATTTTGTAATTTGAGATAACTGGTACCAACTGAGGGCTTAAAAGGAGATCAACCTTTGGAGACTTTAGATTCCAGAATTGTCTAATGAGCATTACAACACTTTCTAAGACTACTCTTGAGAGACCTCTTGCAACAAGAGAAAGAAAGATCCAATGAGAATACTTCATGGAAGATCTGCATTGTCTTCCAAAACTCAGCAAAGCAGCATAAAAGAAGAGAGCAAGGTGGGTATGAGGAAGGTCCTTGGCATATGCAGAAATATGCAGAGAGTCAGATTAATTTCACAACTGGTATTTCTTTCATGATATTGGGCAAATAATTGGGTCCAGATTTTTCAGACAAATAAATTCCATTCTTCTAGCTTCTTTGGAAGCTAAAATAACTAGTCAAACTTTCAAAAGAAAACTGCAACTCAACCATTGGCCTCCCTGAAAATATTACAAGAATAGCTGAGTCCTTCTGAATTATTTCAAATACTACATCTCAACTGAGGCTATACATCTTAAAATATTCACATCTGTAAATCAATTCCACACTTGTAAAATAGTCTGTTCATTCATCTATGAGCTGAGAACAAAATCTGCAGTGTTCATGAAACAGCTTTGAGAATCTTCAGTGAAAAGATCACGTGAAGTACATAAACAGATTAAGGGAGCCTGTTTCTTGGGGATCCATCTCCTACTGCTGGCTTTGACAAGAAAAGTGTGATTCTTCAAGCTCCAAACTCATGATTATGAGATACCAGATATGTCAGGGCATGTTGTTCTAAACTCTGGAGGGTGTCTGGCTTTCAGGCCAGTCACAAGAAAGAGGAAGCCACTTTTCACTCCTTTCTTTAACCAAGACAACTTCCCCCTCTCACGTGTGTGCGTTGAGTTCAACTGTTGCAGTTGAGTTCAGCTGTTGCAGTCAAATAAAGCAAATACGGTGCTGGGCTGCATTAACAGCAGAGATAAGGAAGTCATTATTCCACTCTACCCGGTGTTGATCAGTCCACAGCTTCAGTCCTGCGCTCAGTTTCTGTTGCCATTGTACAAAGGAGTTGTGCACAGGATGGAGAAGGTCCAGAGAAGGGCCATGAGGATGATCAAAGGACTAGAAGACTTGCCATATGAGGAAAAGATGAGAGAGCTGGGTTTCTTCAGCCTTTGGAAGAGAAGGCTTAGCAGGGGACCTTAGCACCATGCACCAGTACAAGGATGGCTACCGAGATGGAGACACCCTTTTCACAAGGAATCTGACAGAAAAGACACGGGGTAATGGATACAAGTTACTCCTGGGGAGATTTTTTGCTGTGAGAGAAATTAAACACTGGAATGGTCCTCTCAGGGAAGTGGTGGATTTCTCAGCTTTAGATAGTTTTAAGACTCACCTTGTTGCGTGCTGGGCCATCTCCTTTAAACAGCATTTCTTCAGCTTAGTTGGACTTTGTGGCCCCTTCCAACCTGGCATACCATCATACTGTGATACTATGGTACTGTTTCCTCTGCAGGTTGTTATTACACAGTAATAAGCAGAGATACTTAGATGAACATGTATCAATAGTTTTCTGCAGACATATAAGAGTAGAGCAAAAGCAGAGTGTTGATGTTTGAGTACCACCCATAAGCTGGGCAAGAATAAGGCATAATTTGACATTGGGTGTATGCAAGTACTTTCAGTCTTTATGCCAAGGCACAGTTATATAGGGCTGCACTCTGGCAGACACAAGGCAGAAGAGAAGTCTATTCTGTGATTTCTTCCTATGTGAGTATCTACATGAATGTCTTTGCCTGAGGACCATGTATTTTTTATATATATTTTTCATAAAAATCAACAGCCTTTCTGTAGCATTCTACTCATGCTCCCTGCATCACCACATCAACATTTTATTTCAAGTATTAGTGATAGTATCCCATGAAAGTTTAATAACAACTTTCTATAAGTGAAATGTATTGACTTGTTTTCATCTACGCTGTTTATCCTTCTCCTTCTTTTACAATTCCAATCATATCAAAAATAAAATACCTTTCTACAACATGACTCAGAAATATGCAGTATTCCTTATAATATCATCATAAAGGAAACAGACACAGGCAGTCCATATGACCTTTGAGTACCAAATGAATAGGACTTTTAAGGAAAACATCAACAACAGTTATATAAGATATTAGAAAAATGTTTTGCAAGTAAAAAATTATAGTTGTCACTTGAGAAGATGATTTATACTTCAGTTTTAGAATGGAAGCAGCCAACATGTGATCTGACATTGACTAAAGAAATCAAAGAGATTTCAGAAGGATTACAAAAAAGAAAAGCCTATACCAGCAGTTCTTTGCTGTACTACAGAAATACCTGCATGGTCTTTGCCTCAAACACTGTGCCAAAAAAAACAGAAAGAGAAGGCACAACAACAGATCTCCCTTTTGGCATTTTGACCTAATTTGCTCAATTTATAAAGGTTGTGTGGAGCTGCTTATGCTGGTCTTTTTGCATTGTGTCTCATGCTGTTCTTCATGAAGAAGCATGATTCATGGTTGATATTAACTACATGTTACTTTGCAAGACAACTTGATGGTTAAAACTGTGCATAGAGAGTGTATGTACCCATTCCATAGATGCCAGAACTCTGGGAAAAGTGCAGGGATACCCAAGTAGGAAGGCTGGTAGGTCAGGTGAGCTTGCTATCATTGCTGGCTCTATTATACACATCCTGTATGACTTTACACTATCAGCATAAACCCTGTGGTTCTCAGTTTTCTCATTTGTTGACAGAGATCATAATTTCCTATCTCACAGTGATACTCTAAGGCTTATACGTTAATGGGTTCAATTCAATATTGGACAGATGTTCCATACAAATGTTAGGAATCACTGAATAAACACTAACCCTAGAACTTCAGTAGCACATAGCCTTATGCCAGTCTCTTAGCAGTTACTGTCTAAATATTAAATGTTCACATCACTGAAGATACTTTCTAGGCAGGAGTGGGTAACAGTGCTGACTTTGCATCCAGAGGATGACAAATGTAAAAGAACAGTGCAAAACTGGTACTAGCACATCTTCCTGTAATGGTTATAAATGACAAAGAGAAAACTACAGCGCTGATTACACAGTATTTTAAATGAATCCATTAAATTATTATTTTAAAGTCTCAAGAATGACTATGGCTTGCGTCTGGAGGGATTTCACCTTGGTGTCAGGAGAAGTATTGTTTTTACTGGCCAAAAAAACAATGTATTAGTACGGCTGTCATTTACCAGTGGAAATGCAACTACAATTCAGCCTAGTACTGATTTTAAACATGTACCTTAAAATATTTATAAGTGGATATATACATTGCTCACTTTGGCAGTCAAACAGGAAAAAAAAGCTCTTTCAAATATATTTTTTCGAGATTTCTGAGGACTATTTTTAAATTTTATCATAAGAAGTAAACTACCATGAAGAGAACCACCAAAAATAAATTAATCTCCCTTACGACTACTATGCATACCTGTCTGTTTCCTCTACATGGATGGACAATCTTCACTTCTTTAATCTTCTAACCTGGTAACCCAGTAAGCCATATTTTCTGTTTTGAAAAAGAAAGAAGAAAAATTAATAAAATGTATATGCTATCATTAAGGGGAGGAAAAGGTGAGAAACTATATAGAGATATTAAATGCAAGCTTTCCAAAGTCTTTTCTGCAGGTGAGGAATGTGCTCCAGAAGGCCAGTGTCACACTTCAAACATGCTTTAAAACCCTTAAATAAGGGTAAGTGGGACATGAATGGCACCATAGAGAGATATTTTTACCCTCAAGGAAGCACTATGTCTTAAGATTTCTGAGACTATTCAAATTAGGTGCCACAAACCTTGAATACTTCAAGTAAAAAGGTCTACTTGCACAGACAATTTTAAAGACAAGTTACCCCATAAAAATATTCCAGCCTTCTTTTCAGCCCTTTAAAATTGCTATGCTGGCTGTAGTAGAAAGATTTAACTGTGCTTAGACTAACCAACCAAGCATGGACATCATTGTATCAAGTATCATTTAGTCATAAAATGCATTATTTAGAAACTTAGTGGCCAGTTTTGTGTCAGTAATGCTTTGAATCTGCTTTGTAATGCTAGTCCAATCTAGAAACCATTAATTACACATAAAAATATATACAGTACGGTGAAATAACAATTTTTGTTTTATTGCACTGTGATAGTGATAGAACTACGGGGAATGTAAAGCAACAATCTAGAAAGATTACTCTGGGCCATCACACAAAGAAGTGACTTTATGTCAGTTCTCTCCCTGTTCTTCATACAGCATGCTAAATCCATTGAATTCTCATTGCTTTGAGTTTTCTTTAGCTGATTCTTTCCTGCACAGCATCCATAAAATTTGTATACATGTAACAGCTCACCAAATCTCTTTGGAATACTGTTTTCTTCAAACAAAAGACACTTTCCATTTTGGCATTTCTTAATCCAAGACCACCACAATAAGCAAGTGCTTCACAGCTCCTGTTGAATGCTACCTTCATAAACCCAGAATAGAAAAAAACTACTGCCTTCATTTATAGGATAGGAAGATAACATCTTAATTGCCTAAATCAGGGTGATTGAATCATACGTAATGCCTATAAATACAAGGTCCTTCAGAGAGAAATCATATAGTATGGATCTAACTGAATCAACCCCTCAGGAGCCTCTCTATAGTCCATTTTAGGACTAACCAGTAACTGTAGATGCACCTAAACTAAATCTAATGCAAGTGAAGTCCTATGAAGACTTAACCATTCGAAAATGTATGTTTGGGTTATCCACTGTGAGATAGCTGGCCTTATAAATGCAGTAAAGCATCAGAGTTCCACACACATAATTAACATTTTTTGGTTTGTGTTCCAAATGGATTCTTTATTTTTTGTCCCACCTGTTCCAGTATTGCTCTTGCACTCCATGTTACACCCTTATGCTTCTCCCACACTTTTATTTCTGTAGTATTTTTCTCTCTTTTGTGGCCGTTTCCATAGTTCACATAAAGATTAGTACATTCTAAATTATTCTTCTCAAAGCAGGTGATTCTACCTTGATTTATTTTGCTTCAGGAGTCACAGTTCCTCCCCTTCTTCTACTCCTTGGGTGACATAATTCCTTGCTCTCTATTTAATTTACACTCAAATGTGCCAGTACATTTGTTTCCTTTCTGAACAATCTAATTATTTATTTTAAATTGTCACTCTGTTTATAAATAAAGAAGACAAGGTCATGTGTATATTTTTCCTTAAAATAGAATATAGGTACTATACAAACATTTACATGAAAATCATCTTTAGCCTTGATCAGATATACATCCAGTAGAAAACAACAAAAAAGTCTGGACACGACAGAAACTCTTCAAACTTCTCTTCATTAAAGCTGTATTAAGAATATGTAATGTCAGTGTGTTCATAACTGGGTCTTAAATTCCTTTTCCAGAGAATTCCTAAGAACACTCTCACTCTTACATTTATCATGGAAGAGAGGCAGTTGCCAAAGAGCAGTTGGGAGCGGCTCTGCAGAGAAAGTGGATGAAAGGCTGGACATGAGGCTAACAGCAAACTACGCTGCATCAAAGTAAGCGTGGCCAGCAGGTTGAGAGAGGTGATTCTACCTCTCTGCTCTCACAAGACCCCACCTACAGTACTGTGTCCAGCTGGGGTCTGCAACACAACAACATGAATCTACTGGAGCAGGTACAGATAACCACGTATAAAGACAGTCTTCTCATGCAAAGTCCTTTAATACATCTCTAGAACAGAGTAAAATGGTTCTCTGTACTTAATGCCTACAAACTAAGGCAGATAAACAATTCTATATCTAGTTTTAACTAAAGTCTCAGATCTGGTGCCTCCTCACTAATACAATACACCCAAATAGGGCTAAAGATAACCTCAAGAAGCAACAGTTGATAGTGGTAATCAACATACCTGCTTTAGATTAACCTGAAGGCTAATGGGACAGGCCACTCTTTTAGCATGGGAGTTTCAATATAACAGGATTACTGTTGATTTTTTAGATGTAATTCTTGCACATAATGACAATAGCGTAACTGACACATAAAATCCACTACAATTAAAAAGTCACCATTCACTGCATAACAATGCAAGACGATTTCTTAATGGAAAGAAAGAAGAAATTATCCTCCTAATTAATTAAAAATACCTGAAAAAATATGACTGACTGAAATTCCATTGCTGGGGGTTTTTTGACTACGTGAACAATAGCATGCAGTATTTTTTGGAGGATTTGCCATAAAGTGGAGTAGGTTTGAACCTACATTACCTCTTAGCTGTCTTACAGAAGTGGAACTCCACTGCCCCACTGCTACATGAATTATTTCCTTCATGCAACACAATATTAATGAGCTGTACTTTACTTAGAAGCATAAGGGATCAGAAGGGAAGATCACCTAGTCCAATCCCCCTGACACAGGAGGATCACCTAGAACAAGTCACACAGGAACACAGCCAGGCAGGTCTGGAACGTCTCCAGAGAAGGAGACCACAAACACCCTGGGCAACCTGTTCCAGTGTTCCAGTACCCTCACTGGGAAGAAGGTCTTTCTGATATTTCTATGGTACATCCTATGTTCCAGCTTGCACCCACTGCCCCTTGTCCTATCACCAGATGACATTCAGAAGAGCCTGTTTAAACCTCCTGACACCCACCCCTCACAGATTTATAGACATGAATGAGGTCACCCCTCAGCCTCCTCTTCTCCAAGCTCAAGAGACCCAACTCCCTCAGCCTTTCCTCATAAGGCAGAACTTCTACTTCCTTCATCATCTACATTGCCATACACTGGACACCCTCCAGCAGCTTTATCTCCTTCTTGAACTGATAGGCCCAGAACTAAACACAAGACTCCAGATGTGGTCTCACTAGTGCAGAGTAGAGGGGAGAAGAACNTCCAGCTCTTGCTGAATGGCAGCACAGTCTGCTGGGGGGTCAGCGACACCACCCAGCTTTGTGCCATCAGCAAACTTGCTGACAGTGCATCCTAATCCCTCATCCAAGCTATTAATGAATAGACTGAGGAGGACTGCTGCCAGTACTGATCCCTGGGGGACCCCACTGGATACAGGCCTCCAACTAGACTCTGTCCCATTAACCACTACTCTCGTGCTTCTCACCTTCAGTCAGTTCACAATCCACCTCACGAACTGATCATCCAGTCCACACTGCCTCAATTTGGCTGCAAGGACGCTATGTGAGACTGTCAAATGCATGACTGAAGTCAACAGTCCATCATCTGCCCACCCGGTTATGCCCTCATAAAGGCTATCAGGTTAGTCAAGCATGACTTCCCCTTGGTGAAGCCATGCTGACTGTCCCTAATGACCCTCTTGTCCCTGATGTGCCTAGAGATAGAGTCCAGGACAAAGTGTTCCATCCCATTTCTTGGGGAGGTGAGGCTGACCAGTCTATAGTTACCTGGGTCCTCCTTCTTACCCTTCTTGAAGATTGGAGTGACATTTGCTAACCTCCAGTCCCTAGGCACCTCTAACTAGAGTATTCTGCTGATTTTCCCAGCTTTTACAGGTTTTCCCTCATCGTCACTGTACCAGTCAGTGAGGAGTGTTAACATTTTTCCTTGCTGGTATTCAGTGATCTCTGTGTAGGCCACCTGATTCACAGACTGAAAATATTTGCTTTGCTTAATTGGAAAATCCAAGATTTGAAATTAGCAGCAATAACAAATATTTGCTATCTTGAATTAAGTATCTGATTTAAGAAAACCTGATTTGAGCACCAAACGGTGCTTGAACAATCTCATAGCTCAGTGTTAGCTGAAATGAGACTGAAATGTTTCATTTTTTTTAAGTTCATGGATTTTTATGAAACTTTATACAACTTTCAAGAAGACAAGTAACATCCCCTTAACATACCTTTCAATGCCTCACCCATTCAATATAATCTTGGTGGAAGCCAGAAAACATGAAAATCACAAAATAGCACTTGTGGTCAAATGCAGTTACATGACTGACAGTTCAGATGTGAACTCTACCACAGTGCAACGGGTGAGGCAGAAGGAGGATCTCTATGAAGTGCTACAACTAATTCCCTGTTGTAAAAGTGTTGGCCATGAATGTTTTTTGGATTTGCCAAAAGACATGCCAGGCGTGGTTACTACAGGTTACTCCTACGTCCATAAGCAACACAGCCTGACAGTGCAGTGTTACTAAAATGCTTCTATCCAAATTCAATCTTTAGAGATGTGATGCCACCTAAACCAAAACCAGAAAATTGCTTCTCCAGTCAAAGTCCTCAAAACTCCCTCAAAGACTAAAAGAATGGGATTTATGCATAAGTAAAATGAAAAAAAATCAAGGCAAATGAAAACAATTAAGTAAAGAAGCAGGTTACTAAAAATAAAAGTTAGTTCTTGATTGCATTTGAACAGTCTTGTATTTGCTGCCGTTGAGTATGAAATACTGACACAATTAGATCAGTTGCAAATGGCCGAAATATGTAGACCAAATCCCAGACTTCTCTGATGTTTGACAAGACGCATTGTGCAGGCCTGTATGCTAAATTATGCTATTGTGAGCCCAACAACATAAATTGAAGGTTTTCGAATAAAAATGTTACGGCATATGGCAACGGACGTTAAAGCTCATCTAGTTCAAACTCCCCTGCTGTGTGCAGGGACACCTCTCACCAGACCAGATTTCTCAAGCTTCTGTCCAACATGGCCTTGAATACCCCAGGAAGTGGGCATCCACAACTTCCCTGGACAACCTGTTCTAGTGTCTCACCACCATCACTGTAAAGAATATCTAATCTAAATCTACACTCTTCTAGCTTAAAGCCGTTTCCCCTCATCCTAGGCTGAATAGTCCCAACTCTTGCAGTGTGTCCCTATAGGAGAGGTGCTCCAACCCTCCAATCATACTCATGGCCTCCTCTGGATCCACTCCAAAAGTTCAATGTCCTTCTTGTGTTGGGGGCTCCAAAATCACACACATTACTCCAGGTCGGGTCTCATGAGAGCAGAGTACAGAGCAGACCTGCTGGCCACACTTCTTTTGATGGCTGGCTTTCTGGGCTGGAAGTGCATATTACCAGCTCACACTGAGTTTTTCATCAACCAGAACTCACAAGTCCTCCTTGAGACTGCTCTTGAGCAATTTTCCACGCAGCCTGCATTTGTGTCTGGGACTGCCCCACCGATGGTGCAGGATCTTGCACTTGGCCCTGCTGAGCTTCTTGAGGTTAGGCACAGGCCCACCTCTCAAGCTGGTCCAGGCCCCTCTGGATGGTCTCCCTTCCTTCTGGTGTGTTAACCACTCCCACACAGCTTAGTATCATCCACAAACTTGCTGAGAGTGCACTCAATGCCACTATCTGTATCGTTTATGAAGACCAACATTACACAACACCAGTCTAAATACTGACCCCGAGGGACACCTCCCATCACTGCTCTCCACTGTGACATTGAGCCATTGACTGTAACTCTTTGGGTGCAACCATCCACTCAATTCCTTATCCAGTGATTAGTCTGTCCACAAATACATTTTTTTTAATGTACTGGCCAGGATGATGTGTGTGGGACGGGATGCTACCAAAACACTTCACACAAGTTCAGGTCGATGATGTTAACTGATTGTCTCTTATCCACTGTTGTGATGGCTCCATTAGAAAAGGCCACTAGATTGATCAGGCAAGATTTGCCCTTGGTGAAGCCACGTTGTTACCACCCATCATCTCTTCGTTTTCTATTTGCCTTAACAGAGCCTTCAGGAGTCTCGGCTCCACGGTCTTGTCAGGCATAGAGCTGAGACCACGTGGCCTATATTTTCCGAGATCTTTTTTTCCTTCTGGAAGATGGGAGTGATGTTTCCCCTTCTCCAGACAGCAGGAACTTCACCAGGCTGCCATGACCTTTCGAATATAATGGATAGTGGCTTAGCAGCATCATCTGCCAGTTCTCTCAGGACTCACAGATTGATCTCAACAGGCCCCATGGATTTATGCACCTTCAGGTTCTTAAGATGGTCATGAACCTCATCTTCACTTATAGTGGGCAGATCTTCCTTCTCCCGGTCCCTACCTGTCCTGGTTCTGTTTATTTTGTGCCTATTATATTCTATAAGGGTCAAAAACACAGAAAAGAGGGATGCTATATTAAGTAAAGGTAAAAGAGTTATTAACAGAAAAGAAAGGGTTTTAAAAGACAAAAATGGCACCAAGAGCCCTTTGCCCTTCTTTGTCCCCTACTATCTT
Source organism: Upupa epops (assembly GCA_013397515.1). Lineage (NCBI taxonomy): Eukaryota > Metazoa > Chordata > Aves > Bucerotiformes > Upupidae > Upupa > Upupa epops. The sequence goes on from VZRI01011299.1 coordinate 29,353, forward strand.
CCCTCTGCCATGCTTCCTAATGCCACAGAAACTAGATCTGACTCTGTTGAAAGAAAGAGGAAAACAAATGAGGATTGAAGCAGATTTCTCTGCTAAAACTGCAGCATTTACACCTTGGACTCTCTTTTCTTTTGGTACACTACCTGTATTCGCAGAACTAGCACCTCTTCTGTCA
>VZRI01011300.1:0-25529 GCA_013397515.1 Upupa epops
CCCCCCCAGATCTTGGCCCAAAAAAAGTGAGGTTTGTGGTTGTTTTGTGAGATGGTACAGAGAGGAGTAAATGCTGGAGGTTCAGGTATTCTTGGCTTAAAGTGCAGCAGAGGAGGTTCCGCCTCAACACAAGGGGGAACTTCTTTGCTGTGAGGGTCACAGAGCACTGGAACAGACTCCCCAGGGAGGTCGTGGAGTCTCCTTCTCTGGGGACTTTCAAGGCCCGCCTGGATGCGTTCCTCTGTGATCTGTGTTAGATAGTTTTGTCCTGCTCCGGCAGGGGGGTTGGACTCGATGATCTCTTGGGTCCCTTCCAACCCCTAACATCCTATGATCCTATGAAGAACTACTGGAGAGCCCAGCAAATGTCTACAAAGGTGCTGAAGGGACTGGAGCATCTCTGTTCCAAGGAAATGCTGAAAGACCTGATGCTGCTTAGCTGGAAGAGAGCAGGCTAAGAGGCAATAGCTACTAAAGGGTGGAAGTCAGATGATGGGGCCAGATTTTTCTCTGTGATACCCAGTCACAGGACAAAGGGCGATAGGCACAAGCTGGAACATGGGAAACTCAACTTGTACACGAGGAGAAAACTATTTCCTGCAAGAGTGAAAGACCACTTTGGTAGAAATCCTGGTGACTTTGCAAGGTCATGATCTTTATTTCCTGATGCCTTCCGTTTCTTAAATGCTTGCACCAGTTGGTCTTGGAAAACTCTGTATTTTGAAGTAGTCACGCCTTGCTTTGGGAATCTGACCACTTACAGACACTGCCAGAATTCCCATGAACTTGACAGTGTTTGCCAGGTGTTGGCTGATGTTGTGAGGTAGACCAAACCCATGACAATATTTATATTCTCTCAAGTGGTTCCCCATGTTTAAGAACACCTGCTAAATGCTGTGGGATGTAAATGATGTGTTCACCAGGGACTCAAGGAGTTCTACAGTCTGTATCAGCTGGCTGACCATGTTTGTGGTGTCCCTGTGTGGTGCAGAACTGCTAATTAATCCCTGAATTGGTGTGTCACTTTGTTTTGAAAGGGTTGGCTGCCCATTGTGAAGTACTGAATGCCACCTTGGGACCTGTAAAATCAACTGTGTTTTCTACAGCTTTGAATGACTTGTTTCAACTCTGTGCTGAGCTGCTTTTCCATAGGCATTAGAGACTCTTTAAGATCTTTGGAATGTAGTTTCTATCACAAGTCTGATGAAGTCCTGGCTGCAGTTGCATTTTCTGGAAGCTATCCTTCAAGTGTTCAGGCTCCAGCATGTGCTTGGGACTGTAGGCTGTGGATTATTCATCTGGGTGGTTCAGAGAAACACTCTCTGCTGTTAGTTATGTGTAAATAAGTAGCTGTATAGGCTCTGTAAGGCACAAAAGTTAATGCAAAAGTGACCCTTTTTGCATTAAAACATCAGTAGTTATTAAATATATAAGAATGTTAATGGTGACTTTAGTCACGTTGAGCTTGGAAGTAGCTGTTATTACTCCAGTAAGTAGCAAAGGGGGATGACACATGAGGCAACCAGAACAACAGAACTGTTGGGTTTTTTTTTCCATCTACAGTGATGGAAAAATGATGATACCCTGCCACACAGGCTGTAACTGTGTCCAGAAATACAGTCCTTGTGTTTATCTCACAGCTTAGCATTGCTTGGTGTGGTGTGAAACCTTCATAGATCTTCACCTTTCTGAATGCCCTGATTGAGAACAGCAGCTTTTAGTAGGAAACCTCAAGCATCAGAATGTACCTTTGATCCTTAAACTCTTACAAGTGAGAACTAATGCTTTAGATTTAAAATAGTTGCTTGAAGAATGGCACAAACTACTTCACAATACTTAATAATTTGTTGGAGAAAAAGTAAGACCAGAAATCATTATCACTCTACAACTATCTGAAAGGAGGGTGTAGAGAGGCGGGGGTTGGTCTCCAGTCAAAAGTAACAAGTGACAGGACAAGAGAAAATGACCTGAAGCTGATGGCAGGGGAAACTTAGGTTGGACCTGAAGAAAAACATCTTTGTGGAAAGGGCCATCAGGCCTTGGAACAGGGTGCCCAGGGAAAGGGTTTAAAAGTGTGAAGATCTGGAGCTTAGGCATAGGGCTTAGCAGCAGCCTTGGGAGAATTGCATAAATGGTTAGATTCAGTAATCTTGAAGGTCTTTTCCAGCCTAGGTGAATCTATGATTGTAGTGATAACTGTTGTGGACTTACTGTTCCTTAGACTGTCTCATACTCTAGTTTACACTGAGGAAAAATATACGGGTTGTGCTACGGGCATGAGATGTGTAGTTAGATTTAAAAATGCAGTACCCTCCCTCTCTGTAAAGCTGCTTTGGATACCCTGCCCCAGTGTCTTGGAGTCCAGTTCAGTGTGTGTTATAAGGACTTGCTCGTTTACTACCAAGATCCACTTTATTGGTTTATAAACTATTTTCTTTACTCCATAAAACTAAGCTTTGACTTAGAGGGTGCTGCTTTCATGGTTTTGGAGCTCAGCTATGTTAAAAACCCCTACATTTTTACCATGACACTTTCATTATCTGAAAGTTGCAATGCTTTATGCAGTACAACTGCAGGTGCCTTCTGAAAGGAACAGTCTCCAGTGTGTATCTGAGAGGGATTTAAAGCAAACATGTAGGTGTTGCTGGGATTCACTATGTAATAAGTTGCAACTGTGCTGACAGCAGTGTGTATTTGGCTCTTGAAATGCAGGTGATGGGGATTAGAACTGATGGCACTGGCCTATTCCACTCTCTCCCATAACAGCTTGATATTCAGCAGTATGTTGCAACCTAGTCCAGGTTTCTTGGATTTTGGAGCTTGTGCTGTGCACAAGCGTGCTCTGGGTGCTGGAGCCTAAGGTCGCTGTGCTCTCTGGACACATCACTGGAAATTCTACCTGCTGCTTTTGTGTTTTTATAGCTGTGCATTGTCTCTGGTGAAAAGAGAACAGGTAGGTTAATTTATTTCTTACATAATGTCAGGTGTTTGTTCACCTCCTACCATTTTCTTACAGGAAAAGCTAGTGAAGGGCTGAAGATCAGCCCCCAATCTTCATGCAGCATTACTAATGAACTGCTTCAGGCTTAACTGGGTGGGATGGGTGCACAGTGGTCCCAGAGACCGTTGCACTGCAGGAACTCTTGAAACTTTGCTGCCGGGATTTGGTAGATTGAAGACACAGTCATCTTGACAGGCTTCTGGGGCTGTTGACGTGAGGAACAGGTTACAATTTTCATCAGCACAGAATTGCAGAAATATGACATTAGTTCACACTGTTGACAGAAGGAGTCTTTATGAAGAAAGAGGCTTAAATAGCGAAACTGAATTTAAACTTGAATTTAGATTTAGAAAAGGAATTTTTATTTTAAAAAGAAAAATAATCTGTGATAATAGAGAACAAAAGCAAAGACTAAAGAAGAGCAATGTGGTAAAAAATCTCTGTTAGGAAATACTTTTCAGCTTGGCTTGAGGTGTTGTGTCCTCAGCTAAGGCAGACCTATAACATTAAATGATGCAAAAGGACTTTTGCTTCCATGTTTTCTTCTAGATACTCCACATTGAAACTGCTGCTTACAATATTTTGTTTAAATCCAAGCTGTACCTTACTTGGATCATGGAATGTTTTTAACCTCAATAATTTGTCCTATTCTTGACTCAGGTTAAATCTTGAATTTTCCCATATTGAGTTGAATCCCTTTATTTCTGTCCCTCAGACTAGTTCTACAGTTTGTCCCTTTGCTTTGTGTAGGAATCCTCTCCACTCCTTTTGCAGCACTGGCTTAGTGGCAGCTATGTGTTTAAGAACCACACTAGATATTCCATCATTTGAGTTAGGCAAGAAAATATGAAATAAACTGTAGCTAGGTCAGAACAGAGCAGCATCTGGCTCAGTGCAGCAGGCAGCGATACCCAACCAATTTGATTTTTCTTTGAGGGTGAAGAGTTGAAGAAATATCCTGAAAGGCAGTTTCAAAACATTATTACATCAAGATAATCCTGCCCTTGTTGCCCTGTGTACCGCTTTTGATAATTCAGGGCATGAACTGCATCAGCTGCTTATCCCCAGTCTGTGTAACCTGTCTATGTACTGTTGAAGCCAATAGATTGGTTGGATGTGATTTACTCTTGAGAAATCCATTTTGGCTATCAGTCACCTATGCCTCTTGCATAAAATGTTTGTACCATGATTTATTTGGGCATTTTTCCAAGAACTGAAGAGGCACTTGTGGCAATGCAGATGATGCATCTGGAGTTATTTCTATACCCCCTGATTCTTCTTTCCCAGTGCGGGCAACATTTTACTTCTGTCTCTGATGCTGCCACTCACTTGTGGCTAATATACGTCTAATGAATTAAAACATGTTCCAGACTACAAATCTCTAGCAAAATGCTGAGACTAATTGGAGGTATCTGGTGTTCAATATGCCAAGTACAAAACGTACTAGAATTATAGCCAGCGCAGCTTTTGGCCTCTTGTCACTGCCTGTTACTGTTGTTTTGTGTTTAAATCAAAAGTACAAATAGCAAACACAATAGTTTTGTTAATGAAAACCAGTTTTGTGGAATTAAATATAAAATAGCCTTTCTGCCAAAGTTAGTGCCATGTTTCTCTGCAGTGGTTGAAATATGTCAGGCAGGTGTTTCGAAAGTCCTTGTGTTGCATGGAAATATACTCTGATGTAATCTGCCTAATTTGACTCTTTGAATTACTTTCAGGAACACTTGCTGTTTGTAATGGAAACAGCTCACCAACCACTTCAGAGAGGACTTTGTAATGCAAGCTGGTAAAGCTCTGCAGGTGTAGTGGGTTTTTTATTTTATTTAACATCTTAGGTTTGTTTACTTTAATGTGTTACTGAAAGAGTGACATGAAAGTGGTTTAACAAGTCATTTTTCATTTGAAAAATGTTTTCTTATTAACAAAGTTAACATCCCGTATTCTGCAACAGAACTACCAACTCCAGGAAACCACATTTTGCCCAGGAGAATGTTTCCTAGGGTGAAATTCCCCAAAGGATTTTGTTTGGGATTGTAGATACCTGAGGCATTTTGGCATAAGCATCAATTAAAAACCTGGGAAGTGGTGTTTTCCTTGTTAATTCTTGGCTACTAAGGGGAGATTTCTGAAAGCCCAGTTTTTTACTGAAGGCCTACTTTAATTTACTCTTCCCCCACCCCCAGTGCAAGTTTATGAATTAAACTGCGAAAAAGAACCCTCAGGAGAAGAACCCGAGATGTCAAAGTTCATCATCTGAACTATGGAGGTACGCAGTTGCACACTATCAAAAGTTGTGCTTTTTGAGCAAATTATCATTTAGAGAAGTAGAAAACCATCTGTGATGAGAACTGGAAGGTGATGTTCAATGCACACTTAATCTGGAGAAACCCAGAATGAAAGCTGATAATGAACAGCCAGTGCAACCATCGTTTCCCAAGTGCTGCTTCATTATGCCAGTGAAAATTTATTCCCCATTTGGATACTCTGTTAGTTAACTTGATTGGAACTGGCATTGTTCAGGGAAGAGTTCAGCAGACATAATAGGATTAACAAAAGAATATTAATATATTTGAAGGAGGTGCTGTTTTACGTGATATTTAGTTGTGGGATTTAGCAGGGGTAGCATATCTCAGTAGGTGATTTAAATAGGCTGTTAGTGTCTGTCATTGCTTGTATTGCTTCATATGGCTCCAAGTTCAGATACACAGATGCTAACACAACATTTTAAATGCAGGCCTCTGCACCTGCTGATGTTCAGAGCATTTGTCTGTAGCGTTGTCTCAGGCTCCACAGTCACTTTTGAACATCCATAATGTGTTCCTTTTGGAAGTTACAGCACAGCTCTCATTTTTCAGTCAAGGCTGCCTTTGCCAAGTCTGGAGTTTTAAATCAAAGCCATTTTTGGATTATCCAGGCACCAAAAAAAAATCTGAAAAATAAAGTTGACAGCTGTGATGTTTTTTTTTTCCACATTCATCTACCTCAGAAACAGCTGAATGGATTTTATAAGACCTTCCAAAAATATCCCCCTCTATGCTAGGGGGATATTTTTGTTAGCTAAACAGCAGAAAAACTTAGCAAATCTACTACAAGTCACTTACTGTTTTGACAACTCTTGTCTTTTCCTCATTTACTGCTTGAGGTAATTTACACCAGTGTGTTTAGTTTGTGCTGGTATTTCAGGGAGGGCTTGCTCCTTATGGAAGTACCTATCTTTACAAACAGGTTACTTGCAACCGTTACTGTCCAGTGCAAGGAGAATGGTGTCAGTCCAAGGTCAGAGCAGTGACTGGAGCAGTCATGACTTGTGAACATGAGGAGCAACTTGTTAGTCTGATGTAAATATAAAGTGAACAATTGCTAGTGCGTGTTCTGTTATGCTGATCCCATCTGGGAAGCACCTTGTGCTCTGCAGTATCTCGGAAAAGGACCTGCTTTCCAAATCAGAGATGATTTTGAGTTGTCAATCTGTTTTTTATGAGGTGCATGTGTGTGCCTGTCCCAGGAGAGTGAATGCTGTTTCCAAATGGGTGTTTGGATACCGTATGCTTAGAAAATGCTGGTTGTTGCTTAGTAAAAGCAAAGTTCCTCCTCTTGGTAAATGCCATAGGCCTTCTTAGTGAAATGTTTATCTCTACAGTATGTTGAGAGAAATTATCAGTGGTAGACGGAAAGCCTGACTGGTTATCTGTGACCCAATCTGAAATTTAGGCTGATCAATAGGTCTTAAGTCTGAGGTTCATAGTCACCTGAAGTATTGTTTTTCCATGCCTTCCATCTAAACCGCCCTAATGTTAATGAGAATGTTCTTTGTGGTTTGGGTGATGTGAATTTGGCCTCATCTGGTGACGCTTGACAGCCTGACTATTTAATTTATAAATTTAATCTGATAGCTACATTTATAAAACAGAACTAGAACTAGGCTTTAGTTTAGATTCAGCTTTTTGAGGGACCATAGTGTCTCTAAGCAAAAGTCAGAGGGTGGTTCCTGGGAATGTACAGAGCTGAAGAGTGCGAGCTGCTGGGCATTGTTCTCTGTCTTGGCAGTCAGTATTAGATAATTTCATAGGTTCTACCAGCTACCCCTGGAAAGATTAAAATGTTTTAGAGGACTTAAAAGATGATTCATAGCATGAAAGAACCAAACTGTGGATATAAAACAGGCATCACTAGGACCTGCTGTCTAAGACTGCTGCTTCTTCTGTCAGACCCAATGGCTCCCGTTGGGTCTGACTTGGTCAGTAACTGGTGTTCTACTGGGACTATCATTGCACAAAGTGGGTGATACAGACCTGCTGCATCCACAGCCACAGCATGACAGGACCATGGCATTGTTCATGGTGGGATCTTAACCTCGTTGTTCTTCATCAAGCGGTAGCTGTTGGTAAGACAATATTTTTCTACCATGTAGAAAAAAAATCACATAAAAACATGCAAAGTCTAGGTACCAAGGTAGTGGAGACCATATAAATATCCAAATTAGCACACACCAGGATTGGAGAAAGCACCTTATTTCTAGCAGTGCTCATTCTGTCCCTTCTAGCAGACTTGGTAAAGGTTTGCACTATGTCAGTGTTGAAAGAGCCATCAAGGCAGATTAATAACACTGTAGATGTTTTATTTTTGTATGTGGCAAGATAATGTCATTAATATCTGTCTTCTCTTGGCTGGGTTTTGTGGATTTTGCACAGAGCACTACATTAAAAAGAGATTACCCTGCTGTGACCCACTGAGTTTCCCTTTCCACCTAAAAATTATGGAAAAGAGCCAGTATGGTTCAGTACAATTCTAAACGGATGTGCTTCACCAGTGTTCTGGTATGCTTTGTAGTGGTGAAAATAAAACTAGAAGTCTGTGTAAAACTGTCTGCTTTGCTTGCAGCATCAGTACCACAGTAGCTCTGATAGAGGGGAATGTGGGGGCTTGTTCTCCCTTCTGCTGGGCCAGCAGGTGTGTCCATGGGGGCTCTCCAGGTGCTTGGGAATGGGGTTTAGTGCCTACACTGAATTCTTAGAAAATAGGGATCTGTTGTAAAGCCAGGGACAGAGCGTGGCAGCCTTACCATTGATTTGTAGTGGTTCTGGATTAGGTTCTTTCTGCAAAGATGTCACAGCAGTTTTTTTAAGGTTTCTGTGGCAACTTAAATGCCACAGAAACATAAACTTAGTTCTGTTAGCCTCAACACCCAGGGAAAAGTGTTAGAACTGGAAGACAACCCATTTGAATTCACAGTCACTGGAGTACAGATGGATTTGCTTTGGGTTGACTGTCATCCTGGTTTCCTAAATGTTCACTTGCACAGGTATCTGGGCAAACCTCCCCGCAGTCCTCTGTGGCAGATGAGACTTTGCTGAGGAGAGGCAGTGGGAAATAAAAATTTCCCCAGCTGGGAGAGGCTCTAGTGCCTCCCCTTCTCTTGCTTGTAAATAATAAATCACTTTGTTTTATTTGTACTGGTGGTGTTGTCAAGAGATGCTGAATGAGTACTGGGGACCATAGCACCTTCCTCTGCTGTGAATATTAAGGCAAAGTTTGTGTGTAAGAGTCTGGAGCTACATGTGACTGCTGAAGATTCCCTGGCTATGACACCTGCTACTCATGTGGAAGCTGGTTTTTTTACTCTTCTCTTAGGAAAACTGATTCTTAAATGGCTTGAAATGTAGCAGAAAAAATTTGATGCTTGGTAAGGTTTTTCTCCAGGAAGGAGCCACCTTCTAATACTCATGTTAACGTGGAGTACTAAATTCTAGTAATTCTAATTAAAAGGGACAGTTTTAAACAAAACTGTTCTTCTGCTATTACTCCTCCTCTCAATTTTGGAGACAAAATTTTTGTTACAGTCTTGGAGGCAAGTTATTCCTTCTTCCAGTTTCCTGCAGTGTAAAATACCCTTTTAGCTGCTTTTTTCTTTACTGAGCTCCTGCATGTGGCTTAGTAGTTTGTGGATGCAATAAATTCTGGAAAATTACAGCTTTTGTGCCTTCAATAAAGGATCTGTGCTGACCGAGCTTTGTCTTGTGTGGAGAGCAGAACCCAAGATACGGGAGCAGAGATGGCTGAGAGTGCATCCTCTTTCCTGGCAAGAAAGAAAAATGAGTTGGTATCTCAAAAATTGAGGTTTGTGGGAAGAAACCCCTAACATTTTCCTGTCAATAATTGGTCACTCAGGTACAACCTCTGAGGGGTAGTGCAGTAGCTGTTTAACCATGAGTGTCACAGCAGGGTGGGTTGTTTAGTACTTGCATGTGCTGAGTTCAGAGTAGTGGTGGTCCATCAATATGAATTGGCTGAATCTCAAGCCTGGAGTCCAAGTGCTTCGAGTTATGGGGTGTGTAGTGTTCAAATTCAGACATAACTTTAGCCTTGAGCCTGTATCTAGAAAAATTAACTGTTAAGAGTGGACCCGTGAAGCCCTTTGGGACTCCTCCAGCTGTGAGTTCTAACCATGGACAGTTCCTAATGTTGCAGTCAGGTCTGAATTCCTTCTACTAATACCATACAGTACCCAGTATGAAAGGTGGCTTTCACGCAGCCTGAGAAACATCACTGTTGTTCTGAGGTAATAAGAGAAACCCAATAGTTTTCAATCAACACCTTTGCAAGTGTATACTTTGCAGTACTGTGAATCTCATAACCTCTATCAGGTTTCTCTGATTGCGGACCAGTGTGATTATTAAATGACTCAGTGTAGTCTGATGTTGCGTTAACATTTTGTCACTCACACTTTTTGTCATCACTGCCTCTGTCTTGTGTTTCAGAAGAGGATGCTGACAAGAGCAGATTTCTTTGCACGAGGATGATTCAAGATTCCCAGTTTTCACAGGAAATGTGTTCTCTTGTTACTGTTGTGTTTGTTTGGAGGTCTGTCAGGAGCATCAGCCATGGTTTAACTGACCTTTCAGTTGCCAGAAAACAAACACAAATATAAAACATTTCCTTCAATTCTTTGCTTCCATATTAATACAGACCTTGTTACTTGCTACTTCAGCTGGAAAGCTACTGGCAGGCTTGAAAATAGGGTAGAGAAATATATTTCCTACTCCTTTTCATTAGTTTTCCTGCAGGCATCCATTAAATGACATTGCATGAGTAGCTCATTGGATCGCCAATTGGACCGCTCATTGGATCAGAACTGTCCCTGATTTCAAACAGACTTCAAATGAACTTCTGGGGTTTGTGCTCAGTTAACGAACTGTGCACAAGATTGTATATTAGACCAGGGGTGCAAACATGCCCAGGAAACTTCTCACGCATTGCCTGGCCTGTTTGCAGGTTGTGTTTGCCATGTCTGAGGCATGGCATGGATCATCTGTTCTGAGAAATGCCTGAAATACTGTGAAATAGTTACTTACTGTAGCTGAGGAAATTTGAAACTGTCAAGTCAGATAACAGTTACAGGCAGTGTCTACTTCTGCTTTTCACAAAAAACTAAGTGGATTCACCTAGGAAATAAACTACATGGAAGTCACTGGTTAGAAGAATTATTTGGAAGGAGATTCAGACTGGATAGAAAGAAGAAATTCTTCACACTGAGGGTGGGGACATCCTGGCCCAGACTGCCCAGAGAGGTGGGGTGGGCTCCATTCCTAGAAACATTCCAGATCAGGTCAGATGTCAGATGGGACTCTGAGCAACCTGCTTTGGTGATGTGCCTGCTCACTGCAGGAGGATTGGACTAGATGGGTTTTGAAAGTCTCTTCCAGGCCAAACCGTTCTGTGATCCCTCCAAATGGATTGTGTGTATGGTTTATAAAATTTCCTGAAACAATTTGAGGAATTGTGAAAATATAGCAAAGTGAGTAGCTGAGATGTCAGGCTGGACAGGGTAATGAATCGTCTATTGCAGGTCACAATCAGAATAGGCAGAGGCCAGAGTATCTGCTGTGTAGTGTTTGAGAGGTATACAAATCAAAGAAGACTAGAATTGAAAACAGAACTGAAAAGGATGGGTTAATCTGCTTTGAACTCATTCCACAAAACTTTATTGTGTGTGCATCTGATGCAGGCTTTTTGACATGTGATGTGCCATGTGTCTTCTCTTCATGCAGAACAATCACAGAGCCTGCACCTTTCTAGGAAGTTGGATTATAGTTCAGACATGCAGTAATGAGTTCCAGTTTGGAAATAATCCACTTCATAGTTCTCAAGAGCCAGTGTGTATAAAAAATCAACCCAAAGATTCGATGAATTTCATGTTTAGGAAGAACACAGTGGATCTCTGTTGTGCTACCCTGGTTCTGTTGATGTGAACTGATTTGTTTTGGCAAGTAAGTGGAGAGAATATGAGAAGGGAGCAAATTGCAAGATTATGTGAAAAGCCTGTGATTTCACTTTGCCAGATAGGTTCTCCTTGTTTCATTCTCTTTTATTACAATAATTAGTCAATAGTCTGATTGCACTATTCGGGGATTAGTGTCACAGACAATTCATCACAGGTTGAGCACATGTTCTCTTGGATGCACCGTATTTCCTTGCTTGTAATTACGCTTTTACCGTGTGCACTAGTCAGAGAAAAAACTCTTCCTCATTAATACTTGGTTGAACATACTGGTGCCAGATGTAGACTACTATGTGATTTTTATTTTTCCATCTGGGATAAATCAATCTAGATACTAGTTTAGCTTTTGGAGACAATGGACAGATTGTACTGAGGGTATTTTGTACCTGTTGAGGTTGTGTATATCCCTGTGTTGCTAATTCATCTAATCTCAGTGATTTTGTCTAGGCAAGTGGCTTTTGTGTTGGATTTAATATTTTTGTACTGAATATAGAAGCACTGGCGTTTAATATTCCTTAGGAAAATGCACAAGTCCTAGAAATGTGCATGGAGATTGCAGTTCTTATCTGCACTGGAGACCTGCAAAAGAAAAGGTGAAACCGTGATGTCAGCATCCAGGCTTGGATGTAGGCTTGGAGCCTACAGTTCTTACTGTGATTTGCCAGCTGATTCTTAAAATGCCTTAGTGTACCAAGCCCTGAAATTATTTGAATACCTGTCTCTTAACTCTAAGCCCAAAACACTTAATTTGGGCTCTTCATTCTTCAAAACCTAAGAGAGAAATAACTAGATGTGCCAGATCCTGCTCTCATTACTTATAAACTCACTGCTGTTTACTTCAGTAGGGCACCTTCTGAGAGTAAACTTGGCAACATGATTTCAGAGAACATCACAGAACATTACAGATTGGAAGTGACCTCTAAAGATCATCCAGTGCTATCCTCCTGCCACAGCAGGATCACCCAGACCAAGTCCAGGAGGGTTTCAACTGTCTCCAGAGAAGGAGACTCAGTAACCCCCCCCAGACAGCCCCCTCCAGCGCTCTGTCACCCTCACTGGGAAGGTTATAGAATCATAGAGTCACAGAATCGGTCAGGGTTGGAAGGGACCACAGGATCATCCACTTCCAACCCCCCTGCCATGGGCAGGAACACCCCACCCTAGATCAGGCTGGCCAGAGTCTGATCCAGCATGTCCTTAAACACCTCCAGGGACAGGGCCCCAACCGTCTGCCTGGGCAACTCATTCCAGGCTCTCACCACTCTCACAGTGAAGAACTTCCTCCTCACATTAAGTCTAAATCTACCCATCTCCAACTTTGCTCCATTCCCCTTTGTGGGAGAAATTCCCATGGCGGAACATGCAGGCCAACTCAATATGAGTGATAAAGCAAGTTCAACTTTACTAGCGTACTACAGCGGCTTTTATAGCAGACCTTTGACACCAGTCCTTATTCTACTGGTTACAATGTGAAAGGTGTCCTCATATCATGCACCACAGCCTAAGAGGTCATCTATTGGTCACAATGTAAAGACTTGTCCTCATACCACTGGCTACAGCCTAAGAGGTCATCTTCTCATACCCCTCCTGCTTGTGGCTTCAGCGGGGGTTAACTTCCTCTCACGTCCGGGTTTCACTTCCACTAAGGTGCCAATCCTGCTGGTTGGTATCCAGGTCAGGCCCTGACCCCTGCTGACAGCCTGACTTATGCCAAGGGTCTAAAACCTACAGATTAACTGTTTACCTCTTTATACTTAACTGCCTGTTTCATAACTATACTTTCATGATTATAATGAAAGCCTAGGTTGTGCAACATCTCTAGGGACCCATGTCCCTTCTCCTTAAGCCAATCTGCAACACCCCCTAGTCCTGTCACTACCTGGTATCCTAAAAAGCCCCTCCCCAGCTTTTTCGTAGCCCCCTTCAGATACTGGAAGGCCACAATAAGGTCACCTCAAAGCCTCCTCTTCTCCAGACTGAACAGCCCCAACTGTCTCAGTCTGGCCTCATAGGAGAGGTGCTCAAGCCCACACCTTCCCTAGTCTTCTTTTTACCATTAATATACCTATAGAAGTTCTTGTTCTCTTTGACCTCCTTGGCTAGATTGAATTCAAACTGTGCTTTGGCTTTCCTAACCACATCTCTAGCTCTTCAGGCAGCTTCCTTTTATACCTCCTATTCTAGCTGTCCTCCCTTCCACTCCTTGTACAGTTTCTTTTTGTGTGACCGCGTGTCCAGTAGCTCCTTGCTCAGCCAGGTGGGCCTCCTAGCATTCTTCCCTGCTTTTCTCCTTGTTGGTATACATTGCTCCTGGACACAGAGTAAGTGATACTTGAATACTAACTAGCCATCCTGGGCCCCTATTTCCTTAAGGGCTTCATCCCATGATACTTTGGCCAGCAGATCCCTGAAGCGATCAAAATCTGCACACCTGAAGTCCAGGGTTGTAAGCTTAGAACACGTCCTCCTGGTTGCCCTGAGGATCTTAAATTCAACTGCTTCATGGTCACTGCCAAGGCTGCCCCTGAGCCTCATACTGGTCAACAGCCCTTCCCTGTTGGTGAGAACAAGGTCCAGCATAGTACCTTTTCTTGTTGGTTCCGCCACCATTTGGAGGAGGAAGTTGTCATCTATGCAATCCAAGAACAACATGGATTACTGGTGCCCTGCTGTGTTGTCTCTCCAGCAGATGTCAGGGTGATTGAAATCCCCCATGAGGACCAGGACCTGTGATTTGGAAGCCACTACTGTTTGCCTGCAAAGGGCCTCATCTTCTTGGTTCTGCTGGTCAGGTTGCCTGTAGCAGACCCCTACAATAATGTCTCCCTCCCCTGTCTTCCCTTTAATTTTAACTCATGCACAGTTGACCTAGAAGCAGAATATCTGAGTATTCATAGAATCATTTAGGTTGGAAAAGATCTTGAAGACTGTGGAATCCAACTATTAACCCAACTCTGTTGCTTCCTTTGTCAGGAGACAAGTGCTCCAGGAAAAAAATCAATGGCTGTTTATTGCAGTGATCTTCAGAAGAAGATGCAGAACATTTTCCTGCAATTTGCCCTATGCTTGATGTATGCTTTGTGTCTGTTCTCATAATCCCTCCTGAATTGTACAGATGAACAATGAATAATAAGTTTGAGTAAAGCATAAAAGGAAATGCAGTTTCATTTTGTTTAGCTTTGCCTTTTCTCATTAGCGTCTAATGCCTTGCACTGAGCTGCTGTGAGCTCTCCTGACTACCTCAGCATCCAGCTCAAGTTCTGGATGTGATTGTGTTTTGTCTGCACTCAGAGGCAGTAGGTGTTGAATGCCATGGCAACAGGGATCTCTGCAGTATGCCAGGGGAATGGCAGGATTTGGGGAATGCCTTTTCTCAATTTTTTATAGAATTTGGGTTCATGGTTTCACTACTAAAATGAGGAGTTGTCTGAGGACAGTAGAAGCTGCTTTTTCTCCAGTCTCCTGGAGAAAAGGGACCATGTAATCTTGCCAGCCTGAAGATTTGGGAACTGAGTAGTTCCTGCCTTTCCCAGTGGGGTTGGGTTGTGCTGGCAGAGCCAGATCCAAGCAGACACTCTGGTTGAGCCTCAGCTCTGCCCTGAGTCAATGGAACGGGGCTGTGGCTCTTGCTGGCATCAGGTTTGTTCCATCCCCCTGGCCTTGTGAGGTTCGAAGTGCTAATGGTTGTCTCCATTCATGACAGAAACCCTCCAATTGATGTGGCTGGTATTTCTGAAAAAAGGTAGGTAGCATGTGGTTGAGCAGGCGCTGTGGTGCATGGCAGGCAGTTCTGGTGGGGCTGCATCCCTAGACATCCAAATCACCTCTTTTTAAGGAGGCCAAATGTTCTTGCAGTTATTGTTCTGGGAAGCCCACGTCAGTGGGTGTATAATTCATTTAGTTTGGAATTTCAGAGGCAGACGTAAGTGCTGTTATCCACTTCAAGAGGGAAAATAAAAAAAATGTTTGAAATATTTTTGCAAAAGCCTTCAGTGAATAGTGATTCCATTCAGCTTCTGGCCAGTATCAGACACTTCTCTTCCAGAATGTCTGAGTATGAATGACTCACGGCACGCTCCCAGGAACTCTGCAGCCACGTTCGCTGTTGGGAGCATGGCACTGGGCACCACCTGCAGCTGGAGAGACCCAAAAGCGTTGCCATTCCTAAACCTTACCTTGTTATACTACAGTGAGCAGTCAGACCTGCAGGGTTCACAGCTCCTGCGAGAGGGGATAAACCAGCAGTGTCGTAGAACTCACAACACAGCTTGATGCCGATGCTGACACTGTTGTGGGAAGCTAACACTGATTACGTTCTGCAAAAGGTCATGGCTGGGAAGAAAAGCTTACAAGGGAGAACTTTAAAAAAAAAAAGATGAAGGTTAATGGGCTCTGATGTGTGTTTTTGGAAAATAATCAGCGCAAAGCAGCAACAATATGAAATTTGAGTTAGCTTTGCACCTGTTTATCTTCCTGTGGACAAAACATCTAAATCTGCCTAAGGATCTCCTTTTTATAGCACTGAGTATCAAATTCGTAGGGTAAAGCTCCCTAAATAGAACCAAAAGCTTTCTAGAGATTGAGTACTCCTTCCAGGAAAGCTTGAGTAAATCCCTCTGATAAAGGCAGTTGGGCCGTGAGCAGGGGGGAGATGAGCTTTATGTGTGATAACCTGAACATAATAATCAGGATTCTAGCCTTCTGATCTTCTAATTTATGTTTTTCTGGAAAGAAAAAAATTAATGTATTTAATTTGACTGGTTCTAAGCAAATTCAGGAGTAAGCTTATTTTAATTTTTATTTTTAGTTGGTAAAAGGTCTTGTGCTTTAATTTATAATCAGAAACATTGCTGATGTTCATTAAGATCCAGCCATAGGACTGCCTGCTGGATTAAATTCTGTAGATTAATCATATGCTATGGGAGACATAATAATTCCTTAATTTAAAAGACCTTAGGCTGTTGAGCTCACTGAGATGTATTAATGTATCAGTGTAAGCTCAATGGGTTTTAAAGTAGTTGTACTGGTTGCATAGGACAGGGTATTTAAGCAAAATCTCATCATCAATCTGGACTAAGCTGTTACATCAGGTGACTACCTGCCAGTTGCTGATGAAGCCCTTGTTCATCCTCCTGTCTGGTCTTCTCTACAGATAAAGGTCTCACTATCAAATTTCTACAATGAGCCAGCTCTGTGACCTCTTGGTTTCTCTGTGGTACATTCTTCCTATAGGAAGAAATGGCCTTGAGTTACCCCAGAGGTTTAGGTTGGACATCAGGAAAAATTATTCTCCTGAGTTGTCCAGGCCTGGCTCAGGCTGTCCAGGGGAGTGGTGCAGTCTCCATCCCTAGAGGAGGTCAAAAGCTATGGAGTTGTGGTGCGAGGGACATGGGTTAGTGGTGACCTGGCAGTGCTGGGGGAATGGTTGGACTTCATGATCTTTGATGTCTTTTCCAGCCTAAGTGATTCTGTAATTCTGCTGTTTCATCTGTTGCTGTCAAGTTGTTCTCTTCATATTCCAGGGGCTCTGAGGAAAAATTTTAAATTTTGTGCCTCCCTGTGTTCTTGACTACTGTTGTTTTGTTGATAAGAAGCATCATAGTCAATTGCAGAAATAATCTTAAACATCTCCATGCTCTTTGCTTCTCTTCTTTTGAGTTATGTAATAATAATCAATTTACTTGTTCTGCAGTATTGCTCTATGTCCTTCATCCTGTCTCCTTTGCTGTCACATGCCACCTTAATTGCATGTACCTTCCGTCTGCTTTCCCTTCAACACCTTGAGTATCACAAGGAACCTGAATCAACTTCATCTTGACTGACTTCTAAAAATGGTAATTTGCACCACCCTGAGTTTAGTCCTGTTGTCCAAAGATGGAAAAGCAGAGCTGTCATGTTGGGAAAAGTGTTGGTGTTTGATACTTTGCATTGTCTTAGTGAATATTTGAAACCATCAAAATGTGCAGAAGAAACTTTGATGGCGGGATTGTATCAGGTTGCTCAGTTTTCAGTAAGAGATACGATATGTTTTGTAGAATCAAGGATCGGATCTGATCCCTTAAAACACTGGAGGAGTTTTAGGTGACATCATGATTGGTAGATGATGATCTTGAAGGTCTGTTCCAATCTGACAGATTCCTTGATAGGCCAAGGTTCTTATGAAGCACTTGGGGAGAACGTACCTGTTGGTGTCTGCTCATGTGAGCATACACTGCTAGGATGTCATTCCTCTGTGTTTGATGAGGTAGATGCTTCATGTATAAATGGGTGTTTCCTTCAAAGCACACTGAAGGCAGACAAGGAAGGGTGGTGAATTCTATTCACACCATGGAGCTTAAATTTGGCAAAACATTTCTGCTAAGCAAAGCCCTTGGGCTTGTCATTTCTAATGAGGCTCAAACATCTGTTTGTTGTTTTGTGGAGTAGTGTCTTGAGAGCCATATTTTGTGTGGAGAAAGGGGTATGTTTCTGTATCTTGTGTGCTCTTCAGCAAGGACTTATTAAAAATGGGTCCTGGTTGGTGAGTGAGGGAGTAGCTGAGTGAGAGGCCAGACCAGCCACTGGTGAGAGTCCTGAGCCAGTGGGTTGCTCTGCCTCTGTCTAGACCGAAGAGGTTTGGAAATTTTCACATTATCTTTGGATAAGCCTCTGAACTTCTGGAGGCTTCTCCTGGCTGGATCAGACCTCTAAAGAGCTTGAGGTTTGTCCATTGCCAGTTTTCATATGTGTTACATTAAAAACTCTCCAGCTGGAATATTTCTTATTTTAAAAATAGAATAATATAACAATAAATCAGAGGGAAAAGCATGCTAAAAAATGCAGAAAACAGATGAAAAGCAAAAGGGAAAAGTGAATTTTGTAAAAATACCATACGTGCCAGACCCTTCAAATACGATTTCCTGCCTATTACACTTTAAAAAGCATGATATTACAACATGCTTTCACATGCAGGGGCCAAAAATCTGAAAGAATAAAGCTTTGTTTGATCTCCAGAGTCATTGACCCATCCATGATCTGATCCTAGACGTGGGGCACATCAGATGATTTTCCACTCACTGAGCGTCTGTGTCCCTCCCTTGTCTCTTCCCCAACATCGCCGTGAGCAGATAGTGCTGACCTGCTTCCTGTTACGGGCGCTGGGTAAAGCTCCAGAGCATCCTGGCACCCGTCTGCCTGTGGCTTAGGCACAGCACTTCAAAAGCAGCTTCTGGCCTGGGGAAGAAATATTTTGAAGTGAGTTTGGGCTATTCCCAAAGCAACCTGCTCCAAGCCAGTAGAAAGAAAGCTTGCATTATCTCGTGTAAGAGATCCGGATCCTTTAAGGAGTCTGCCAGAGGCTTATGAAATACTGTATTAGTGCTGAGAAACCTTGACAAACGCAGTGACTGCTGACGAAAATCAAAAGCATAAACATGATGTGGAGGTAATAGCTCAGGACCATGTGTCTGATCTGAACTGCTCAGAATCTACAATGTACTTGGTGTGTGTTCTGCAAATGGTGAAGTGTTCTCAGGCTGTTATTAGCCAAAGCCCACAAAGTGTGTATGGGAAGATGCAGAGAACAAAAAGGGAGGGAAGTTTTAAATACCATCTGCTTAATGCAAAGAGGTTACAGCCACTGGTAATACATCTTCTGGAATCGTTGTTTTGTACAATTTCTAACTACATAGTGACAGGTTGTCCAATTAGAAGGGCATTGGAAGCTTTGGAAAAAAAGATACAGGATAAAAAACAGATACCCACTGTATTTCAGTAATGTGGAGTCCTTGTACACAGAACTTGATATGGAGTAGTAATGATACTATTGTCTTACCAGTGATTAGCCAGATACATAATTTGCTGTTCAAAGATGATTGGTTTCCTGGAGGTTTCAGCTTAACACTTCTTTTGCAAGTGCTGCTCATGACTGCAGTTGCGGTTATGTCAGAACATACTTGTCACTGGAAATAATTAATGCAGCAGCTCAGAAAAAAGATGTTTCTCCTCATCAGGAACCTGTCTGGCAGATATTACCCAAATGTGCACTTGTTGCTCATCCTGCAGGAGCTGGAATTGTTCTGCGTGTAAGAATTATGAGGTGGGAACAGCCCACCTTGCAGCTCACTTCTGCTTATATATAGATAGCAGGAGAATTTGAGTGTGCAGGACTGCTGGCTCAAGAGTTTGGGCTTTTTTAATCTCTAAATGCACTAATGTATTTGGTTTTCTGTAAGTTAATTAGGATAAATCATCTGGAGAAAATTGCTGTGTAAGGAAGATTGTATAAGCTGCAATGTACTTTCCCACACTTCCCATTTTGAACACGGGACTTGGGAGAGCAGATGACTAAAGAGGCAGGGGGGGGACAACTTGTGTGAGCTTCAGCAGCATGTTTAATGGGCTTCTCTAATGAGGTGTATGAAGCAGAAGGCCAGGAGCAGCTCTAACACTTCAAAGCAGCCAATTGTTTTATGAAGGTGAGAGCCTCTGTGCCAGACCATTGCACCATGAACACCCACTGGTTCTTCTTACTTTTACTCTGTCACCCATGTAAATACAGAGCAGCCAATGATCAAACAAGTCATGGTTCTTCCAAGGGAAGGCACAGGAAGAGAAACACTAAGCAGCTCTTTGTGTAGAAAGAATGATTTTAGATGTTTAAACGGTAACAGGGATACTGGGAAGTGTGTCTGTTTGGCACACTGGTGCCCTGCTCTGGACGTTTTTATTGCTAGTGTGGGTGTGGAATGAAGGGAGCCGGGTAACCATGTGTATCTCTTTTTACTTTGAAGTCTACCCCCTCATATTTTTTTATGCATCTTAAGTTTGGTGATCATTAGTGTTGTATCTAGATCAGTGTTGTTACTTGGTGGAGCCACAGCTCTCGCACACTTGTTTCCTTCCACAGGTGACCAAAAGCACCTAGGGCACAGTTTTAGTCACACCAACCCTTCCAGAGTACTGGTTGTGTTACCTTGCTTTCTCAATAGTAATGAAAAAGTATTACTTTGCCCACTTTACAAACAAACCACAGCGGGCAGTTTAGTTTTGAAGCCTCAGGTAGTTTCCTGCACAACATTTAACCTTTGCTGACCTTGCTTGTCAACACTCATGATTTGTGTCTCTGCTAGGAACCCTCTCTGAGTATCTGCTGCTTTAAATCTGTAGTCCGACGTGTGTGATGCTTTCAAATAGTACAGCTTTGCCTCCCCTCCTTTAAATTACATTTTCTCTTTGTTACTTGCACAGATCTGTCATGTTCGACTGTTCCATTCACTGACTGAAGTGCCTCAGATGCTCCAGTGCTTCCTCTTTAAAGGGATGACTGTAGCAGGCAGAAATCAGAGCAGAGGCTGTCCAGAGGAAATGTGTGTATTACTATCTCTATACACAGTAAAAAAAAATTGCAGCAGTACAACATCTGCTGTTCTTCCAGTGAAAACCACCTTTTTTTTCCTCTACTCTACCCATCAGGAAAATTCAGTTGTTTCAGATAGGTATCATTTTAAATTCTCTCACTCGCTTGTGTAAGAAATATTAGTTCTGACTGTTCTTCTGGTTATTCAAAATGCATTAACTGATTGAGCATTTTGTTTATTATTGAGAACATAATTGTCACTCAAATTTGTGACACCAGTGAGGTCCCACGGTTACTTATTGGATGGTTTCCTCAGCATGCTGCATTCACATGATTTAGCTCAGTGTACAATGGCAGTGGTAAATGGAGGCTCATTCCTGTGCATGGCTCCAGCACCAAGTCAAGTAATGTCAAAGCTGGGACATCCCAGGGATGACTTTCTGCAACAGAGTGGGGTTTTCTTCTTTTCCTATGCTGCTTGCTTCATACAGAAGCATTCTCCAGGGAGATAGTTGATACAGTAAACCCTCTGAGTTGTTCTTACAGAGAAGGATAGCTGTTCTTGAGGGTCACCCAGCACATAATGGAGAATGTAGTATTTTCTTCTGCACTTGGCCTCGACCATAGGTTTCTTTTGCTCACTGTCTGATGAGAGCATGTCTGGTCCTGCTTTTACACCTAACAGAGCATCCACCTACATCTTTGAGGTTAACCTGTATTGCTTTCCAGTAAAAAAAACCAAACCACACCTACTCTGCCATGGCATGACCAGTGTTCTTACAGAAGTTCAGCCTGATTTCTAAAGTTTGTTTTGAAATATTTTTTTCTGCTCTTAGAGGTCTAAAATGGATGTTCAGATGGAGCAGCAGTGGCTGGAAATGCTGGGCTTATTTAGATAGCTGGAATGTCTTTCCTGTGCTAACAGCAGTGAAAAGCTTCAGATAACCTGGAAGCCTTCATGTTAACTAGACAAGGATTTTCTTAATTTGTCGGTCTGTTTCAAAAGTTGTAAATCCAAGAAGCAACAGATGGCTGAGACAGAAAGTTAACAGATTCAGAGTTCCTTCCTCTTTGTAATGCTAACTACAGTGGAAAATATCTCTGAACACAGACTGTAAATGCTTTGTTTGAGCTATCTGACTCTTCATCTCCTGTCTGTGCTGGAAGGCAGGAAAGCACATCCATCACCACTGAACTACTATGTAGTCCTGTGTAACTATTCCCTGCTCTGCAGAGCCCTTAAGCAGGTACTTCAGTCCCAGAGAAACTAGTGGCTTTGAAACACATGTTCCAAGTAAAAGGCACATGTTGAAGTGCTTGTTAAATTGGTGTCCCGTGCATCCATTACATTCCTGCATAACCTTCTAGCTTTATGTTCACAGCTAGGGATTAAGAAGTGTTTTTAAATGTGACTTGTAAAAGTTCAGTCTCTAGCTACCCTGAGGTGAATGTGACTGTCCCCTCATGCCCACTTAAGGACCGTGAGCATACGTAAGTTGAT
Source organism: Upupa epops (assembly GCA_013397515.1). Lineage (NCBI taxonomy): Eukaryota > Metazoa > Chordata > Aves > Bucerotiformes > Upupidae > Upupa > Upupa epops. The sequence goes on from VZRI01011300.1 coordinate 22,118, forward strand.
GGGACCTGGCAAGATGCATCCCAGAGTCCTGAGGTAATTGGCTAATGTATTGTCCAGCCATTCTACATAAAGCTTGAAAAGTCCTGGCAGAGAAATCCCTAGTGACTGGAGAAAGCAGAACATTACACTCATTTTTGAAAAGGATAGGAAGGAGGACCCTGGAAACTACTGACCTGTGTCCAGTTTTGGGCTCCTTGGCACAGCAGAGACAGGGATCTGTTGGAGTGGGACCAGAGGAGGCCACAGCAATGGTGTTAGGGCTGGAATCCATGTGCTGTGAGGTCAGGCTGAGATAGTTGAAGGTGTTCAGCCTGCAGAAGTCTCTAGGGAGACCTTACTGTGACTTTTCAATACTTAAAAGGGCCAAACTGGTGATAGACTTTTTAGCAGGGGCTGTTGTGACAGGACCAGGGGTGAGGGCCTAAGAGTGACTTTTAGAGTAGACAGCAGAAAATTGTATCAACCATCTGCATGTGCTCATCAAAGTGAATTCAGTAGCATCACTGGTTTGTGATGACCTTATTAAATTCTCTGTGTTCTGGATGTAAACTGAAATTGAACTCGTGTCTAAATCTTGACCTGTTGTAGGACTTGGATTGAAGGGAAGATAATAGGATAGGTGAATATGGACTTAAAAGGATAAAAACCTCAACCAAATACAATAAAAAGACAACCCAGATAATAGGTCTCAGAAGCCTTAAAAATGTGTAGCTGTATCAGGGAGATCTTGGAAATTCTGTTTACAGAACAGTTTGTTGTGAGAGGCAGGATTCTCTATAGTGACCGAGCCCTCCAGCCAGAATACACAGTGAGAAAACCCAGACTGCTGTGCAATCAAGCACTGTTTCATATTTTGTCTTTTCCCTATGCTTTGGCACACACTAGTTTGAGGTGGGACTGGAAGGGAAACTTCTGGAATGCATGAGGAAGGCCATTCTTGTGGTACTGCCATTCCAGCCAAAACCAGGAAACACTGGAAGACTTACCAAAATATAAAAAAACAAAATCAGACTGCTGGAGAGAGTTTGCCAGCCTGATGTCTAAGCCAAGGGGAGATGGAAAAGCATCTGAATGCCTCAGAGGTTATCCACACCAGCCCAGTAGACTTCTAGCGTAGAAGTAGAGCCCTGTAAGCTATGCTGTAATTGAGGAGGTTCCTCTCTTTGGTTGCTTATTAGCATCTCTGACCTCCCAACTGTAATAACTTATTTCCCCATGACTAGAGGAGCCTGCTATCATGCTGTCCACCAGCCTCAAACTGCAAGTGGGAAAGTCTTATTCTTAAAAAGAGCCAATAGAGGAAAACAACCAAAAAGCCATACTTGAAGTTATTCTAGAAGTGTCTCTAACTTCTCCAAATGTTGTTTAAAGGCAGGGATCTCCTGTCCTTTCCTTAGCCTTAACTCCATCCACCACCAACTGGTGGAAGAATATTTTATAGAATCATCAGGAATCAGAAGCAACCTTGAAAGATCATCCAGTCCAATCCTCCTGCCACAGCAGGATCACCCAGACCAAGTCCAGGCTGGTTTCAAATGCCTCTGGGAAAGGAGACTCCATAAACCCCCCTCCAGTGCCCCATCACCCTCACTGGGAAGACATTGTAGAATCGGTCAGAGTTGGAAGGGACCACAGGATCATGCAGTTCCAACTCCCCTGCCATGGGCAGGGACACCCCACCCTAAATCAAGGTGGCCAGAGCCTCATCCAGCCTGGCCTTAAACACCTCCAGGGACAGGGCCCCAGTCACCTCCCTGGGCAACCCATTCCAGGCTCTCGCAACACTCACAGTGAACTTCCTCCTTACGTTACATCTACATCTGCCCATCTCCAGCTTTGCTCCATTCCCCCTAGTCCTGTTGCTACCTGAGATCCTAAAAAGCTCCTCCCCAGCTTTTTTATAGGCCCTCTTCAGATACTGGAAGGCCACACTAAGGTCACCTCAATGCCTTCTCTTCTCCAGACTTAACAGCCCCAACTCTCTCAATCTGGCCTCATAGGAGAGGTGCTCCAGCCCTCTGATCATCGTCATGGTTCCCCTCTGGACTCGCTCCAGCATGTCCAGATCCTTCTTGTAATAAGGGCTCCAGAACTGGACACAGTACTCCAGGTGGGGTCTCATCAGAGCAGAGTAGAGGGGGAGAATCACCTCCCTTGACCTGCTGGCCACACTTCTGATGCCGCCCAGGATCCAGTTTTCCTTCTGGGCTGCAAGTGCACACTGCTGGCTCATGCTGAGCTTTTTCCACAAGCATCCCCATGTCCCTCTTCTCAGGGCCACTCTCCAGCCAGTCACTGCCCAGCCTGTATNGTGTGGCCATCAAGCCAGTTCTTTACCCATCTAGTGGTCCACCCATCAAACCCATGTTCTACCAGCCTGGAGACCAGCATGTGGTGCGGGACAGTGTCAAAGACTTTGCTCAAGTCCACATAAATGATATCAGTCACTTGCCCCTCATCCATTAATGTTGTGACCCGTTCATAGAAGGCCACTAGGTTTGTCAGGCAGGATTTGCCCTTGGTGAAGCCATGCTGTTTGTAACCAATCACCTCTTTACTATTCTCCTGTCTCAGTAGTGCCTGCAGGAGAATCTGCTCCATGATCTTACCAGGCACAGAGGTGAGACTGACTGGCCTGTAGTTCCCTGGCTCCTCCTTCCTAGCCTTTTTGAAAACAGGAGTTATGTTTCCCCTATTCCAGTCAGTGGGGACTTCACCAGCCTGCCATGACTTTTGGAATATAATAGAGAGGGGTTTAGCAACCTCATCTGCCAGTTCTCTCAGTACCTGTGGTGTATCCGTCAGGTCCCATGGACACTTGAACACTTTCAGGTTCTTCAGGTGATCACGAACCTCATCTTCACTTACGATGGGCAGTTCTTCCTTCCAGTCCCTGCCGTTATCTTCCATGACTCTAGGAGTGTGGTCGGAGGTCTTTTCAGTGAAGACTGAGGTAAAGAAGTCATTGAGAACCTCAGCCTTTTCGATGTCACTTGTGACCACATCACCTGTGTCTTCCATGGCAATCCTCTTGCCTCTTTGGTCTCTCTACTTTGCAGGCTGCATGTCTCTTTTTGACTTGCTGTTGTGCAAGCAGGAGATGCCAGTCCGGTTTTCACAGCTCAGCTTGGTGTTCTGGCTGCTATCATACTCTGAGTGCTGTCACTGCTGTCTGTATTCAGCCAGGACACTTCACAGTGGTCTGCTCCTCTGCCTAGACCTTGGAGGTGTGTAGCAGTAAAGACTTTCTTAGTGAGAAACTTTATCATCTTCTCTTCTTTTTAATTGTGGCTCTGCCAGGAATTGTAAGTGCTCAGCTCATATGTTAAAAAGACTTTTGACTTTGATCTAGAAATTATCTATTAGTGAGCATTTTACACCTTTTGCTGGACCCACCAGAGATAAACGCCCC
>VZRI01011302.1:1794-13961 GCA_013397515.1 Upupa epops
CTGTCTGATTTGCATGTTGAAATAATACACACAATGATAGATCAGATTAGGTCATTTTCACAGTCTGTGAGGCTTCCACCATGGAAAATCTTTCCAAACTGGCAAGAAACATCTTGCACACGTACTTTCAACTCTTTCCGTATTGAAGAATGGCCAAGGACATCCTTGTATCTTGTGTCCTTGTACAGATGCCATCCTGGTATCTGTAATTCCGTACTCTCTAATCTAACGGTTGTGAGGTTATGAATATATGTTTTTAAATGTTTTGGGTTTTTGGTTTTTTTTTACTATGCAAATATGAAAGTGAAAAGTGATAGAACAAACTGTCTGGTATCATTATGACACTTCTGAAAAAAAAGGAAACTGGCAGTTATTTCCCCAAAGATCAGGTCCTTAGGTTGTCTAATTGATCTATTTCTGCAAAGAAGTATAATTAAATCTTAGGGCAAATATATGCATTCAAATCCTGTCAGGATAAAATGAGATCAGATGTATAATTTCTTAACTCCTACACACAGATTTGAAAGTACTCTGAAGTCTAAGCATAAAGGCATCCACAGTGACAAAAACAGAGTTTAAAAACAAACATTAAATAGTTTTATATCTGCTCACAAAATAAATTGCCATGTTTCATGAAGATGTCTTTCAGGTGTAGAGAAAAGGGAGTTATTGCCATTTTCATACCCAAGAGTTGTTCTCTCAACTGACTCAGAAAACTGCATCTGCCCCAAGGCAGATGACACCAAACTTAGCAGCCACTGTTGACTTTAGTATGAGACCTCAGTCCACCTCTGGGTGTTAATTAGCTGTTTAGCATAAAATTTTGTTCCTGTATGAAAAAAAATTAAACTTAAAAAAACCCTCACTTTTTCTTTTGCAGTGTCACAGTTTTGTGTTTAAACTGATCCAACATTCACTGCATGAAGCCATTGAAATTAAGTATTTAATTTAATTATTGTACTATTACCATGAATTAAATAAGCTCATTAAGCAAACAATTAAGAGCTTGCAATGTTAGCAAGCAATTCTATGATAGACACTTACAGAAGTTTGTCCTTAAGTTTCTGTTATAGGAATCTTAATGAATTTGCTAATCATACTGACACATTACACAAATTAGAGTCATACCAGAAATGAGAAAAAAAGCTCTGGACAAGACCAACTCAACTTTCTTAAGCATTTATGGATAGCTTAAAACAATTATAATTGATTTAACTAACGATATTTGCTAACTAATGTAAATGGAATATTTCACTGCAGCCTCAATTGCAAGTTTTACTGGCAGTTACAATACAAAATGTTACCCAGATAATTGGTAGTTATAGAGGAGTTGATAAAACAGGACTTGCAGGAGATTATATTCAGCTTTTATAAAGCTTTAAGGTTGAATTCAGAAGAGAAAACTACTTTATTTGGGTCACAGTATTGAATATTAAAATACAATTATCAATGTTTTATTATAGAGTCTAAAGCTTTCATCTTAGTCCTTTGATCATTTCATATCAACAAGGGATTCATTACATCCTGGCAAAAAGCTGTTTGTGCGGGTTTTGTATCATTGGAATGGGATGGTATTTCTGTGTGCTAATGAAGAAATTATAAAGTATTGATTTAAGAATTGAAAAAAATTCAAGCCCTGACTAATATTCATCAGTTACTTTCCTCTTACCTCTGCAGTACTAGACAACCACAGAACTGATTGATGATGATTGAGTTCAACTGTTAAACCAGCACTGCCACATCACCACTTTTTTCAGAAGCTTGTTCCAATGTTTGATAACCTCCTCTGCAAATAAGTTTCTCCTAATGTGCAATCTAAACCTGTGCTGGCACAACTTGAGAACATTTCCTCTCATCTTGTTGCTTGCATCTTGGCAGAACAGACTGAACCCCACCTCATTACAATCTCCTTTCAGATAGTTGCAGAGAGAAATAAGCTCTCCTGGAACCTCTTTTCCTCTAAGATAAACAACCCATACTATCTCAGATACTTCATAGGACTTGTTCTCAATGTCCTTCATGAGCCCTTCTAAGGACTCATATTAGTACCCCAGTGTCCTTATAGTGAGTGACCCAAAACTGGACACTTGAAGTGTGGCCTCACCAGTGCTGAGCACAAAGAGACAATCGCTTCCTTAGTCCTGCTGGCTACTCTATTTCTGTTACGAGTCAAAATACTGTTAGCTCTATTGGCCGCTCATATTTATCAGATATCAATCAATACTCTTAGATCTTATTCTGCCTGGCAGCTTTACAACCACTCTGCCCCAATCCTGCAGCACCTCATGGTTTTGTTGTGACTTCAGTGCAGGATCTGGCACTTGCCCTTGTTAAACCTCATACAGTTGGCCTTTGCTCCCCAATCCAACCTGTCTGGGTCTGTCTGTAGAGCCTCTCTACCCTCAGGTGGATCAATGCTCCCATTCAACTTGTCCTTTGCAACCTTACTGAGAGAGCACTTGATCTCCTCATTATAGTGGCTGTAGCCACAGCATGGTGTTGTGGGGGTCCTTGTCTCTTGAGCCCCACACATCTCACCTGGCTCACCACCAATGGCATGGGTCAGGGACCACAGCCATATTTCAACCAAGTGTTCTCATCTAAAGCATCAAACACAAAGGGAGGGTTTGAAAAAATCCCTTATGAACCTCTGCCAATAAACAACTTAGAAAGGAAGGCTTCAACACATTTTAATTCACCCCAATCCAGTCCTCCCACCACATATTAGTAGATGCCACAAGATACAGATACAGACATACAGAGCTGCATCACATGCTCTTGCGGTCACTGAAATAGAAAATGTTCAAAACATCCTTTGTAGACAGTTACTTCTCTCTCTGAATCACGGTGGTTCAGCAAAGTCCTAATTAACTTCAGAAATCTCAAAAGTCTCTCTAGTGCAAGTCCTCTCACTCGCCATAAGATTTCTTCATGTTGAGAAGTCATCCAAATGAACACTCAAAAAACATTTTATCTGAGCAGCAAGCTGGCACAGCTCTGAAAGCTCAAGACTGAAACAGACGATGAAGAAAGCAGAAGTTGCCAAATAGGGAGAAGAGTGGGAAAGGGGAAGCAGCCACTTTACTTTTCAATTTTCTAAAGTCAAACTTCAAACTTTTCCACAGAAAGCACTCAAATTAGCTAAAGCATTGCACTCATGTAGGTCATGGATAAAGACATTAAAGAGAACTCATGCCAATAATGAGCTTTGTTGAGCACAACTTGTGTCTGAGTGAACCCATTACCTCTCTGGACGATGCCAAGAAAGCTTTACTGGTGTAGGAAGTTTTCTCACCACATATTTTATCTAGGTGCCGAAGAGACAATAGACTTCCTTAAGTGTGTTGGGTCTGCTTATTTAATGGCTGATCCTTGCAGGAGTGAGCCACCTTAGGCTTACTTCATTTCAGTGACATTTCTAAGCTAGGGGAGGCATTGTGTTAACTGCTGGTTGGTTCCACTTGCAGGGCCTCCTATCTGTTATTATGCAAAGGTACCTGAGAAGGTGAGAATGCCACCGTGATGAGATCTCAGCTGTGTTTGGCAGTGACATTCTGCCAGTGGCCCCCTTGCCTATCTGGTCTTTGTGTTTGGTCAGATGGTGAGGGGAAAGATATTCCTACATGTTACCTGTCTTACCTGACTGTTGGGCCTCTTTCAAGAAGGCAGGATGTGTTTCCGGAGATAAACTTTCAAGAATAATGGAATCTAATTTATTCTTTCTTTGGAAATTCAGCATTCAGTGTTGTTGTTTGCATGATGTACTTCTTCTTCTGTAAAAAATGAAATTAACCCACCCCAAAACTTCAAGTAAACCAAATTCATATATTGGAATATTCTTGATCCTAGGAGGTTCCGGTCCAAGAGTAAACAACTTTCAGTATCAGATTTTTTTTTCCAGTATCTTACATTTTCCTTCTCTCAAAGGGTTCAAGAAATCCATTTTTCATAATGCTATTATTACACTGTTGACTCAAAATGATTGATCAGCTGATGAATATCAAAACAACTCATAAAAGCATTTAGCTATTTAATTTGATTTACAAATACAAATAAAGGATTCTGTATTATAATACAAATACAGCAATATGGATAATTTCTAAAGTGATCAGCCAGTTGCCCACTGGGAGGAAAGATATTGAATAAGTGTTTATATATAAAATGTAAAGGCAATATATTATACTCAAACTATAAGATGTACTCTGTCAATGAGAAGAACACTTGAAAAGTGATTGAAATATATTTAAAAATAACTCATGGCTTCCCCTTCTCATGTGAGAAATCTGTATTCAGAGAACGAATACAATAAACAAATAAAATAAACACAAATGCCCACTTCCCCAGAAAAAAAAAAAAGAGCAGCTCTGCCTCCTGCTAGGCATCCCTTCTGACAGGGCAAAAGCTCAAACTGAAAAGCCAAATTTCAAGTAGAAATTTAAATGTGCCAAGGACTTCTTAAAGTACGTTAATAGCAAGAGGAAGTCTAAACAAAATACTTCTTGAAGATGACTGTTTGACTAATTAGGATGTTCCTCCCCTCCCCCATGGCTTTGAGAAACCTCTCTAAATGGGGTGGAAGAGAAATACTTAAGTCTAATGTGGCAGAGGAGTCTCCATAGCTTCAAGCAATGTGAAATATCCCCATGGCAATGCCTGGCACCCCAAACCAGGTCAGCAGGCTTCTGCAGCACAGTCACTTATACTTCTGTCAGTGTCAGTAACTCAGAATCGTGCAGTTCTTTCACAAAACTTTGAAAGTTTTATTCTACTTAATAAATCTCTGAGTTGTACTGTCTCAGTATAAGCACAGCAGGTAGAAAGATGTCATTCAGAGTTATGAAAGCTGAAATCGCCTCTCCCCTCATAAATGACAATGATTAAATATTTAAGAGGTCGACCATCAATATAGACCTCATGAAATAGACCCTAAATTAAGAAACAAAAAATAACATTTTGTTTTTATAGACCAGTAAATTAAAGCCTTTGGAATGGCCCTTGGGAACAGATGTGAGGGACGGGAAATTGAAAAGCAAGTTATTTAATACAAAATACGTAACTTAGAGTCTTGATATTGTTAGAGGCATGGAACAGATTTTTGTTTTCACATTACTCAAAAACATTTTAAAACTGAGAGCAATTTCATTTAGGCTACAAACGGTATGTAACCAGCTTCATCAATGCAAGCTCTATGATCACGTTTATTGAGTGGTAAACATTTTCATTTGTGCATCTGCCCTCACAAGGATTTATCATAATATTGCAGACCTTTTGTTGCAGGGCAAAGCTGTTATAAATCCTTCTGCTCAGAACGGAGATATTGATTATGCAAACTTGCTAAATGTTTCACAATTACAGGGATATGGTAGGAACAGTAAATATTTGTTGTTTCATTCAGCTGGGCTTTCAGTAAAGTTCTCGTGAAGCTTTAAATGTTGTGGCTATTTTAAAGTGATTTATTTCAAAAGTAGAGAGTAAAATGGAGTTCTGAATACAGACCAAATTCTATAAATTTATAATTCCATTTATATGTCTTAGAAATTGGAAACAGCCATTTTAGATATTTTTTTTAATATTTTGTTCGACATTTAAAAAAACCAAATCATTATCCATGTCTAAGACTCTTATAATTGGATATAATATTTCTACTCTGTTTGACACACAGTGACTTTTGCAGGAGATAAATATCCTTAACAATTAATATGGGAATTTCGCTGTCTCTGAGTTGTCAGGTTGCTTAGTTTAAGGAGACGGTCCTATCACTGGATCTGGAAGTGTAGCCTCCATTTAGTGTCACTCCTGCTCAACTTTGATTGGAAAGTTACAGGCCAAATAGTGGATCTGGAGCTCAAAATACTGTCTAAAGAATATTATAAAAACAGGACAAAATAGTCAAGTGTGTCCTGAAAATGTTATTTTTATATTTGTCAGAATTCAAAGCAACAAACTCTTTGCTTATATCAGACTGTTTCAACAAATGGACAGCCCTTCTGAAATTCAGTATCTTTGGATGCCACACAGTTTCATGAAATAAATCTGGACATTAATTTCTGAGCTTCTTTGTCCCCAGTAGATTTGAGATGTAAATCCTTTATAACCTTGTTCTACCTCCAAAAGCTCCTTATTGCTAATTTCTGTGTATTGTTTGCATTTGTCAAAATTTATAGAATCATAGAATTATTTAGGTTGGAAAAGATCTTGAAGATCATCAGGTCCAATTGTTAAGCTAACTGTACCAAGCCCACTGCTAAACCACGTCCTGGAGCTCCATATCTACACAGCCTTTAAAACAAATGTGTTGATGATTATTCCATTTTAGAGTCCTGAAGCTCCCTATGCTCTCCCTACTGATTTCCAGGACCAAGAAAACATGGCAGCGCTACGTCCAAAATACTCACCACAGCATTGATATATCCCTTCTTTTAATGCTACAAGATATATAACATCAACTGTGCTACCTAAGGAGCCAAGAAGAAATCAAATAGTTAAAAAAATTTGCCCCTTCTCACAAGTAACAAGTAAACACACACAAGTAACAAGAACAAATAAAAATTACCTCAGGGGAAGTCTAGGTTAGACATCAGGAAAAGTCCTCTTTAATGAAAGAGTCGTTAGGTTGCCCAGGGAGGTGGTTGAATGTCTCTAGAAGTCATGTAGATCTGGAGCTTAGGGACGTGGTTTAGTGGAGGACTTACTGCAGTTATGTTAATTTGTCTCAATGATCTTAAAGGTCTTTTCCAACCTAAACAGTTCCATGATTCTATGAAAAGGACAACATAAGTGAAAATAATTATTATTACTTTATTGTCACTGTATTCTTGTGATCAGGAGTTTGTTATGTCTGTCTGTAATTCAAATGCTTTAGCTCTTTTTGACTTACATTCCCCATGTATTTTGCTGCTGGAAGAAAAAGGTATGTTTCTCAGGTCACTGTCACCTTTAAGGTTGATTTCCTCCATGGCTGAACAGCTTTGCTAGTGACAGGCATGAATTAGCATTAACATCTCATTTATTCTTTCCAAGTTCCAAAGAACTGCCTGTAAAAGTTGAGAGGTTAGTACCACCATATGATAATAGGATGTAATTATCCTAGAGTTTGATAAGATCTGAAGAGTCCCAACTGTCTGTTTCACACTGATGCTTTGATAACACAAGCCATTAAAATGCAGGCTCTCTCACTGCAGTAGGCCCTTGCTGATATGTTCACAGCCTCTTATGACATTCATCACTGCATTAGTGAGCATTCATAGCTCTTGGTCCATTGCCATGCTTGTTAGCCAATGAAACAGAGCACCCCATCTAGAAAGGAAAACATCCACCACGTGAAACCTACCCAGAAATCCTAGTAACTACACAGGACCACATCCACTTGTCCAATGCCACAACTTCCTGATGGCCTCAGAATGGTGAAAGACAAAATTTCATTTGCAACTTACAGAAGATCTCCAACAGTATAAACCCTAGGCAGTATGATTGCAACACATAGCAGCCAGTCTCAAGGAGTTTCAGTTGCCTGAGAAGAGGAGAGCAGACATGGCATTTTGTGAGCTTTCCCTTTAGCCACAGTGTAGGAAAACAAGAAATTATTTAGAGATTAAAAAGAAACACGGTGACCTTCAAACACGTCTCTTACCAGTAGAAACACCCTGCATGTGTCCCCTGAAACTGCAGCTGGAATTTCAGATCTGTCTTGCTAAACTTAAACAGAAACTTACTTCCAGTAAACACGACTAATTTTATAAACTCTTCTTGAGACAACCATTAGAGAAAGCACCTTTTAATGTCAGGTCTGTGATTTATATACCTGGTTGGAGGGCATGGTGGTAGAATTTGAAAGGGCCCCATATAGCTCCAGAGGTATGATAATGAACCACGGTGCAGGATGCATACCACCATACACACCTATCTAATCAGCCTGGCAGGTGAAAAATCTCCAGGTATGGTGATATATATCCTGTGCTCCCTTACCCAGAAGCAAACAAAGTTATGAGGTTAACATAACACGCAAAACAGGTCTACTTTGACCTTTCTGTACAACCGTTTCAGAAGGAACTATTTGTTAACTGCCACTGGAATTGAGTGCTCCAAAGCGTTAAGCATTGCCAGCCAACCTGATTCATTTCCATGAATCAGGGGCTGAACATTGACAAATATGCCTATCAACGTATTCCTTGGAGCTATGTGTTTTGCTGCATTTTCAGGTTCAGCAACCTTGTTAAGCAAGAAGTTATGGGAAGTATGTATATACAGGATGTTATAACAAACTTGTTGAACCTTTATTTATTCATTCAGGGGAGAAGGGAGAACAATTTATATTTTAAACAGCTTGGCTATAAATATATCATTACGCATAAGATAAATCGTTCCAGCAATGGTTATAAATTTTACTTTGGTATTGCAGTAAATTGTGTAGATTCTTTCCGGAATGTATGTGTGAATTAGCATTTTTATGCATTCATAGTTTGACCTTTAGGTTTTAAACTTTCTTTAGGAAGTAAACCTCTGGGAATCTACATGGTTTTTACCAAATCCTTCCTGGGACATAAACAGGTGTAGTCTTTTGTACAGCCTTAGAAATCAACATATTTTCACACGTTCTGTCCACATTATTTTCAACATCAAAACTTTTTTCTTGAAGCACTTTTCAAATAGGGAACTACTCTTGCTTATTTAAGTAAAAATATATTTGGGAGGGAAAGACAAGAAACCACAGGGGAGAGTCGGTGGAGGGCAATAAAGGTGATGAGGGGACTGGAACATCTCTTTGACAACTTCAGTTTGGAAGACCTGGTCTGTTTACCTGGAGAAGGGAATGCTTGAGGGGGGATGGTTTATCAGATTTTGTCAATATGACAGTTGATGTGAGAAGAGGTGATGGGTACAAATTGGAACACAGAAAGTCCCACTTGACCATGAGAAGCAACTTCTTTGCTTTGATGGTGACAGAGCATTGGAACAGGCTGCCCAAGAGAGGCTGTAGAGGTTTCTTCTTTGGAAATATACAAATCCCCCCCGGACATAATCCTGCGAACCTCCTGCTCTGGTAGAGCTGGTTGGAGTAGATGATCTCCAGAGATCCCTTCCATCTCCTCCTGTTCTATGATTCTGTGAGTAAGATGTGAATCAAACAAAAACATTGGTTTGTTCTGTTTCATTTTCCCCTTGAGAAGTCAATCAGATAGTGATACTACTCTGATGGGTGGGTTATCTTTAGTGTGTCATTCATTGTATGGGATGGATGGAAAAAATCCAGAGCCTCATATAAAACTTTACCAGTACTCTACACTGAGCTGCATTATTGTGAATCAGAAAGAGAACTTTTCACAGAACGTGTGCTAATGAAAACTCTTTACTGTACTGGACATTAATTTCCTTAATGTGTGTCATAAATCTGTCACTGAAAGATAATTAGACCAAGTTTTATCTTTAGCGATCTTCATTTTTACATTAAATGTAAAAATAATAAAGCTTAAACCAAGCCTCATTTCAGTGTCCGTCAAGCAACGAAGTGGTAAGCAAAGCTATATAAATATTAATTTTAAAATAAATGTACAACTCCTCATGATATTAAAAAAGATGTGTAAGGAATGTTTGTTTGGGTTACAATTGGAGCATGTTTGGAAGGTCGCATTCTTCACGTGTATTACTGATGAGCTCATTGTTTATAATTAACAGTATTTGTCAAACGGTGGAACAAATATTTATTTTCAATATATTAACTGAAACATTAATTATTTTCAGCTATTAGAACATTCTAATGAGGAACTAATATTAATTCATCTAACAAAGTTCACTTTTGCTTGAGCCACTCACCAAGGTAATTAGAAGACTCCCTTATTTCATTAACATTTCAAATCTCATTAAAATGTAAATGTAAAAAGTTTTTCCATATTAGAGGGTATTTATTGGTATTCATCATAGTAAGTAATTTGGTCTTCATTAATTATAAAGAATATAATAAATAGTCATTTACTTTTGTAAAAACAGCTGTTTAAAGGTTGTTGTAATTATGGTTTTTTTAGTGTTGCAATCAAAATGGATCATTCTTTGTATAGATCTAATTAATTCTTAGCATTGCACTGGATGGTGTTCAGAGTTGAAGAGACTGTCAAAAGGGTTCCTGTTCATCCGGGAGATGTTTATGTGCAGGAGAAATATCTTGAAGTAAAAAGCTGTTGCCAAGCAATAAGATACTACCCTACAGATTTCCTCCTACACTTCAGGTGTGTAATTATGTCCCAGAATCTTTGATAATGATGCTGATGCTCACATTCAACTTATGAAGTGTTCAGAAAATAAGAAGATACTTTTTAATTGTGTGATCTATTGAAATGTTTTCATGCAGATTTGCTTTACACCTTTCCCCTACCCTCCTCCTTAAGCTAATAGCTAATGTGGAGCAACTATTTAAACTCTACTATATATTCATCCTTCTTATTTGTGAAATTTCAGCAGTTGAGAGCTTGGGACTGCAGAGTGACCAGGGCTGGAAAAGTGCAAAGTGTAATTGAAGATTACAGATGTCAGAACTGATCTGGGCTGCAGGGTAGAAGACCAGTCTGGCTAAGAGAGAGCTTTGGCTGGAACTCAGAGAGAAAAGGAAAGTCTACTGTCCATAGAAGCAGGGCCAGGAAGCTCAGGATGAGTACAAGGTTGTTGCAAGACTATGAAATAAAACAAATTAGAAAGGCCATAGGTTAAGTGGAAACACTCACCACTATTTTTATGCCACCAAAATTGTGTTGTGATTCAGTCTGCATTTTGCTTAAAAGACTCGTTGCATGCTCTAAGGCCTAATTTCAATTGAAAGGAAACTTACTAATAGGTAGCACTTCAGATTCTATCTTTCATTTTTCTAAATTTCATCTCTTTTAAAAAAAATGTTGGCACAGGCTTCAAGAAAAACTAGAACTAAAACTGGCAGTGTAGACTACACCCTAGATGTTAGGGCAAAATCTGGTTAGCAAATACAGGATTGAAGCATCTTTAGTTGACTAAAGCGACTATACCCAGGTCTTCTATTTCCTCTGAAGATGTCTTCCCTATTATACCACTGCCTGAAGGAAGGAAAGATGTGGTGATTTTCAAGAGAATTGTTTGTGATGAAAAAGAGACAGTCAGTGAATCTGGAGGATGGCTCACAAGTGTGGTGTTTTAGAATTGTCTCATACTTTTCGTTTCCTTACAGATAGCTCCATGTTTGCTGTGCAGAGATGCTTGGTACCAGGACAGCTTAGTCTACTCTGGGGACAGTGTGCAGAGTGTGGAGACTGCAGTGCCTAGCGATAACTATCAAATAATTTAATTGAATTTGGATCTACTCCCATCTTCACTGCCAAATTTCTTCAGGTCTCCAAGGAGATGCTCTTTTACCCCTTTTTCTTTTTTCCTTTTTCAGTAGCTCCTNCCTTTTTCAGTAGCTCCTATTCTTCACTGTGTAGGTCACATAGTTTGCAAGTTCTCATTGGGTTGGATGAGACTATTGAAGAAAACCTTTACATCATGAATCAAGCAAACTGGACATTCTACGTGCTGCTAAGTGTTGTGTTCGTCTTCTTAGATTATTCCCTACAATGACTCTACCTGACTTAGAGCAATCACAACCTCTCTTCTTTAAACTGTTTTCTGTTCTGCCTGTTGCCTAACAACCTGTTTTTTGTTTGCACCCACCCTTTCAAGTTTAGTTTATGGTAGAGATAATTTCTTCCTTACCTTTCCATAAAAAATCTCAGTGAGATGGGGACTTGTAGGCATTCTTGTAAATCAGGTGTTAGTGCTTAGGATACTGCAACCAAATAATTACTGAGATATTAACATGAGAACCAAAACATCTCTGCTAGATGTGGTTAAAATGACATTTCAGTTACAGCTTAGGGGTCATGGTGCTTATGTGTAATCAGTCACTGAGGGACCTGCCACAGTTTCAACAACATACAGAAGATTCCCTCCCCTGAAGGAAATCTGTCATTACAGGAAAGGCATGGATTTTCTAATGAATCCCCCAAGTACCCATAGTAAAGAGAGATTTCACATCTTTGGAACAATCCCACTAGTGCTCTTTTGCTTGTGTTTGTCAGGAAGTCACTAGCTTCTCTAAGCGAGTTTGGGATTTGACTTACAGTGATGCTGTGTTCGCAATTAAAAGGGATGGAAGCAGGGATTGGTCTCTT
>VZRI01011303.1:8253-27402 GCA_013397515.1 Upupa epops
TCCTGCAGCCAGTTCACAATCCACCTCACTACCCAATCATTCAGTCCAGTTTGGCTGCGAGGATGCCATGTGAGACTGTGTCAAATCCCTTACCTAACCTCGAGTACTGGGTTCAGTTTTGGACACCTCATTAGAGGAGGGATGTGAGGTGCTGCAGCAGGTGCAGAGGAGAGCAACTGGGCTGGTAAAAGGCCTGGAGAACCAGCCTTATAAAGAGCAGCTGAGGGAACTGGGGCTCTTCAGTCTGAAGAAGAGACTGAGGGGAGACCTTCTAGCTCTTTATAACTATCTTAAAGGGCATTTTAGAGAGGTGGGTGCTGGTGTCTTGTCACAAATAGACAAGATAGGACTAGAGGGAACAGCCTAAAGCTGCATCGAGGGAGATTTAGGCTGGGCATTAGGGAAGTATTTTTCTCTGAGAAGGTTGTGAAGCAGTGGAACAGAGTGCCCAGGTTGGGGTTGAGTCACCATCCCTTGATGTGTTTAAAAGTCATATAGATTAAGTGCTTAGGGATAGATTTTAGGGGTGATAAAGATAAGAGTAGGGCTGAAGGTTGGACTTAATGATCTTATAGGTTTTTCTCAACCTAAAAGTTTCTGTGATTCTGTGATTGTGCTTAAAGCTCAGCAGAAACAACCAGTGTATTTATGATTGTACTGTCCAGATGCGTTGCCTGAAGATTCGTGCTCTCACAGGTTACTCTGGGGTTCTCTTAAACACAGACCTGGATGACTGACATTTTTCAAACCATCACTTGACACATCAAGGTGGGTTTTTCATTGCTCTTTGAGAGTTCTAACAGAAATACTGTCTCCATGAAGAAGGACCTGAAGAAGCCATGCTGGCATGACACAAGAATAACCTTACTGCCATACGTTAAAGAATCACATGCTGAAGTGCACAGAATCACAGAATTATTGAGGCTGGAAAAGACCTCTGAGATCATCAAGCCCAACCTCTGACCTGACACCATGACAACCTATAGGTATGCAAGCCATGAGCGCTTCCTCCCCACCAGTTGGCAAGCTGTTTGTCTTCTGAAAAGCCAAAGACTTCATTTCCCACAGATTTCTTCATGGAACAACCAGTATGAATAATATCTGCAATGTGAAGCTTTGGGGGTAAAGAGATAATATTTGTGCTTTATTTCTTCTCCTCTTTCCCACCCGTGTAATGCTCCACATTTGCATATGAAATTAATCTCTCAGCCTTTCCCAGGAGCTTTGTGAGGGTCCTGCTGTGCCCTCCCACACAACTTGGCCCATATTAGAAAACCTCTAAATCCATCTTTGAAAATGTCTTTTGGGAACTATGTTTTAGACAGTATTTCTGTTGAAATGAGGCTTCCCTGCCTCCCAAATGTTAAAGAAATAGAAGATAGAGAAGCTAGGAGAAGAGCAGAGCCTGATGCTGCTGACATATCACTATTTTTGGGAGCAGTAAAGTGGTCCCTGGACTGAGCTGATGAACCCAGAACTTTCAGCCGTGCTAGATGGATGGATGATGGCTGTGCTCATTTCCAAGGAGCAGAGGAGGGGTGGGAAAAGAGGGCATTAGGACCACCATATGTTGTCTATACATACCGGTAAGAAGCAGCTGAACTGAGATTTCTGAACCTTCACCTCCTTTGCTGTAGGTGGGACCTTGGCTAAGGTTCCTCATCCCTGTTTATCTCACAAGGAATAAAAAACAGGGAGCTGCTTTTTCACTGTTATTTATACTGAAGTTGCATGTATGGTCCCAACTGGAATTTGGGACCATTTTTACTACATATTGGGCAGGTTTATAAATCAGTGGGAAGGTAGGAAGCAGTTCTACAGGTAGGTTTTGTTATTGCTTCACTAGATGCTGCTGAAAGCCTCCAACAGATCCTGGCTCATTGTTCTCAAAGAAACTCTTGCCACTGGAACAGGTTGTAATAGGAGCATCATTGCATCCCTCTAGCCCAGCGATGTCAGTTCTTGTGATTAGAACTGTCTGCTGTAATTTGCAATAGCTGCATATTTGACATTTTCCCTCAAGTGTCAGTGTCTGCACTCAAGCAGCAAAACAAGGAGCCTCAGAGTCCTTCAGCAAAAAAAATTCCAAGCCATTATGTCTACGTAAAATTACCAAAAATGCAGCTCATTGATTGTTTGAGCAGCCAGTTTCGAAGAGCAGAGCATTTGCATTCTTTCTTTTCACTATATCTTTATCTTTTTCAGCAGATGTAACTAAGAATTCCATCAAATATCGCTCAACTTTCCCAACTCATTTCCGATGTTGTGGCTATTTGTTATGGCTACACTGCAGGAACAACAAAGCCTGTAAGAAAAGCAAGCGTATCTTTTGTGCAAAGCTGTTGGTGAGGCTCTATTAAAAGGTAGGGATGCTGAGACACGCGTGGAGCTGCAAGCAAGCTGCGGGAAGACATTTCTGATGGTCCATCACAACCACCATAACATCTGCTTTTTCTGGGCTATTTATTCCATCCTTGTCTGACCTCTTTCCTTTCTGCTGTAAAAGCCAGGCGCATCTTCTCAAACCTGTTCACCAAATTTTAAACCCAATCAAGAAGAATCAGTCTGGGCTCCACCTTGTCAACTATTCTGTTGCTGGAGCAGTTCTGGCTTCTGAGGGAAGAAAACCTTGCTACCACTTGGATTTATAGCATGGTGATAGTGTAAGCAACAGGCTACCTGCACCGGAAGGGCTCTTGCCCTTTCACCATTTAGTCAGCAACACATACAGGCTGTTTAAACTCATGTAGAGTGTGTGAGTTTTCAATTACATTCACATGTAAATATCTGCAAGTAAAAATGAAGCTTAATTCTTGACTGCATTCTGGAATCAGTGCTTGGAGAACGAGGTGCTCTGTCCTCATCCTGCCTGCGGTATTTTGAAAAGTCAATTTTCAAAGGAGGTATGGCTATCAGAGTTGTAAAAGCATTCTCCTTTCCAAGCCTCATAGAGTCCCTGTCCTCAGTGGTGGTGGGGATGGGTTCATTATGCAGCACGTTGTACCAGTTTTACATTTTCTGCTTTTAAACGTCCGCCTTGATGTTCTGTTATGAGAAGGGCTATAAAAATGCACAGCTTATCTGCACAGTACTTTGTAGCCTGGTATCACAGCTGCCCTAAGATCTATCGTCTTTAATCAGAACTGTACTGATCTCTTCCCAGCGCTCATTACCATTATCATCGTTTGTGTTGCATTATGTTGAGCTTTACACAAACAGGACATAGAGACCATCCCCACAGCTTGTTAATCATCCTTCATATGGAAATGTCTGCATCCCTTAGACCATTTAAATCTATCCTTTTAAAGCATCCTGTCCCATCAGCCTCCCCCAAACCTCTAGTGAAAGGGACTGCCCAGGGCAGTGGTGGAGTCCCCATCCCTGAAGGTGTTTAAGGACAGACTGGCTGTGGTCCTTAGCGTCCTGGTCTGGCTGCTGTGGTGATGTTAGGTCATGGGTTGTGCTGGAAAAGCTCAAAGGGCTTTTCCAGCCTCAATAATTCTGTGATTCTGCGTGTGTCTGTTGCCAGATTTGTTTGGGATGCACTGCTGACCTATATAACAAAACTTCAGAACTGTTTTCCTTCAGAGTTCCAAGACACCAACTTGCTCCTACTAACCGCACTGTGAGAAACTTGCCTTCAGAGCCACTGAGACACAGAGACAGAAGGTTCTCATGGAGCTGCCCTAATGACATTCTGTTATCTTTCTAGGTTGGTTAACTCATTGAAAGGCAAAGTAAGTACAAATACAGTTAGAATTAGTGGTTATCTATTACTTTGCTGTTACTAATGATCACCTCTCTCAGCTGCCAGGATTCTCTGGGGCTTTGCAGGGCTCCTCCCTAACATTATTGTCTCCATTATATCACATCACTCCAGCTGTGCTATGCTCATTTTCTAGCTTGCCATTAAATTCATTAAGAACCTGTTGTCTAAAGCCAATATAAACCCTTATGACTCTTTAAACACACAGCTTGCTACTTCCTTCCACATTGTTTTTCTTCTTCTAGCCTAGGCTGTGCTTCTTCTCCACACTGGTTCACATATCTCCAGGTGTTTTATCCCACTGCCTTTGACTTACTAGTACAAGGCTGCAGAATTATTTAGCATTCTTTCTCTTACTACCAAGTGTGATCAGAGTTACTGATGCTCATATTTATTTTAAGTAAGGAAATAAGAACAACAGGGCTATGTGATCCTTCATTCTTGCAGCTGACTCCATTGTCCAGAAGAGCCTGTTTCCCCTTATACCCAAGCATGGAGTGCATCATGTTGGTTTCTTGGTCACATGATTTTCACCAAAGAGAGAATCTTTTCTTGCTCAGGAGAGGAAAAGACCCTTTCCACTGTCTCTGTGCAGCTGGGAGTACACTGGGATGTGCTCTATGAAATTGTGTTGTTCTCAAATCCAGACCCAAATGCTGGATCCAAGTAGATATACACACACACATACAATCATTAGGGATTGGAAGGGACTTCTAGATGTCATCAAGTCAATCCCTCCTGCTCGAGCAGGATCATAGAAACTAGGGCAGGTCACATAGGAATGCATCCAGACGGATCTTAAAAGACTCCAGAGAAGGAGATTCCACAACCTCCCTGGGCAGACTGTTTCAGTGCTCTGTAACTCTTACAGTAAGGAAGCTCTTTCTCATGTAGAGATGGAATTTTCTGTGCTCCAGCGTACACCCATTGTCCCTTTGTCTTATCATAGGATGCAAGGGAAAAGAGACTGTCTCTTTCTTCTGGACACGCAGCCCTCATGGATTTATAGACAGTGATTAAATCCCCTTGTAGTCTTCTCACCAGACTGAAAAGCCCCAGGTCTCTCAGCCTTTCCTCACAAGGTAGGTCCGCACAGTCCCTTAATCATCCTTGTAGCCCTCCGCTGGACTCTCTCAAGCAGATGGCTTGAGATGTGTGGCTCAGTGTCTGAAATAAACCAGCAATGCACTGCAGGGCCTGCGTGTACTTCAGAAGCACCCCCATATAAAGTAGAGACTGGCACGGCCATGGGTATGCTCACTCTGCCCTCCGCTCTCTTGCTATCTAAGAGATTTCCCTAAGATTCTCGAACAACAAAGCAGATGGAAACCTTATTTAAATTTAGAAGCTGTGAATGCCACATGCTGAGCTCAATGGAGCAATTCAAGTCGGTTTCCTTTACATTATTTTTTTTAATGCTGAATTCCATTTAGGATTTTTAAAATCACAGGAGCACGCGATGCAAAGCGTGTGAAGATACCTGGATTCCTCCCCACTGAATATCACATAGAAATGTGAAAACGTGTTTTAAACAGCTCACATTTCACAGACAGCTCTCCTAAAGGATATCGACACTCCATTATTTATTAGAGCCATTATAAAAAAACTCCTGCACCGTCCCTAAAGAGACAAAATCTGTCATGGTTCCCAGGAAAGAGAAGCAAGGATTATCCTTGAAAGCAATCAAAGGAGAGAATAGTTTTTACCAACTTGTCAGTGGAGTTGCCATGGGCACCAGCCCGGAGCCCAGGTTTAAATGTCACATTTCCTTTTTACCACTGGTTTTTCATTCTCTTTTGCTCTATTTCTGCATTCATTCCATTATTTTCTATCCACTCCCAACTCCCCCCCCAACATTTTCTCTACACTTTTCCCTAGTGCCCCGATTCGCATTGTTTGGTGCCTATGCTCAGTAGTCTGGATGAAGTGCTGAGTGGCATGATCTAGATGTTAGGTTCACTTGGTTGGTTTTAGGTTGGACTGGATGATCTTTAAGGTCTTTTCCAGCCTCATCATTACTGTGAGACTGTGATACTGTGATACTGTGATACTGTGATACTGTGATACTGTGATACTGTGATACTGTGATCAGGCCAATCCCAGGTAAAGAGATGTGGGTTGTTTTTTCTAAAAGCAGTAGGACAGCACGGTTCCTAAGTACCCATCTGAAAGCCGTGAGCATATTAAAATTTCTCCAGCAAAGAATAAAGAAGCCAAGGGAACTTCATTCAGAGCCTGACACAGCAAAGGAAAAAACAGCAGCATAAAGTCAGCAGCAGCTTCCTATCACGTTACTGCATCTAGTTTTTCGGAGCCCTGTGGGTACGTTGCATTGTTTGCTCAAATATAAACACAGAGGGGGCTGGGGGGAAGGAAAAGAGCAGAAGGAAAGAGCTCACATCTGTGGTAATGTCTCTGCAGGGGGAAAAAATAAAGGCAAATCCTACCATTTGTGGCAGGTATTCATGTGTTGCCGGCTGGCTAAACTGCACATCAATTGAATTAATGTATCCGTTAAATCTAGATAAAAGCTCAGAAGCAGCAGTTTAGAAAACACTTTTTTCTTCTCTGGTCCTTTTGGATTTATTTTTTTTCCCTTAATTCCTCTAAGCTGGCACGGGACATCTGGGTGGGTTTTGTTTCCCGTGTTGGGTTTTGTTTTGCCTTGTGTGTCTTTGCTGTCAAAAGCCCCAAACAAGCCCAGCTGCCTTAAAAAAAAATCAGAAAAAATATCCATTTGTGTTTGGCTTTTGCATGTAAATGGTCACAGGCAGCCTCTCAAGTGAGCGGCTCAGGAGTGGGTGGCAAGTTGATCCTTCCTTTGGTGCCATTGTTCTGGGCTGGCCGGCTACTGGCTCAGCAGAGCCAGAGCACTGAGACCCTTTTTCATAAAGGAAGATGAGAGGTGCAAAAAGAAAACACAATTTTATTGTATTTTATAAATAAAATATTATGTTTATATAAATATTTTGTTATTGTGGCCAGCAGGAGGGGTTCTGATCGTCTGCTCTGCCCTGGTGAGACCTCACCTGGAGTCCTGTGTCCAGATCTGGAGCCCCTCAACACGAGAGGGATGTGGACTTGTTGGAGTGACTCTAGAGGAGGCCATGAAATGATCCAAGAGCTGGAGCCCCTGTCTGATAAAGACAGGCTGAGGGAGCTGGAGTTGTTCAGCCCAAGAGGAAAATCACAGTGGCCTTACAGTACCTGAATGAGGCTACAGGAAAGATGGGGAGGGACGGTTTACAAGGGCAGGGGGTGAGAGTGCAAGGGGTAATGGTTTTAAACCGGAAGAGGAGAGATTTAGGCTAGAGATTAGAAAGAAGTTCTTTGGTGTGAGGTAACTTTCTTTCAGAAAAAATTATTTATAATTGATCATTGATTCTTGTGTTTTATTTGCAGTCTAAGTCTAAAGTAACCTCCATCCTCCAGTGCAGTACAAACAGCCCTTTAATCCCTGTCCATTCTAAATAATCTGTTTTCCTGACAGGCTGCCCTGTACCTTAATTTCATTTCCATCAAAGTAGAATCTTACTCTGAAGTAAAATATATTCGAAAACAAACCTACAAAAAAATACTTAGAGCTCCTTTGCCTGAGACACCCAGGTTCTTTACACATAAATGAAACCGCAACTCTGCAGACCATCCATGCATGTCACACCAGTGAAGTGCATTCTGCTGGGGCACCAGCCTTGCAACAAGTAGATTCCAGCCCTTATAAGCAGGATATATATGAAGAAGGAGAGGAGTAATTGTCTCAGACCATAACTTCCAAGACTTTCAAGTCAGAAGCCTCTTTTTTCTTGCCTGTGAATTAAGTTGTATTTCTCTGACAGTACATATGATAAATACTGAAGGTGGTTTTACCAAATCATCTATGAGACTACTCTTCATCTACAGTACAGATGAATATTTCCAAGATGAAGCTTTTTACCCTGCAATTAGCAGCAGTCACAGCCAAGATTTAATATCCACATCCAAAGCTGAAAAGAAACACGGTAGGGGAAACACTATGAAAACAAGGGACTTTTTCTGAAGCATCAGTGAAGGTGTGTGGCTGATACATGTGATTACTGTGAACCCATTATTGTGCAGTGCCATTTACCTTAGGAGAAGTTGTGCAAGTAACTGCTAAAACTGACTTAAAACTGAAAGCTGCATCAACTTTCAGGAGTGCTGCAAAGTCACTGTTGCCAGTGGCTGTCATTCATGCTGTAGCAGCACTGGAAGCCCTACATAATATTTAGGCTCTGCAAAATATTATTCCTGTTCCTCTTTGATTTATTGTGTGGCAGCATGAAGAACTTCAGCAGGGTTTGTCCTCATCGACCTGATTTACAGCACAGAGCTCCTCACTTGAGTGCTCGTCCTGCTCAATCTCAGCCATAACACGTATGAAATAGCTCATCCTGGGAAGTGCTAGCTGATACCAAGTGCAATCAAATATAGCATCAAGTGCAGGAGAGCTACTCCACGACAAGATGACTGCCCACAAACTTCCTTGCCTAGCTAACAGATCCAAATATTTCAAGAAAAAGTAGAAATAAGTAGGAGAGGGAACAACTCCAATTCTGTGCTTGGCTAAGTGGCAGGAGGAAACGCTGTCAGGTTTAGCTGGGCAAGAGTAAACAGCTCTGACAGCATTGTTCCTGCTTACTTTTGGCAGCCATGGGTGGCCCTAGAGGTAAAATAACCCCTCATCATATCTCATGGTGAATCAATGAGACCATACACCATGGCCTGGGTGTCCACCTCTGGCCAAATAGCAACTGCGCTGTGTGCTGCGGCTAGGTGTCACTGAGGTGTGTGCCCAGCGTGGAGGGGGACCGTGGAATGAGCTGTTCCTGCTCCCTGTCAGCACACAGCTGACTCTTACAGTTGTAAGTGTTGTGATAGAGTTTGATGCCCTGAGCAATGTGAATGTCCCATGTTACCTGCTCAGTCCTGTCTTTGACATAATTGCACAAGCGCTTCTTCTTAGTGACTGAAGACAAGCTTCCAGGAAGCCAGGTCCTAGTAACAAATCATAGAACCATGCAATTTCACAGAATTACTGAGTCTGAAAAAGACCTCTGAGCACATCCAGCCCAGACTATGACCCAACACTACCACATCAGGCAGATCAGGACACTGAGGGCCACAACAGGCTATCCTTAAACACCTCCAGGGATGGAGACTCCACTACTACCCTGGGCAGTCTGTTCCAGCATCTGAGCACCCCTTTTGTAAGGAAGGGCATCCAAACATCCAACCTACCCCTCTCCTGACATCTTCAGTCCCTACCCTCTCATCCTGGCACTAGTTACCTAGGAGAAGTGTCTGACCACTACCTGAGTACAACCTCCCTTCAAGTCATTGTAGAGAGGGAAAAGGTCTCCCCTGAGTCTCCTCTTCTCCAAGCTAAACACCCCCAGCTCCCTCAGACTCTCCTCATCAGACTTTCCCTCCAGTCCATTCCCTAGCCTCCTTGTTCATCAGAACCCACTCCAGTACCTTAATCTCTTTCTTGCACTGAGGGGCCCAGAACTGCCTCCAAGACTTGAAGGGAGGCCTCACCAGTGCCCAGTCCAAGGGGATAATTATGTGCCTAGTCCTGCTGGCCACACTATTTCTGGTACAAGCCAGGATGCCACTAGTCTTCTGAGCCAAAGTAAGTCATAGCAACATTCTGAGTAGAACCTGTTCCAGGGCTCCATCCACCTTGGTACCCCCTTTCCACCAATGGACATAAGCAGATTCTTGGGGAAGCACCAAGAGAGGACAATTTCTTACAGTGGTTTCAGCTCTCACCCACTGGCCACTCCTCCTTGCTAAAATGCTGTGATTTCTAAGTGGGGTTTCCATGGACTTCACAAGTTTCCCCTGTTTGGATACTCTGAACTGTTCATGTGGAAAACTGTGTTGAGACACTGGGGTATTAATGCAGAAAGATCTGTGTTGTTAACTAAGTGAGAAACACCACGTTACTGATCTCTGCCTGAAAAAGGGAGGCCATCTGAAAAAAGGGAACAAGATTCACTGATAGGCATCTGCCCATTGACATCTACAATCCTTAGTCTTTTAAATGTGCTTAGTCATGTTGGAGTCACCATTTGTCATCTCTGTCCATCACAGAGTTGTGCCATCATGCTCTAAGTAACATTTGCTCATGTGCTACAAGAATTAACAGAAGATTTAATAGATTTCATGTGGCAACAGCTGTCTTTCTTGTGATGCCACTAGAGTGGATATGAATAGTACAGAAATAAGAGTGAAGAAAAGACATCTAAACTAATGAGGGAAGGGTGGGGGGGAGTGGAACGGCTGCAAGATTTGTCTTTCTGAAAACTGCCTGATTGCTTTTCAGATCTATACTTTTTTTTCCTGTTGACAAGCAAAGCTTGGGAATAACAAGTGCTGCATGAATTAAATCCATCACACTCAACTGACTGGTTACTGGGCACCGGCACTTCAAACCAATCTGGGTTCTATCAGTGTGCTGCTATTGATTTCTGAGCTTTGACAGAAAATAGCTGAGAGACAAATTATGAGGGGAGGTGAACGGGAATCCTACAAACACTTTTTCTGTGGCTATAGTTCTAGTGAGTAGCTAATGTAACACCAGGCTTCTCCTACCTAAAATACCACAGAACGTGTGAGCATGGCTTTGTACAGATCAGTCAATGCCTTCTAAATCTTTCTCTGTTGACGCTTCACACTGTTCTTTTGTGTCTCTCTAAGAAAGGATTATTGATGGCAAACCAGGAGGGCAGTTAGTCTTGTCCACCTACAGCACGGCTGTTCCAAAGCATCATCAGCTTCTCCCTCCATCCTGTGTCAGAGACACCTGTGACGAATTCAGATTAAAAAGTAAACCCATCCTGTGGAGATGGAAATCAGCAAAGATGTGGTATGGGTTTTCACTAGTCACTGCTCATTTCAGTCTGTTTTTAATTCTCAGACAAGCTCTGAAAACTTTCAAAAAACATTTTCTTTCCCTGTGGAAAGATGCGTGTTCTATTTTGGAGGTTTCAGCTGAGGTTTTGTGCCACACTTGGGTAAGAGACAGTACCACTCTGCCTTGTCATTCTACTAATCCTCCAAGGCAGGACTGTTTCTCTTGTGCTTGTCTAGGATAAAGTTTTCATGAGGGATCTCCGTGGAAGGCACTGGAAATCAAATCATCAGCGCTCAGAAGGGAGTTAGTTGTGTGCCGGGCAGGGACAGTGATGGCGTTCAGCACGTTCTGCATGCAGGCAAGATGAATTGGCTTTACCCATGTACAGTCTCCTCTCAGGTTTCTAGACTCCCTTTTGATCTCTTTCTTTTGATTACTTCATTTTAGTTACGATTAAATCATAACATCCTGTTTAAAAGAACTTCTCTGTGCATGACTGAAATCCAGTGGGGTTCATCCCTGTTAACATCTGCAGCATGTTTCACCTCAGTAGCTGTGGTCATTTTGGATAAACCTCACGTTCCATCAAGGATAAATACACCGTGCTGAAGGGTATGGAGGTAGCAGTCACTGGATTGCAAAACATGCTGCTCTTGACATTTTCTACAGATGGCTCTGTTAGGGAGGAATGTTAAGCCTTAGGATTTCATCTTTCCTTAGGGAAAGAGAAAACTTTATGTCTTTTTTTTTCTGCTTTCCAAAGTACTGCAGAACCTAGAAAACACAAACAGGGAAATAATTTTACACTTAATTACAAACGCTGATAGTCAAGTCCAGGTCTGATTTCTAAAACCTTTCAGTGGGTGAAGCACAAGTTCTTTATTTAGCATAGGAGTCTGACTGGTGAAGGGACTGGATTGAAAGTCTGACCAGGAGAGGCTCAGGGACCTGGGTTTGTTCAGCCTGGAGAAGAGGAGACTCAGGGAGAACCTTCTCTGTCTCTACAACTACCTGAAGGGAGGTTGTAGGCAGGTGGGGATTGGGCTCTTCTCCCAGGTAACCAGCATCAGGACAAGAAAGAACAGCCTGAAGCTGCCAGGGGAAGGTTAGGTTGGATGTTAGGAAGTCCTTCTTTATGGATCAGAGACTGGAATGAACTGCCCAGGGAAGTGGTGCAATCCCCATCCCTGGAGGTGTTTAAGGACAGGCTTGCTGTGGTCCATAGTGCCCTGGTCTGGCCGATGTGGTGATGTTAGGTCATGGGCTGGGCTGGATGAACTCACAGAGCTTTTCCAGTCTCAATAATTGTGTGATGCTGCATAGTACCAATTTACAGCAATTCCTCACAGCTTTTGAGCAATGTATTCTAGGGGAGGAGCAATACAGATCTCCCCAGCATGTACTGCTGCATTGAACTGTCATGAGAGGATGGTGCCAGTTCAGGAATGCACAGTGCTAATGGAGGGGTTCAGATCCCTTCCTTACGTGTTTGTGCCTCTCACTGGTGAATTTTATTGTGGGCTTCAATAAAGAAAATAGTGTTTCATGTTAAACGTTCTCAGAATGAGATGAGTTCACTGTTTCAGACCCGGTAACAGATACTTTTTGTTTGAGGAGCCCTGTGTATTGTAATAGTCTGTAAACAGCTCAGTGGACACTAACTTAACATTTTCAGTACGAACCTCCCTTTATTTTAATATGTTCCTAAACACATGAGGTTTCTTCAGCCTCTGCAAGTTATTGTGGTTCCCATTGCAGGTTGGTGTTTACCTTCACTGAATGAAGACAATTTCTCCAAGAGCAAAGCGACAAGAAGGAGCTCTCAGTATCACTAGCTCTAGGACAGAAAACATGCAAATAGACACAAAGCTCTTTCCACTTACAAAGCAACTGTTCCTAAGACACGATTAAAGATGTTCCTATTGCCAGTAACGTATATAGAGCCTATTCCTGTCATCTACAGCGTATTGATAGGAACCTTAAACAGCAGATGCTCTGTGGGACTTTTAAACGAAGCCCGATCTATATAGGAGACTGAACTTATAATGAGACATAACATAGTTGTGAGACAAGACATCACAAACAATTTCCTGAAAGAAAGAGTGAGATTTAATCACTTTGGGCTACTCTTTGCAGCTATTGCTGAGGCAACATGTTAGTTGCTCTGTCAGCGAGGGAGAGGCTTGTCAAGACTGTAAGCAAGCTGAATTGCTGCCAAGCATTTACTCACAGACAGCAGATGATTCTCATAAACCATTCGTTTTATTTCTGTGCCTTGTGCTCTGCTGTCTTGTGAAAATCCATGGCCTTTTATGTTACGACAACATGGCATTAGCAGTTATTGCTGTCACAGTTCCCCACACATAGGCAAAGCCCCCTCTCTGCCTCATTAGTCATCAGAGCTAAGTTCAATTATCATTCTGAGTTCTAAAAGTTCTAACAGTTTTAGTTACCTCAAGATAATTATTCAGTTTTTCATTTTACAGTTGTAGATTGATAAAAGCAACTTCTCAGCTACTTGGAGCAGCCAGTCTGGTTCTTAAACAGGATTTGACTCCTCCTGAGAGACTTCAAGACACTAGAAAAAGAGGTTCAGTGATGTAGGGGTGGGTGACTGCTGCTTCCTGACTGCCAGTCACAGTGAGTTGAGGGGGATGGAGTCCATGTTATCTCAAGATTCCTGCTTTCTGCTGCTCACATAAAATATTAGCCTCGATAAGCTTTCTTGTTGCCAGTCTGCCCTAACATTCTATTGCTGCACTGTGACAGAAAAGCGATAGATACCTGGCAGATAATTAGCTATGTAATGACTCAGGTAATTATCAGACACTCATTCCCAGTCCAAAGGCATGACATGACCCATCTCACTGGCAGTTCTTGGGCCATTCTGCCAGTGTCCATGCTGTCTCCCTCATCCTGTCCTTTGCTGTTGGGATTATTTGCAGCCTGCTGTCTCCATCTTGATTTCTGGGTTGATTGCACAGATTAGAACTCGGGGCAAATTTGGCAGAATCGCTACTGGAGGTAAGACAAGGAGAGACAGATGGGTGAACATGACATTGACCCAATTGCCTTGTCTGACCTAGATGGCAAATGTTATCTCCACATACCAAACCAATACATTCAGTATTGCTGTATCATTTCTACAGCCCAGGAGTGAGAGAGTTCCTCGAGTGAATGCTATCCACTGGGATCATTTCATCAAGCTTCAGTCACCATCTCTTCCTTCCTCTCCTACACCTTCAGTCAAGCACCTTCCCCAGCTTAGACCCATGCCACCAGCTAACAGCATCAGCAGACGGCCCAGCAAAGCCTGTTATTATGGATTCCACACTGCCTGGCATCAGCTGATGTTGATGATCCCCACTAACAATTTCTGCATTCCTAACTGGGAACCAGTGATCTACTGTAGTCCAGAATGTTGCTGCAAGAAGGCATGAGCAAATTCTCCTCCTACATTTACCACCTGGTGAAGGAGAAATAAGACTAATAAATTGCTCCTAAAAAATGATGACAGGACAAGGGGCAGCAGGTGCGAGCTGGAGCACTGAAGTTTCCACATAAACATAAGAGCAAACTCCTTTACTGTGAGGATGACTGAGTCCTGTAACAGGCTGCCCAGAGAGGTCGTGGAGCCTCCTCTAGAGACTTGGACATCTTCCCATGTGACCTCCTGTGGGTGATCCTGCTCTGGCAGGGAATAGGGCTGGGTGATCTTTTGAGGTCCCTTCCAACCTCGAACTTTCTGTGAACTTTCTGTGAAAATCATCAAATCATGGAATCATTTGGGTTGGAAAAGACCTTTCAGATCAAGTCCAACAATTAATCCATCTCTACCAAGCCCACTGCTAAACCATACTGCTTTGTTGCAGGGCACAATTCAGGACAATGGCCTAACTGGAATGTCCTTCCAGGATACACATCACAGATACCAGCATAGGTAAAGGATCCAAACTGTGTTTTTGAAATACCACAGCTATTACCAAGAGCAAAACTGTAATTCATGTGATTAGCAACCTTCAGACCTCTTAGTCTTATGTATGGACATGTCATAAAGGAGCTGGAAAAAAGTGAATACTTCTAGGTTTCCATGATATTCAATTGGGAACAGCATCACTAGCTCCAGCGCAGAACATCTGGGAAGAGGAAGATACAGTCTAAAAGATCATGACTAGAGAAAGGAGAGGAGTGGGTGGGCTGGAGACCCCGTTTGCCAGAAAGCATGAGATTCCACACTTCCCGTTTAATCCAAGACTACTCATGAGAAACACACTTCAGCACTCAGAAAGTTGTTCTCAGAAAGGTGAAGATGCTCCCCAGTAGGAGTGGGGCAGTACCTAAACACTCTCAAAAGCAGTGGGGAATGAGTATTGCTAGCAGAGGGATTGTCCCTTCTTTCACTTCACCTAGCTGCAAGCAGCCTTTGGGTCTGGGTGTGCTGTCTTGGCCAACAAACCACTCTGCTGATTTCCATGAGATTCACTTGGGCTATAGAGTTGTCAGAGTATCTTTAATTTATAGAGGTGCTGCTTTGTGATTGATTCTTTCTTCCTTCTTTTTTTAACAAATAGAAGCAAACAGCAGTACAATAATTCACACTCTGAACATTTTCCCCATTGCATTTGGTACAATTTCATTAAGTTAACACAATCCAAATGAAAATATGAACAAGATGCTTGTTTCATATATCAAAAGCAAATTAAATCTGGATCTGAAAAGGTGTTAAAGCTTTTCCTTTTGCGAAATAGAATTAGTTCTCATTTGCCTCTGAAGTTTAAACCTAAATTAATTTAGTTTTGAAATATAAACTGTGAGCTTAAATCCAAGCCTAATGCAGTTAACAAAGTGAGAAAACTTCCCGAGGCTCAAATGAATGTTGTTACATGGATGAGCTGAGGAGCAGTTCAGCATCAGCACTGCTGAAATGATTAAAGCTACGATGGGTGCTTAGGAATGCGGGAGAGTCCAGGCACAGGGAAATAATCAAACACACAAATAAGCAGAAAATGCTCATATTTTTAGTACATTTTGACAAGTGTTTGAGTTGGGACATTAATATTTTGGATGCATTGTGCGCAGCCCAGCAATGGGTGTAAACACAGACCAGCAGTGCCGCGGTGTCTCAGTTTAGAGTTACAAATTGCCGCTTCCTGCATTTGTGTTCGTTTGTTTCTGTTCTTCATCCCGGCTAGGAATGAGTTTGCTAATCCTAATTGGCACACAATTGGCAAACATAATACAGGAGCATTTGTCTACAGTGCTGAAAAGACATTTGGAATTTGGAAATGTGACTATTTGTTCAAGAAAGTAATTCAGTTGTAATGGAAAAACACCAGGCAGAGAGCGTCAGTGTGTAACAACAAAATACAAACTGGGAAAGCCAGGAAATGCATGAAGCAGCCTTATTTAGGAACAGTTGAAGTTTGATAATTAGGTCACTCTGCTGGGCAGGTAGTTCTGAATTTAATCCTAAATTCTAGACATCTGCCTTTGGAAATGTCTTAGTTTTTCTCTTTGTAAAGCTAAAGTAGTGATACTTCCTTTCCTTACAGAGATAGTAAGAGGATTACTTCTTTTCACTCTGCTCTGCATATGGGAAGTCCTATAAAAGTGTTATCTGAACATTTCAGACAGCTTCAGTGTTATCCCATTACCCACTCATAGCGGCAAATGATGGATAATTGGGTTCCTGCTTGCCTTCATTAGATAAGAGATTTCTCATTTAATTCTATCAATAGAAAGATTAAGAGTCCTTGTTACTCCAGGAAAATAAGGTTGTGTAGGACAGCAGAAGTGAATAATACCAAGTATAAAGCCATGGTTGTAACCCAATAGATCTG
Organism: Upupa epops; assembly: GCA_013397515.1. Classification (NCBI taxonomy): domain Eukaryota; kingdom Metazoa; phylum Chordata; class Aves; order Bucerotiformes; family Upupidae; genus Upupa; species Upupa epops. The sequence goes on from VZRI01011303.1 coordinate 24,737, forward strand.
ATGCAATAAAGAAGTGTCAGATTATGGAACACCCTCTCTAACCATTATGGTCATATTCTAATGCAATGCATGGAGACACTTTACTCTGTACCATGTCAGGCAGAATAAAGCAGCCCATTAATGCATTAAAACGTTTACAATCTGACTTGCACTTGATGACCTTGGTGGTCTCTTCCAACCTTAACGATTCTGTGATTAGCATTTTCACATCTATCCTGTGAAGAGAGATTATGAGTCTCTTCTGTGAGGTAGAGCAGAGCCGGTGAAAGGTGATTTGAGCTCATCTTGACTCCTTCTTACTTGAGCAAGCTTTTCTTTTTTCCCCATTTTCTTAGAGCACTGGTGGGTTTGCACAAAGCTCTACTGTCTTGACTTCTATTTCAATAGAATTAACTTTTTATTAGTGACTGGCAAAGGCTTTTTTAGAAGTGTGGCCAAATAAGAGGGGTAGAAGTCAGGGTTTCGGTCTGACACAGGCATGTGCCAAGTTCATAAACACGGGAGTGAGGTCTGTTAACTTGTCTCACTGACATGACTCAACAGGTTTTCCCACTGGAAACTGCTTGATGTGGCAAGCCGCACACAGTGGACCTGACCAATAACATTTTCTCAAGACCCAAAGAAGGTTTATTCCTGACCCTGCTTGGCACCATTTTTATGAGAGGAGCAGTTAGTTCTGTGTTGCTTGGTGCTTTTTTTGTCTTCTTCTATCCAGGAAGCACAAGGAAAAGTACCGAGCCAGACTCCAGGCAAAGGTGGTGATTTCTGACTGTGTCAAGTCCATAGAAAACTACACCTGACCCAGTGTAAGAATGGGTTTTCCACAGCTGCACAATGTTTCTAAACTATCCTCTTTATTTATCTGCATGGCCCTTGCAAAAGTAACTCATTCTCCTGGCTACAAATCTTGATTTCTGTGATTCTACCTCAGTTTTGTGTTCACTGGAGCTTCTTTGCCTCGTGCAGCACACATAGCATTTATCAGCACATTTATTCCTTGGAGTAAACCCATGCAGGGGGTTGCTCTGCCTACAAACTGTCAGAGATTGTAGCCTACTCAGTTAATTTTTAAACCCTGTAACAGAGAGACAATATTATATTGCAGGGCCACCTTTCATCAGCACCTCCCGGAGCCATGGCCATGCAAGGTAGTGACAGGTTCATGGTTACTGTCACCACCCCTCTGTGACCGAGGACTGAGCATACCTGCTGTCCTTACCATTCATATCAAACATTAGACTGACTGTTTTCGGGTGAGCAGGTCATACACAGACACACAGCCTCATCCCATATCCCTTGTTGTGCCCAGAGCTGCAGAGGAACTCTGGAGCTGGGCTGCCCTCAGCCCTGGCAAGAACAGCTTCCCACAGCCTCAGCAGAACCTCTCCAAAGACATTCTTTTTCCTTCCTCCATTCTGAGTGTTTGCAGCCAATCCATAGCACTGTTTACAAAAGCAAAAGGAATCCACGTCAATCTCCGAAGCACAAACAAACTACATTTATTTGTGGTGTACTAGCAAGAGCTTAAATAACTGGGACAATGCATTGATGCTGAGAAAAGAAAGCATTTACATAAAGAACAGCTTGCCAAACTTTATAAATGTCTCCTGCCACCACCAGAAAAACAAAGCTGCCAGATTCTCCTCACACACATTGTAATGATGATTCTGCACTATTATTTGGTATGAGTATTTTCAGTACTGTAGGAAATACAGAGTTTGTGATCATTTCCTAATGGACAAAAACATTGACGGGGGTCAGGCAGTGTCAAGAAGCCTGGGATTATATCAGCTAAGGTCAGCAAGGCACAAAATAGATCATTATCACTTTGCCAGTTTCATGGTCATGGTTAGGAAGAAGCAGACAGATTGCAAAGTACTGATCTTTTATTCTGATCTTTCTGCAAATATGTTTTCCTTCAACTTTTGTATGTCTGTCTGAAAAACACTAAATGGATGGCTTAGGGATGGCATAATGCTCACAGGACAAGGACTGAGAGAGCAGCCAGGAGAAAGTACAGAAAGTCCCACAAACCCAGCTACTCAATTGTAGGTTTATAATTATGGAATCATGGAATCATAGAATCATTAGGGATCAGAAGGGACCTTGAAATATCATCTAGTCCAATCCCCCTGCCACAGCAGGACCACCTAGACCAAGCAGCACAGGAACACATCCAGGCGGGTCTTGAATGTCTCCAGAGAAGGGGATTCAACAACCCCCGGATCAGCCTGTTCTAATGCTCCATCACCCTCACTGGGAAGGAGTTCCTTCTGATATTTATATGGAACCTCCTCTGTTCCAGCTTTCACCCATTTCCCCTTGTCCTATCACTAGATGACTTTGAGAAGATCCTGGCTCCATCCTCCTGACACCCACCCCTCACATATTTATAGATATTAATGAGGTCACCATCAGCCTCCTCTTCTCCAAGCTCAAGAGACCCAGCTCCCAGCCTTTCCTTATAAGAGAGATGCTCTATTTCCTTCATTATCTTCATTGCTCTATGCTAGACACCCTCCAGCAGCTCTGTGCCCTTCTTGAACTGAGGGGCCCACAAGTGGATACAACATTCCAGATGCAGTCTCACCAGTGCAGAGTAGAGGGGGAGAAGAACTTCCCTTGATCTGCTAACCACTCCGCTTCTGGTCCTCCCCAGGATGCTG
>VZRI01011304.1:5868-24859 GCA_013397515.1 Upupa epops
TATGGTCAGGCGGGGATCGGTCTTTTCTCCCTGGACACTGGAGACAGGACAAGGGGTCACAGTTTTAAGCTCCATTGGGGGCAGTTTACAGTTGACATTAGGAAAAGGTTTTTCACTGAAAGAGTGATTCAATTTTGAAATGGGCTGCCCACGGAGGTGGTTGACTTGCCATCTCTGGAGGTGTTCAAGGTTAGTCTGGTTGAATTGCTGAGTGGAATGATTCAGAGGTTAGATGTTACGTTTACTTGGTTGGTCTTAGGTTGGACTGGATGATCTTTAAGGTCTTTTCCTGCCTTATCATTACTGTGGTACTGTGATATTTGGAGAGGAAATTCATTTGTGCAGTTAATGAGGCTTTTTTAATTATGAGTGCAATAAAGAAATAAAATGCTGGGTAGTCCAAGTATATATAACCCCATCAAAGTTTCTTTATCCAGTTCTCTTGGGGAAGATGCTTAATCAAACCGTAATCCTAGCCTAAACCACACAACTATTCCCAAATCTGCCTCAGATTGCAGACCTAAGAGGCTGTTAAAACTCTTCTTTTCACTGTTAAGCTGAGTTTGCCTTGTGTTTTCCTTGAGGTGCCACAAACATGAAAGCACCAGGCTGGTTTCAGGACATGTAGACAGCCATTAATTGCAGGGGCTGCAACACTGCTGGGGGATGCTGAAGGCTGACATGGACTGCGGGGCAGCAGCAGTTCAGTGCTCAGTGTGAGAGCAGGAGGGTTCTTTTGTCCATCGAGGTTATTGTTACGCCTACCACAAAGCACCCAACTTCTGTTGAGAAACCATGTGGCTGTGACACTCTGATATGCATGCAATATGTCCCAGTAAAGGGTGAGGTTTTGGAGGAATACAAGCATCTGGCCATCAGTTTTTGTTGCCACATGTAGGTAAAATACTTGTGGAGGGAGCTGCTCTACACCAATGTGATGCTCCCCAGGGAAGAGCTAAAGTTCCTCCAGCACTGACGCACAGTGCCCTGGCTGATGGAGCTTGTTTCTCAACTGACACACTAGTAATTTAATACTATTTTTCAGTTGGATTTGTTGAGTATTAGGAACATACACTAAAAATGTCTTTTAAAACATGCTGTAAATCTTCTACTATCTCTGCTTGTGTCACTTAGGATTAAGGTGCTTTAATGGCTACTCATTGAGAAGAGTAGACTAGGAAGCATCATCTGAGTACATAGAGTCTCTAGGAAACAAGTTGTGGTCCTAGTAAAAACCGTGTCATCAGTTGATTCTATTGATGAATTAACTGATTAATTTAGTTCATGTGCTAATGGGCCAAACCAAAAACAAACAAGGAGAGTTTAAAACCACTTATAAATTTGCAGGCAAAGCAAAGATTGGCTTGATTTGAGGAAAAAAGAACAAGACATATTGTAATTCATGCAACATAAAAACCCTAACACAAAGACATACAGAGATTAATCACATGTTATTACATAACTGGGCTGAGCTGCTGCCTACACCTACTCAGGTGAAGAAACCTCCAGCATTCTTTTTCCCTTTGGAAATGTGATGTTCATTTTTTTTCAATCTGTGCATCCAGTTCTCAGTGACAGTGGTTCCTTTAAGGGCCAGTTTTATGCTCCATGTGCTTCCAAGACAGTCCTCTATTCTAGCGCACCAGTTCCTGCAGGCCACAGGACTCTTCCTTCATTTCAGGAAAAAATGAGTTGCAGGTGAATCCTTTCCTTTGCTGATACCTGATGTTGTGAACTCCCACTCTTTCTTCATTCAGCCTGTTTCAAAGAGCAAGATGGCTGCAGTGCCCAGCTCCAGGGACACGTGCTGCGTTTCTGAACAGAGACAAAACAAGATGAAAACCCAACAAGAAACAGGAAACAGGAAGATCTAAAGTAGTTGCACTGACTCACAGAAGCTGCTTATCAAGAGTTGCCATAGTAGCTCTCAATCCCTCAGGCTAAGACCCATCACATAGAAGTTACAACGAACTGTTTCAATGCTAAGTTTACAGAGAGAGGTTAATTTGTTACTATTCAGTACCTGCTTTATTTTACCTAAATAACTGTAGGAAATAGCAGAAATCATCTGCTCCACAATGCAATGTTAGAAGGCTTTCACAAATCCCGAAACCCCTAGCACAGTAAGAAAAAGTAAGAAGAAACAAAATTAAGACAATCCATGCAGTGTAAGTTATTCAACACAAAATGTATCTGTGTATAAATCAAAATAATTAATTACCTGCTGAGTAGATTACACTCAGCTATATAAAAAAATACTTGTGCAGATAAATCCTGGATTAGTTCTGTGCCGTAACAGCTACAGAAACAAGGGGATGAAAATCTGTGACTTGAGATGGTCTTCACCACCCTTAGTTGAATTATTAACCTGACCCCTTCCACCAACAGAAAATGTAAGTATTTGGGAAAAAGTAATTTTTAAAAAGCTATTTACAAAAATGAAAAGTCTTTTCAGTCTCACAGTGTGTGGAATGTGGTGGGGTTGTTACTATGAAGTGTCAGGGGGCGTACACTCAAAAAGCAGGCAGAGCCAGGAGGCAGTCTCACATGCACCTTTCCTCCAGAGAGACCCTGCTTGAAGCTGAGGAAACCACTCCAGAAAACACAAGATTTGCAGAGATTTCTCTCCCCTGGCTCATGTCATTTTTATCTTTGATGTTTTTCAAGCAGGACCTTTATACATCCAGCTAATTACCTCCTGGTATGGAGGTAATTTGCGTAGTGGGATAAATGATTTGCCTGTGTAAAGAGTTGGCATGTCTTGTAATGAGTTAACTGTTCACATAGAAGGAATTTATTTACTGTGAGGAAAAGACCTCAAAGCAGGACCACCAGCTTTATTGCTGTGTGACTGGGAGGAGAACAAGGCGCCATATATCTATTTGACATATGTAGTGTAAATCTGCCCCACAGGTGAGGGCAGAAGGTGCAACGTTTTGAAGTGCTAACTTGGAGTGGATGCATCTGAGTCGCCATCATTTCTCAGCTGGAGAGCCAGCTTCAGACCCTTCACCCTAAATGTGCTGTCACCTTTTATTGCAGGGAAACACAGATGAAGATGCTTTCCTTCAATCCACTGACTGCAGGATTACTACATGTACTGTAAACCTCTCAGCTGCATCTTGTCCAGAAGTTTTTTTTTCTCTCACTTTTTCTTTGTGGAAGTGAAATCTCCACGCTGCTGCTGCTTCCTCTATTCCATGGCTGGGCTCAGATCTTAGTATGATATGCTATGAATTGTGTTTCTTCCAGGCTTTCAGCTTCTTTTTGCTAACCTGTTTTCAGCTGCTACTCATTCACATTTCCATTTTGCTGCTCCAGATAACTTTGGAGATCAATGCCTAATTTGAAACATTACCTGAATGCCTGCTGTAAAAGCATTGGAAAGTAAACATTACAGAACATTTTAAAACAAGTAGGTCCATGGAGCATTTAGCCAATGTCTCAGCTTGGCTAAATCTGCTGCTGAAGTCTTGTGCTTACAATTCCACTGTTTGCAAATGGTACTGACACCTAGGGCTAGCTGGCAGCCCCATGACCCAAGAGATCTGAGGTTTACTGTCCTGCAAAGCTAAACTTCAAGATGCTGTGCAGGGAGCTAGCAAGAAAGACTACCCTTTGCAAAGAATTTAGATGGGACCTTGTGGTGGCTCTATAGATACTTGATTTTTCTGGTTTCCCTGAAAGGAAACAGAAGTTTCCGGGGCAGGGTAGCACATACCGACATGTGAGTGAGACACAGGAGAGATGGGGGTGTGGGCTTTACACCATCAAATCACAGATTCCAGATCAGAAAGTAACAAGTTCAGTAATCTAGACTTGCTTTTTAGTATAACACAAGTCAAAGAAACTTTTTCCTTACAAGCCCCCAAGCATCTGTTGTATCCGCAAGATTAAATTAAAGATAACACATGATGAAAAATCCATTAGAACACACATTAATTTGTTCCATATTAATTCTACTAATGCTTAAAAATATGCCATATTTACAGCTTAAATGTATCTACTTACAGGATATCAGTATGTGTTTTAACTTCTGGAGTATAAGGTAGTTGTCTACAGGAAATCTTTTTCCCGTAGGGGTTCTTGTAGATCACATAGACAAAGCCACCTTGTCTTGTAGACAAAACTTTTTATTTATAAAGTTAATAAATGATGTTATTTGAGCACTTCACAAAGTTTTATAGACAAGATACTGCTTTTCTTGGTCATCTTCTGAGTCTTTTCCCACTTTTCAACATTGTCTTCCTAATGCATCTGTCAAGCCTAGGAACACTGGCTACATCTGGAACAGGAAGTCATACCAGAAATACTTTTGGGCAATTGAACTTGGTTGATCTTGGTGTTAAATGCAGGCTCTAGTGTATTTTTGTCCTGGATCAACAAGACACATCTGCTCAAGCCAGATACTATCAGAACACAGTTTGGAGTTAACACAAGCCATTCCCAACAGTTAGTAGTCCAGTCTGGTCTTACAATGCTGTCATTTTAGAGAAAACAAACTTGGTTTTGCTTGTTTTTGTTATCCAGTTTCCAAATCTACACTCTTCACCACCCTGCTGCCCTTGATATATTTAGCGATTTTATTATCTGGCATGTTCCTCAAAATTTTATCAATGTCCAGGGATCTCTGGATATTGGATTTTTATTTTTTCTTTCATTTTTTTTTTATATTTGTATTTCTAAAAGCATGTTTTTCAATTTGACTGTTGGATATTATCTGAGTACCCTTTATGAATGTGGGTGAGCTCACCCATATGAACATTCGGATCTCATCACAATATAACACTTGACCATTTTTACTAGAAATTATATTAGAATGCCTTCCAGGCAGTAGTATTACTAAACAAATAAATGAAGAGTGTCATGCCAAAAAGTGTTATTTCTGGGAACTCCTAGGAACCCTAAAATTTTAGTAGGGGAATTTCTTTGGCTGCACTGATTTCAAATAGCCTTGTTGTTTTACACCAGGGCGCTATAAACCTCCTCTACAAAGGCCGCAAAAAACTCCTTTAGGTTAATCTGGAAGCAGGGAGGAGAAAAGATAAAATCTTCCAGACAGCAAGTAAAGGTGCTGGAGATAAGCGGCCTCCAGCTGACTCTGGATTTCAGTTTTGTGGAGACTTTATCATTGGGAGAAAAGTGAGTGAATTGAAAATCATTCTACATTTGTAAAGAGGCACCTTTTAGTCATACGACAAGCACATTAGGCTCTTTTCCAGCCCAGAAAAATTGAATTCCCGATCTGAAGTACTAATTATTTCAGTACTGCTGAAGACTACTTTTTTCCTCTGGTAATTTCAAGATCCAAGGTACATTTTCATTATTAATCATCACATGGAAGATGGTTGTGTGTTTGCTTCACCCTATCATGCAACTGGTTAAGTCAATGCATATTTCTCATAATCTCCTCATAGTTTTCAAGCGAGGAGTTAGGAAGTTCTGTGGTTCTTAATGGCTGTAACATTTGATCACTAACAATGAATTAAGTCAGCAGTGCTTTTCTGCATCTCTGCTGGACCACAGAATGATCTGTGGGTTCAACTGGGGAAAGTCTGGGGAGGAAGTGTTTGGAACTAATTGAAACACAGTTGGACTAAAGTAAGCTAATGCTTTTGGTCAGCTTACAGGTGGCAAATTTTTAAGATGCACTAATTCCATTAATTCCAAACCTATCACTATATGACAAGGTATTTTTGTGTGTCTGCATTGCTGTCTGCTTTAGATGATAGTCATGTCTTAAGATTTCAGTGAGTTTAAAAAAACCCAACACATTTCTGCAATAGCATTAATTCTATGGTGGTGCTACTCAGCTGTTAAATGGTTGTTGAGGTCATCATCAATTATGGTCCATACAGAAGAGAACAGTTCTAAAGGCAAGGCAGCAAAACGTTAAAAAGAGGATGGTTAAGTGACAGTGGTGCAGCACGTCCAGTGTAGGGGATCAGATACCCTTAAATTTCTTTCTGCAGGGAGAAGCCCATTCCTTGGAGATGGGAAGGGGTTATACCTTCAATAAGGTGATTTTGGTTGAGAGAGGTCTTCTGAACTGCAGCAGATACAGGGACATCATAGGAAATATTAACAAAAACTCCAAAGTGGAGGATCCTGAGTTCAGCTGGATTTGGAAAGTCTTGTCATAGATACGATGGCATCTAGTGATAGGACAAGGGGTTTCAAACTAAAAGAGGTTAGATTTAGGTTAGATCTCAGGAAGAAATTCTTTACTATGAGGATGGTGAGGCACTGGAGCAGGTTGCTCAGTGAAGCTGTGGATATCCCCTCCTTGGAAGCCAGAGAGTGGTCTGGGCAACCTCAGTCTAATGAGAGGTGTCCCTACACATGGCAGGGAGGTTGGGACTGGGTGATTTCTAAGGCCCCTTCCAACCTGTTATTCTTTGATTCTAAGCTACCAAATATGACTTTCTGCTCAGCAAATTATTTCTTCCACAGGTCCCAAAAAGAGAGAATGAAACCATGTCTGCAAATTAGTTTACAAATGCCAAAAACCATCCAAAATTTTGACATGTCTTCATCAGAGTTGACTTTCAGGCCTCCTTATCTCACTCTACAGGACTTTTCTGTCCTCCTTCTCATTTCACATCTTTCTTTGTTCCCTTTCCTCAGCTTGAGAGCATTTTGATACCAAGATTCATGGGTTTTTTTTGCTTATGTTTTGCCTTCCCCACCTGTCTTGTTTGCTCCCTTCTCCCCTCCCTACAAGGCACTGCAGTAGAGGTAGTGCAGTTTAAAGGTACAGAATCACAATATTACAGGATGGACATTGTGCTCTAAAATGTGTGAGAATGTATTGCATGTCCTGCCCTTTGCACCTTCAGTGTGTGTAGGTTTCCATAGGAAACACCAGCATGACCTGGTCATATGGCACAGTGGCTTGGCTGTGTCCCAAGGACAGAACAAGGAGCCAAGTTAGAATCCTTCAAGAGACCTTTTTCAGATTGGTGGGGTGTTTCTGCAGAAGAGAATGAACTAGGCCAGGTTTTAAAGTTTCTTTAGTGTGACTAAGGAGTCAGGCAGATTCTGTTAAGCTTTTACAACTCTGGAAATTTTATCTAAATGAATTGATCTCTTCTGCTTTCATGGCCAACTTGTCTATGGTCTACTGGTACTTATTAATAGGTACCTCAGGATTTAGAGTACCTCAGAGTTAATAGTGGAGTACCTCTGAAACCATCCAGGAGGGCACTGAAAACCCATCTGAGATCTTTTAAAATAGGACTGTCATGTTGTCCGCAAAAATGCAACTCTACCCGCTGAATCAGGGCAAGTTGTGCTCTCAGCATGTGAACATTTGATTTTTCCTTGATATTACTTTTTCCCCTATTCAGGAAGTGTGAAGAGGAAACTGTATTTCCACACATGTTATCCAATCAGCGATTCTCCCCTGTTGGTCGCTTTGATAGCACCCCTGAGGGGCTGCATCTCTGCAGTATCACTGTTGCTCTTGCAAAAGTAAAGCCTGTGGGCTATTATGATGTGGGGGTGGGTGGTGGGGTGGATTATTTAAACAATAAATAGCATCATCTGCAGGACCCATGTACCTTGTGGCTCAACACCAGTATGGTAAGGGTGGAAATGTCTTGGTCCTCTGTAACTGTGTCCTGACTTTGAACTTGTCTGCTAATGGCCTGCCTTCGTGCTTGGTGAGTGAGGTGGATATGATGGGTTGTGCAGCTGCAGGCACAGGTGTGGCACATTTTGGGCTGCATTGTCAAGTACTGGTCTGTGCAGGCAGTGAATGTCACCTTGGAGTGCTCATCTCGAAGTACAGGAGCCTACTAGTGTTTAACTAAGACCTCACAGATAAAGCACAGTTCAATATGCCATTTTTATGAGAGAAATCATCTTTGGTTATAGCTGTTTACTGGAAAACATCAGCAAGGGCTTTTTCAGCTTCCTTTGCCCACTAGTCCAGGCAGAGTAAGAGCATCCTATTGTGCTGTCACAGTGTGGAGGCTGTCTGACTTTTCCCTTCCAGAAAAACCACCACCAGGAAAGATGTGGATAGTGGGAAGCAGGATTCACCTCACAGCTGTGAACATGGTCAGTCTTAGGCTCAGTTTTCCTATAAAAGGGTTAAAAACCAAACACTGCTCCTGCAGTTCACAAGTGAGAGAAATACCCAGCAGGAAGGAAAGAGAGTGAGATACAAACGGATGTAACTTTGATAACTTTCCCTTTAAATCACAAGCTTATTTTGAGCCTTCTGCTGCTGGCACATTAGAATGTCTGCTGAATCCTTGGCTACTCTAAATTGTCAGCACTAGGTTGTGAACAGTTTTCTGCTGATACTTTTCTTTCCTAATAGTATCTCTGGTGTCTTACAGGAATCTTGCTAAAACAACTGTGACTGATTTAATATTTTTCTCCTTTTTTAATGCTGAATGTCTACCTCTTTATTTTCAATAAAGCATTTCCTGCATATCTGCTGCCCTGCTGCATCAACAACAGGCAGGTGTAATACAATAGTTCCCTAGGAAAAAAAGCAACAAAAACAAATCCAACAAAACCACTTTAAAGTAGAGTTCTTTATAAAAAACTAGATGAGATGAGCCTCAGTGGAAGAAGAGAAAAACCTGTAGTTCAAGGTGAAAGACACTTTGTACTTGGCTACTGTCAATGCTGTGCTCCCTCACCACCACCTTGCCTTGTACTCAGAGCAATGACCCTCTTCTGCATTCAAGGATGGAGGTTGTTTTGGCCAGATCACAGCTGGACTTCACTGCTTTTGTTGAGAGCTTTCTCCAAATGATTGTGACAGGCCTGGCGCAGAGCTGGCAGTGGGATCTTTTTCTCTGGTAGGCTGGCCCGCTGGCCACAGGGCCACAGGGGACCTAGGCCTACAGCACTGTCACTGACTGCAGTGAGACAGCTCTGATGCTGTATGCCCAGATCTCTATGCCATCATTATCCAAGTGACATCATGCTGTGATCAAGATCACAAGAGTCTGGATTTTCATTAGAAGGACCTCAACAATGCCATTTTCAAGGCATGTAAGAATGGTGCAATATAGTGAGTTTCATGCTGCCAGGAGAGATAACTGAACATCATTTTTTTTCTTGGGAATTCCATGTGTCTTCAGAAACTCCCAGGATTAGCCGTTTTAGCTGCATAACACTGCAGCCTTTTTGTTCAGATCAATACCTGAGTCATAAAACCATCCTTCTCTAGTATACTGCGAGTCATAAGCTCTGAGGGTGCATTATCAAATCTGTGACCTTGTACAGTCAGGCAAATCAGAATTATTACTGTATGTAATAAAAATATCTCAACACAAGCTCTGTTTTAGATTAACATCTTGAGTGAAAATAAAGGATTGTAGCAAAAGCTGAAAAATACTGTGAACATAGTATTGTCATCCCAATTTGGCTGAAGAGTGAAGGAAATAATTTATTGTATAAGGCTCTATTGTACAAGCAGGAGATCAGAGAATCTAGTCTGTGTGCCCTTTACCATACAAAAAGAAGAGAAAGGACCAAATTCACAAATTTCTCCTAAAATGGGTATTGGAAAGAGTGGCATGATAAGCATCTGAGAAAGCAGGAATGAGATTTCATATTTGATCTTTTCCAGCAACATTCAGTCACTGTGCTGGCCAATGTGTAATGCAGCCAGTGCTTTTCGCTAGCATTACACTAAGAGCTGGTGCCTAGGAGTGCATGCTTAAAAAAAGCTTGAAAGCTGCTTAACAAGTGTCTGAATGCTGAAGAGTGGCAAAGTTTAGTCGTGACACAGTGGACATATCCTTGTCCAGAGATGGCTGTTTGCTTGACTGCTGTGTTGGGAATACATACATACAGGCAGCCCTCACACTCAGCTGCTTGCAATTTCTGATCATGAGTGTGATGGCATTTGAGGAGGCACATGATTTGTACAGCCACCTGGTAACAATCCCTTTCCACAGTTTTTGCTGCCTAGATGCACTAAGCAAAGGGAATAACGGGGGTTTTACTCTGCTGGATGTGATACGACTATAGTGGGGATTCAAATGCTTCTCAGTTACTACCCAGCAGATCCTGCAGAAATTGCGGTTTCCCTGCAGCCACTGCCTGCCCTTATTGGCAGGTAAGGAATATTCCAACTTCATATTCCCCATGAAATCAAGTTCTCTAGGCTTTGTTTTACAAAGCTTGAATGGATTCATTGAGGGCTATCTTCAAAAGATTGTTCTCAGCTTCACCAAGCTGGAGGGGAAATGCAGCAGCAAGCCTTGAGCCAGCCACACTGTTCCCTTGAGGAAACAGCAGCTGCTCTTGGTGCTATTCTGCTGGAGGCTGTTGATCAGGGCAAGCATGGCCTGTCTTGCCCTACCTTTTCCCATGTGTTTGTACTGGTAATACAAAGACTGTAAGCAGTGGCTCAGTGTAGCATGGTAACCTATTCCCTTCTTCTCTTGTCTGGAATAACTTAGCTTTTGTAGCTGGGCAGAAAGCTTCCAGCTGATTAGCCAGGACAGTGACCACCTGTGAGAGCTGTGCTGGGAATTCAGGGATGTTTTTCCACTGGGCAGGCTAAGTATGCAAACAGACCCTTTCTAGTTCCTTATTTGATGAGGCAAAATTAGCATTTGCCCTCCGCACATAGTACTCATCACTGCTTGAACTCTGCAGCAGATTCTTTTGGCCCATGATGGATTATGTTTTTTTTCTGAAGGAAGGAAGACATCCAAGTCTTGGATACTTCTGCTCATGCATTCAGTTAGGAAGACATAAGCCAGCTCAGGTCCAGAAGGTGACAGTTAATGGTGGAACAGAGCTCCCAGCAGGCCTTATTGGCTTATTCATAGCTCCATTTTAACCTGGCTTTCCATCTCTGTAATGGAGCTGGCTCCAGCCCAGTTTGCAGACCACACAGACAGCCTTAGTTAGTCTTATGCATCCAACTGTGTCTATATATAACCACAGAACCCATGTGAATGGCAAGTCTAGCACTCAGACTAGAGCCCTTAATGAATGTGTTATGGAAAGGTCTCACACTGGAAACAAACCTTGCTAGTCAACATTTCTAATCCAAGCCTAACAAAGTATGCTTTGTTTACCAAAAATCTGCATAGCACTAGGTCTGTTTTCCAGTTAGGATCCTCTGCAGTGTTCCCTAAATAGCTTAAGAGGAGGAAGTTTTACTCCTCAAAAAGGAATGTTTTGTTGCTTGTGTGTGTGACTTGATCTAGGTGATCGTGCTCTGGCAGGGGGATTAGACAAGATAGATAGTCTTTTGAGGCCTCTTCCAAAACCTAACATTCTGTGATTCTGTGATCTTCATTAAATGTTGCTGGAAAAGACTGCGCCTCTTTTTGAAGTAAAAGTATCATGACCAGAATATGATCGCCATGGAAGCAGCACTGGGTCACAGGAGGGTTAAGCCAAGATGAGATTGTACAATATGTTGCTGTAGAAAACCAGCAAACTTTACTTTTAGTTGCAGCTCAGCAAATTATTAGAAGTGAAATAGAGCAGAGATATTTCTAAAATGGACCTGTTGTGCTAAATATTCAAAAGGCAGAGCTGGGAAAATCAGCCCCTCCAAAATGCATCTTTGAGTTCTGCCTTGAGGAACACCCAATCGCAAATTATTTTTCTTTCCTTTTTAGTTTATGTGCTGCAATGCTGATTTAGACTTTGCCAAATACAATATTGCAGGAGTGTCAAATTTCACGTCCTGTGACTTGAAAGACTGAGAAGGCTGAAAATATTAGCATTTATGTCTTCCTGTACCTGGAGGAACACAAGCCTTTGCACTAAAGGAGCTAGAGCTTGGAACAAGGAGGCACTTGAACCCCTAAACCAATATAAGTTTTGTGGGAATAAAAAAATTTAAGAGGAGGCACCATTTCGGTGCTGTGCTATGAGTTAGATAGAAAAGAGAGCACTGAAGTACCTAAACTAAGGGCAATCTACTTTAGATCAGTATTCTTTTAACGTCAGCCCAGCTGTGGAAAGGCCTAAAGCAAATTCTATCTTGAGGTCTGCATGTGCAGCAGGCTTTTCGAGTAGCTAGTTCAAGGTCTCCACAGTCCCCGGGAAAGAGACATGAAGAAGCTCTTGCTTACTGCATGCAGGAGTCTTAACTTGGTCTGGAATGTGAAAGGCAAAAAGAAATAAAATTACAACAAACCAAAATAACGATGCATTTAGCAGCTGTGGGAGATAGGTACTAGGAAATTAAGGCATGTGAGCAGAGTGGTGTGTGAATAAATGGTATCCATGTTCTACATTGCATATGGCATATTTAGATGCTGTCAGAATATCAGGTAGCCTTTTTCTAATGGAATTAGGACAAATAGACTTGAGTATGTACTGGAACTTGCTTAATGCACAACAAGAAATGTCATGTCAGTAGGATTTTAATGAGAAGGTAATAGAAAAACACAAAAAAGAGTGCCGTGCTTAAGGTTGAGATTCACAGAGCTATTTACATTTGAACTGCTGTTTGTGCAATGTTGATTGTAGTGGATTGTAGGGCTCTTTGCAGAAGGCTGAAACCTGTCTAATTCTGAGGACACAGCCACAAGCCAGGATATGTAATGCACATCCAGAGAGCAAGTAACCAAGGCTGGACACTATGTATAAGTGTGAATAAAGAAGTGACACTTCAAACATAAGAGTGGGTGAGTATGGAACCATGGAAAATACACAGTTTTAAATACTCTGTGATAGAAGTGAAATCGAAGTGCTGCTTGTAAAAAGGTCATGGAGCCATCAGGACCTCTTTGTCAGCCTTGCATACACATTGTTCCCTTTACCTGTGGACGCAGACCAAATCAGTAGGGGAGATGAATGTTTCTTTCAACACAAACACAGTGGTGGCTGTGGTGTGATTAAGAACAGCTTTTTCTTACTTGCAAAGAGTGGTACGAATTTCACTTTTTTATTAGAAAAGCAAAATGGAAGTATTGGGCCTGAAACGTGCCTCCATAAAAAGCTTGCGATATTAACATGGCCATACAGAGGGATATTCCATTTTTGAGGAGGCCAAAATTAATGGACAGATGCTGATACTCCCTGAAGGAGATGAGGATGAAGGATGGCAAGTGGGTAAGATACCGGGCTCTGAGAGACACCATCTGGAAACTGGCAAAACAGCAGCGACTTCTGAAAAGCGACTGATTTAGGCAAGTCTGCCTGTTGGACAACTGAAGAAGACATTAAAAAAGACAGGGCTATCAGGATGCACAGTTTGAGTTCCACCTAGTGAAAGCTGCTTTTTATTAGCTGCTCTTGATGACACATATAGCAGCTTTCTCATGAGTCCTGTGAAGGAACTAGCAGGATTTTGAAAACAAACTTTGGGCAGGAGGAATGTTAAGATTCATGTGATGTGAGATTTCTCTGATAGAGAAACTGATGTGGGCTGGAGACCTCCAGTTTATCAAGAGGGGAAAAAAACTTCTGCTAGAAGTGTTAAGAGTGAAAAGCTTCAAAGTGA
Source organism: Upupa epops (assembly GCA_013397515.1). Lineage (NCBI taxonomy): Eukaryota > Metazoa > Chordata > Aves > Bucerotiformes > Upupidae > Upupa > Upupa epops. Next base: position 19,316 of record VZRI01011304.1, read on the forward strand.
AGAAAGAGGAGGAAGAAGCATCCTCAAGAGACAAATGAGAAGAGGATAATAAAACACTAGAGATAGCACTACATACAAAAAGAAGGGAAATCTGCTCTTGAAAACAAGGTCTGTTTAGATTCTCAACTGTCCTCATTCCAAAGAGGCCCAAGGGGATGCAGACAGTCAGATAAGCAGATTACAGCACAGAGCCAGCTCTTAGCTTCCAGCATAGGGTTCACATATCTCCTAGTTAGTGCTGATGAAAAGATTTTCATGAGGTCAGTGTAGCTTAGAAATCGTTCTATAAACATTTTCAAATATCTTACAACATATGAACTGGCTCACTTTCTTGCTGTTCTTTGCAAAGAGTTCAGGGCCTGGGACTTACAGATGGACGTTTTATGCTAAAGGTAAGAGAGACCATGGTCAGAGCTCTGGCATGCTGTTAAATTTGTCTTGAGAGCTTGGAATTCCACAGCGCAGACCTTGGATAGGAGACTTAGTCTCTTGCAAAGATTTGCTGAAAATCTGCTTTTCTCAAACACAGTGTTCTTTTCTACAAACATTTTTTTAAGATGCGGATGTCTGCCTTACACAAAGGGAGACTGCTAAATGTCTTACAGAAGCGCTGAATGATAGAAATTCAAACCAGATTGAATTAAATCCCAGCTGGATATCCAGCTTCGTTTCTCAGAGGGTTCCTTCTCCATTGCTGCATGTTCTGCTTGTGGATGGTCTGTGGAGAGTAAGCTCTTACCCATTTGAGGTGAGGCCCGTTTACTGAGCAAGGATACAGAGTCAGATACACAGTATGCTTGAGAGGCCATTTAAAGCTTAGATAAGGTGAGGTAGTATTTTATTCAGTCTATTTAATCAATTTTTATGGTAGTTATGCTTCATAATGAGGTAGCTGCGTGTGGGATGACAGATCTTAGGGCAGGTATACCAAACTGGGCTTGTGATATCAATGCTGTTGATATTGGCAAGCAAAGGAGTTACCATTAAAATACTTGGGCAATGCAGGCATGATGCTCTGAGGCTTTTTCTGGAGTGAACATGATGCAGTTAGCACAACTTGGGAAGTAGCGCATTAAAGGGGTGTGAAACAAAATTCCATGTGCAGTAAAGTCATGAATAGTTAATGCAGTTGGATGGGGAATGGTAATTCTGTTTCATGGAGGAGTTTGATATTTGCTATTTTTCACATTTGGAATAAAAACCTAAACATCCCACAATTCTCCATGCAGTGTTTCAAGGAGATTGGATTCTAGCAGGACCATGTGGCGAGCTGTTTGGGAAACAAGAACACCAAGGATCCTGCTGCCAGGAGCTGCAAGACTTCACATTCTGAGGACTGTCAGGTTTCTTTTTTGCCTAGCCGCTTGAAGGCAGCAAATGTATCCTCAGGACTCCCACAGGCTCTGGTAATCTAAGAATGAAGAACACTGTGATTAAGAACTGGCATTTTTGCTCCAAATAGTCTCCTCAATGCAATTGTCCTGATGCATTAGCATCTGTAGCAAGGATTTTTGTAGCTGAACTGTAGCTAATGTGATCAACAATTTACCTCCCCTTGTAATGAACCTGACACTGTCTGAAATACCAGAATAGCAAGTGTGCTGATGGGAGAGGAGATCTTTTGGTGTCTGGCATAAACGTGTGTCTCTTCCTGTTTAAATAGTTCAAGCAGTCTATGATTTGTTTCTAAAGATAAAAAGGAGGATATTGTAATTGAATACAGAAGCCATCTGTTCAAGGAAAATTCAGAAGATGTATTGTCTGGCTGGGTTTTTTTTTTGGTTTTCATGAACAAGTGCTTTCTAGATTTCAGAGGTTTGCTTGCTTCACATTTCTGAGCTTTGAGCTGCAGTTCCAAGGCCTAGAAAAGGGCACCTTGTCCAAGTAGCACACAAGAGTCTCTGTTGGATTAGATGAGCAACAGGCGGTACGAGAGGTAGATTCTGCTTGTGCACAGAGGTCAGACATAATGCCTCTTCAACGCAGCATCTTACTTTTGGGCGGGGGCTCCCAAACAATCACGCTTAACTTAAGAGATCTCAAAAAATTAGATTTTCACAGTGATGAATGTTGCAGCTATTCCTAATTCCCTATGTGCTCTTTTGAGAAATATCAGGAAGCAATTTTAACCACATGGAAAATGAGCCAGCATCTTGCTGCAAAGTTCCATTAGGAATCAGTAATCTACATCAGAAACTGCTAGCAGAGATGTGCCAAGCCCTTTCTTGAGAACACGAACGGAAATGCTCTACCACTTTTTATCTTACCTCTTCAGAACTAGTTAATTTTCCTACAATGGCAGTGCATAGAAAAATTTGATTGCAGAAACAGCTTGGTGGAGCAGAGGGGGAGGTTATTGAACTGCTTGTTAGTTGTTATTTTTTGGCTGAAATGGATATAAAAGTTAATCTGTGGCAAAAGGTCTCACAGCAGGACTATGCTTGTAAAAATCACTCATATCAATTAATTACTACAATTCTTGTTGCAGTGTAATTTTTCTGCTCTAGGTGAGGAAGGAATACAACTCTACATTTTCCACGGACTCATACATATTTGGGAATGTGCTGGGTTTTGTCACTGTTGCTTTTTAATAAAACTATAGCCAGCTCAGCTCACTGCTGCAAAATAAAACAAGTGCAATACAAAAAGACAGTTCAGTAAAATGTATTCTGGACAATGAAATAGAAAGTGTGCTAAAATCTATTGCAATGAAAACTGTGTCAATAAACCTCTGAGTTTACAGGAAAATCTTGATTAAATGACCATTTCCTATTAAGTAAGGAAAGGAATACATCAGTATTGTTGACTAAATACACTTTCTTTACCAGAACAGAAATGTGTCAGATGTTATCTCTAAATACCATGCACAGAATGCCCATGCAGCCAGAGTAATAACCACAGCTGTAAAAAGAGACATCTCTTTTGCTGTGAGTTATTTTTCTAGGTGCCAATTGCTGTCTTTCTGAAGAGGCTAGATGGTTACACACACAGCTTTAGGAGAGTTCATTAAGGTACTGCCCTCATCCTTTTCTCTTGTCAGCTTCTCCCCCATCATCATTCTCTTTAAACCACACAATACTCTTTGAGTGCCATAGAATGCACCTGTAATTTCAGTACGCTACCAAGGGGAATATCCTTGGGGGCTGAAAAGCCCTGCCATACTAGCCTTTTGATGAATGTTTCAGTAGTGTGGCTTTGGATATGGATATGGAAGCTTAACCATTACTTGTGAAGCTAGGGAAGTAATATTTTCAAGAGTTTTAGAGCTGCAAAATATGGGACTTTCCTTTTCCTTTGTCTTGGTTTTGAATATGAAGATCAATGATGCTACCACTTTTGTGGGAAACAGAAAAAGATGGAAAATACTGCTTAGCTACAATAGTTCTGCTAATAGGCTTAAGGGGAGTTGGAAAACAGGAAAACACAGAGGGCATGCACCCAAACAGGTAGTAATCCAACTGGGGATTTCCAGTTCCTTGTCTTATCGAGGTGGGCAGGAGACAGAGGGAGAAGTAAACCCACACTGTGCCTTTCTGCTTGGCAAGAAATGTGGCAGCAGAGTGCTTGATGGTCTTTTTCAGATTTAAAGCATCGTCTTGAAATGTTTTTGGCTGTTCAGGAGGTGTTACTCCCTGCTCACATGAAGGAATCTTCAGCTAAGTGACATCAGCCCTGAGCTGCTCTTCAGACAGGGCAGGAATAACACAGCTGAGGAGGTACATATTAGAGACACATTAATGACACCATAAAATTAATCAGTGGTGAGAAGGATAGTTTCCTATATATTAGGAAAATTATAGGGAAAACATCTGAGATTTCAAAAGAAAGTAATCTGATCAATCAATATATGCTTGAGTGGTGGTTTTTCACCTAAAAAAATGATAGAAATATTGGAAGGGGAATGGCAACAGGAGTGGGTGAAGTTAGAAGAAGCTGAAACATCAGCAGTGCTCTGGAAGATCAAAGATTCATCAGTAAAGCTTCATGGTACAATAGGGTTTAAAAAATGTCAACAAGATTAACAAAATTCTTGTCCACTTTCCTAAAGACAAGAGGGTGCTCAAGGTTAAGCATATACCTGCGAGATTTTGCTTGTCTGAGCCTTTAAATATCTTTCCTGTATTCCTTCTCCAAAGCTTATAAAAGCTAGAGATCGAGAACATTCACCAGTTCCTTAGAGGGATTAACTCAGGCTAAACTTCAAGGCTGATCCTTCATGATGACACAGGGATCTCTAGAGACCACCCTTGAGTGCTTACACTTTAGCAAACCAGCAATGTCTGTACTTTTGTTTTTGCTTATCCCCTTTTAATTTATTAAAACAAAGCCCATCCTCTTCTTACCTTTTCTCCAGCAGGAAGATCCTCAAAGCACTGCCCTTTTGAAAAAAAGGGGCAGTTGAATATTAGTGGTTGCTTATCCTCCTGCTGAGACCTCTGCTTAATTTTGATGTCTATATGTTGCCTGTAACTCATTACTATAATGAAATAATAACAATAAATCATTATTAACACTAATAACAGCAAAACCTCTGCAATGAAATCTTCATTAGTGCTGTTTCTCTAATAATCTCATGGCAGAGATACTTTACATGGAGAACAATCCTGCTTGCGCAGAAAATGGTCGCAAGCCCACAGGCAGTTGCTAATCTGCAAGTAATTAATGGAATCTTACTACTTCTTCTAGGAGTGAGTGGAGCACTGTTATCAGGGTACCTCCCAAAGGCAGGAAAGCCTGTTTGACAGCATATATCTGCTGGCAAATCTCAACCAAGAAAGCAGATAGAGCTTCATTTTCAATAATCCTTGAGTGAATGAGAAAAATATCTGCCCCACCTCTTTCTGTTACGCATCCTCAGTAATTTTACTGTTTAGCTGCTAAACAGCCTGACTTCGGAGTGGCCAGAAGGAGGAATCTTGGCAGGGCTTGGCTTCAAGTAATTAAGGCTGGGAGCTTCTAGGGAGCACAGTGACCGGGAGTAGGCAAATAGCTACAGAGAGGCAGTTTGTGTGGCAGTTCGCGCAGGCAGGGCTGCAGACACCATTTTGTCTTGTTAGGTAGAGTTTCCTTCTTGCTTCCAATCTATCATCTGCTATCCCTTCCCTTGTTACTAATGGTTGGGGTTAAACGATCGAAGGCTAAAACAGCCGCTATAAGGAATTCAATTGCCCAGAAGATCCCCTTGACAAATGATGTGGCTGTTCAGACCCCTGGCTGTAGGGAATGTCTGAGTCTTATGCCACTGCATGAGGGGACTGCTGAGAACGCCTGTGTACGCTGTGAGCAGGTGAATGACCTGCTCTGCATGGTGGCCGAGCTAAGGGAAGAGGTGGAAAGGCTGAGGAGTATCCAGAAGTACGGAAAGGATATAGATAGGAGGAGTGGTACTCTCTTATCTGTTAGAGCTGCCCAGGAGTCAGAGGAGCCTGGTATTCCCTATCACCGGGAAGAAGGCACTCCTGACCTGGAAGAGGCCAAGGCTTTGTCTCACAAGGAAGAAGGTGGGGGGTTCCCACTGATTATAAGGAATGGGAACAGGTTTCC
>VZRI01011305.1:0-11258 GCA_013397515.1 Upupa epops
TAACCTTTGGAGGATGTTACCGCCCTTACAGCAGTCAGACTATGAATACCGAGTGCTGCAGCCTTTAATACGAGCATGTGGGGTAGTGAGAGAGTCGAAGAAAGCTCCAGCTCAACCTTGTGACAATTCTGCATTTGTGTTGTTTCCTTCTGTACAGGAGCCCATTGTGCTCCTGGCTCCTTAAGTCTTTCCTGTAGCAGGTCCTCTCTTTAGCTGATAGATAAACTTAACAGAAGGTAAAAGTCCAGGTATCTCCTGAGCCATCTGCCATGCTGTAGGTGCTTCTTTCTTTATACTAATCTGGAATAGGAATCTCAAAATTCAGGAGTTAGAAAGGATAGAAAAGACAGCAGGAAAAAGGGAAAAAACCTCCTTTATTCCCTTAAGATGTGAATGTCAATAGGTTTGAATTTCAGAGCTGCTGTAATTAAACCCCACATAAGTAGTTGGTTTTAAATGCAGTTGTTTTACTTAATTGATTTTCCCACCAGGGCCAAAGGAAAATAAATGAATAAAATGCACCTTCGTGGTGATTTACTAGAGGTAGCCAAGTCTCTCTTGGAACTGCTGCAAATCCTCCTGCCAGAGGAAGGGGCTGGGAGAGAATGGGTGGGGTGGGAGTGGGCTCATTCCCTGGCAGCTGCAGGAGGGAACAGGCTGCCCTTTGTGGAGTAATTTTCTTTCTTGTCAGCAAAAAGAGTATTTGCTTAATACTTCTCGTGAAGACTTTGTTCAGAAGCAATTAATACTTAATTACTAGCTCGCTGTAGCTCCCATCTCTAATTACCTTTTAAAAAGCAGGTTACAGAAATGCACTGACATTCGTTCTTTTGTGTTACTGCATAAATTAAACAGCTCTCAGCCATAATCCTGCATCGGGCCAGCCTGTGGGAGGGGTGGGACATGTTCCTTCTGTTGACTACCTCAGAGCTTGTCTGTGGCTTCATCTGCAGAGCAGGACATCAGCCTTCAGCATTACATGCATCAGCTCCATACCTGGGGCCACAAACTCAGGCTGGCACCCTTGCTGAGCTAAGTCACGGTAGCGGAGCGGCAGCCTTACTAGCCCTACTGATGCCACTCTCCCATGGTAGTGGTATTTCCAGGAGCTCAGATTTCTCGGTGCTGTACAAAGCAACAGGGTGCTGTGATATGTAAGGTGCTGTATTATGTAAGGTCAGTGGGTCTTTGAACATATCCCATTGCCTCACATACATCTCCCTCAGTTTTGCTTTCTGGATATCCCCCTGATAAATCTGCTTCTTAATCTGCAGCATTCCTTGGAGTCGCCTGCTGAATTTCACAGCTAGAACTGCTGGTGGGTTCCTTTTCTGCCTGCAAAGTGCTTTGCTGTCCCCACCTGGTGCTTTTTCAAAGCTGAAGAGTGCTGGTTACTGTTACTGGAGGTGTGAGAAAGTCTGTCACTTCCTCTTAGTTTAGTTCTATCACCCAGTGACCCTTCTCCTGCTGGGAAGGGGGATGGGGAAAAGGAAAGGATGGATTGAAATGAAAACATTTAATGACATTAAATAATAACACTAATTAGCTCCCTAGTATTAATACTAGTAGAAAGCACACAAGGTTATACTCATGTGATGCATAGTGACATGGTTAAGCGGTGAGCTTGGTTAATGGTTGGACACAATGATCTTGAAGGTCTTTTCCAGCCATAGAATCAGATGATTCTATGATTCTTTGAATATAGTGGTTTCAAGGTGTGCACTCCCAGCAGTGAGTGCTGGATGTCAGGCAAATGTCCTGGTTTCAGCTAGCAGGAGGGTTGGCCCTGGGAGCAGGATGATGGGTGAGAATGGTGTGAGAATGGTGGAGAAAGGACAGTCCCAGTAAACTTTTTAATTTATGGTGAGCATGACAGTTACAGAATGGGATTTCCCTATTAGACAGCTGGGTGCCCTGGCTCTCAGTCCTCCTGGCTAGCTGAAAACAAGTGTATTTGCTCTCATTGGATGCTATTGTTTGCACCTTTTCTGGGTAGCAGATTATTTCTCTGGTCTACCCCAGCAGATGCAGGACATGTGTAAAGCATGCTTTCAGGACAAGTTGTGAGTCAGAGGGGCAAGCTGCAGTTTTTGTGTCCCTGCTCTGAATCCAGGCTGACCACTGCTCCTGGCCACTGCCTGCTCACACAGGAAGATAGCTGCTGGCTTCTGCACACCTTAACATCATTGGTCCAACCTGGTTTTAGGACAGCCTAGAGAGATCCCTCACATGGTGCCTGGGCACGCCAAGTGAAATGTGCTGCTGTGACTGTGTCACAGGGTTCCACAAGTAGAGTATCACCATGGCACTGCCATGCTTAGCAGGCTTCACTGGGAAGCCAAGTGGTGACAGACTTCAGGTAAGGAACAGAGGAAAGGGGAAAGGGCTGAGATTGCCCAGCTTTGACACTTGTTGTCTCTGGCCCGTGGACAGGGCTTTCCTTAGGATAGGCTCTGGCATCCCAAGCTGATGATTTTTTCTCTTCTCCTGGCAGATAAAAGAGCTCTTCGTGAGTTTTGAGGACACTCCCCTGGGAGCAGCGTCTCTAGCCCAGGTGCACAAGGCAGTGCTGCAGGATGGGAGAACCGTGGCAGTGAAAATCCAGCACCCAAAAGTCCAAGCTCAGAGCTCCAAGGATATTTTGCTCATGGAGGTAAAACTGCTGGTGGACTTGGATTTACAGAGCAATTGCAGTTTAAATGTGTGGACTTCACTTTCACTCATGGCATAAGCAGGTATAAAATCACTGTCCTGTGCCTTTCAAACCCTGCCAGAGAGAAACACATACCTAAAGCTGAGGAGGAGTGCAGTGCAGGCATGGAGAGGCTTAACAAGAGGGTGAGAGTGGTTAAGAGTAAAGGAGGGCAAAAGGAGAAGACATATAGAAATGAATGTGTGAGAGTTAAGTCCATATGAGATTTAAGAACTACAGAGTGAGTCCTGAAGTCTCTTCAGCCCATTAGCTGTTTGTTTAAACTGGTTTCAGTTCCCTTTGGAGTCAAGGCTGTGTGGCCAAGGAAGAATCATTCTCCATGATTAGCATGTTTTTTCAGTTACACTTTGGCGTGGATTCAACAGTGACCAGGCTAACGGTGCGGTAGGGGACAGGAATTGGAGACAGAGCTGAGAGGGGAAGAGTTAGGTCTGTAAAAGGTAACACTAAAGCTTTTAGCTCTCTTAATAAGCCTGCATATGTAGGTGTAGTACTGTAATGTGCATGCCCATTGGCAGTCAGGTGTGGCCATGCATCTAAAAGGGGGAGGATTAAGCTGAGCCAGTCTGATAAGTATTTAGAGATCACTGCATCAGCAGTGACCCAGTTCTCCATCACAGGGAATCAAAGATTCTGCCAGCACCCTCTCAAAGGAACACAGCTACATCTTCTTTGGGCAGCTGAAATACCCCTCTCTGAACAATCCTGGCTGGTCTGCAAAGAAGTGCAGCTGGTTCCAGCTGCAGCACTGCATCAGTTTGCAGATGAATATTTATTTTGAACTCATAGTCCAAGAAACCTTTGAGTTCAATTAAGATATCCCAGTAAGATGGGATATGTCTGTTCAGTGTTGGTTTGAGAACAGGGATCTGTTGGAATTGGCTTTGCATCCAGCTTTAGGTTTGGGTTTGATTCAGGTCTGCTCCAGGACTGACTGCAGTGGTCTTCCTGCTGCATTTGCTTTTGTGAGGCATCACATGCACAGCAGTTCTCAGGGAGCTTATGGTATCCTTCACTCTTGCCTAGATCCGCATGCCAGGATTTAAGCAGTCAAGGAAGAGGGATGAGCAGGTAATGAAAGACTATGAGAACAGGGCAGTAAGAGGATTATGTATGCCAAGACCTAGACTGTCTAGCCAAGACCTAGATCCACCTTGGGACATCTGTCCTTTTAATGGTGGCTATTGCAGAAAAAGTTTCCCCTCACGTTGTGTTGCTGTGATTGCTGGTTATACTAGTCAGGAGACATTTAAACAAATAATTTTAGAATGCTTCTGCCTGTTCTGGTTTTAGACTAACCTTCCTGGGAACCTTGAAACTAAATCAGTGCATTGCATTTGGCAGTGCAGTAATGTTCTTCTTCTACAGTCTAGTTGGTCATCCAACTAGACCAGCTGGTGCTGGTCTCTTACTCCAAATTACTACTGATAGGGTGAGGGGATGTGGCCTCAAGTTGCATCAGGGGAGATTTAGATTGGATCTTAGGAAGAAGTTCTTTACTGAGAGAGTGGTTGGGAACTGGACCAGGCTGCCCAGAGAGGTGGTGAAGTCACCATCCCTGGAGGTGTTTAAAAACGGAGTAGCTAGACCACTTGGGGCCATGGTCTGGGGATTAGGGATGAGGGCTGAACTTGCTGATCCTGGCAGTCCGTTCAACCATAATGATTCTGTGATCTTCAAGATGTGTTATGTGCACAGAAGTGTACAGAAGGAGCTCACAATGTGACACTTTGCTTTCTAAGGGCCTCTTGTGGAGTGTTGGTTTACATGCTTCACTGTACCCCTTTGTGGGACTATTGTTGTGTAGGCTGCACTGAAAGCCAGATAATGTGCACTGAGGTCCCAGGTCATTATGAATCAGTGTGAAAGGAGGTTGATGTAAATATTGATGGAGATGGTTTTATTTATACACTGTTGGGAAGGAATCTAAACGGGAAAAGCTGGATGGAAAATTCCTAAATTCACTTGAGGGCTTATAGCATCAGTGCTGACTCTTTAAAAATCAGTACAGCTTCTGATAAACACAGAGAGAGATGCCTTGCTGCTCCATTCATGTGAATACTTAATTCAAGACATTGTGTTAGACAGATGTCAGAAAAGAGACAGGCCAAATACTTATTCACGTTGTCCCTGCTGATGGTCAAGATGACAAATTCAGAAGTCCATTTAAAGAAATAAAAAGTCATTGCAGGAGTTTTCTTACATCAGGCACCACTGGAATAATGCTGCAGCCCCTATAAAGTTTGTGTACACCCTGCAGCCCCTATAAGGTTTGTGTACACATTCACAAAGATCACTGCATTTCATTTAGCTGACATAAATTTGAAGGGATTTATGCCTCCAGATACAACAGTAGGAAAATCATTCAGCAGTATTCGGAACCTGGTGATTACATTTTTAAAGGAGCATTGCATTTGGAACTTATCTTTAGATAAGAGAAGTAGACACAGAGTTGAACATGAGCAGTGACAATTAATACATTTATTTTTTGTCATAAATTTCCATGATAGCAGCTTCCCATCTGTGGTGATGTTCCTCCTGCAGTGCAGGAATCCACCTCAGTGCTGGAGATCCAAAAATGCAAGCTTCCCCTTCCAGACAAGTCCGGCAAGTCTATTGGGACTTTCAGATGGAAGTATAAAGCGATTAACATAAAGGCAGCAAAGTGGATCATGGTAGTGTGGTTTATCCTTGATTTATGACTCTCCCAGTTAAAAAAAACCCAAGAATTTGTGGTCCAAATTGTCAGCTTGTGGAAATTTGTGATGCTGGTTGAGAAACTGGTTCTTCATTTCAGCAGGAAGGCTGCTGGGCTCCTCTTGAGCTTTGATGATGCCATCCAGTTGCATAATCTGGATTTTCTCCAGCAGTGGCACCCATCAGTTGCCCTTTAAGTGCTCCTTAGAGCAAAAGTTTCCAGGAAATGTTTCTTGCTGGGCTTTTCAAGGTCCTCTGCAGCTGAATCTCTTTAAGAAGAGGTTGCCAGAGGGTAGATATATGATAATTCAGCATTGCTGAGGATGGCTGTGACTGATACTGAGGAGCAACTTGCCTTCTGACACCTGCTGAAAGTGTCCTTTAACAACCTGTAGTCTGTTGCCTGCATCTAACTCTACTGTCTTCTGTGACCTGACCAGTGATTTTTCTGTACTAGCAAAATTTCTGCTCAGCAGTGTAAAAAATAGCATAAAGGTGCCAAATTTTACTTAAGATCTTCTTCTGTGTTATGTGAGGGCTCTTTGAATGTAGCCAAAAAGTGACTTGTAGAAGCAACTGTGAGGAGAATTGCTTCTGGGCCATGCCCTTGGCAAGATCTGACTTTGTGATCTCTTCTCTTGCTTTGGTCTCAGGCAGCTGGGCACAGTCTGGTGTCTGTGCTATTGTTTAACTCCTAGCTGTGCTGCTGTGTAGTGGGAAGCCAATATTGGTGTGAGACGGCAAAGGCATGACATGACGTGTTATGGTGTGACACTGCTTGGGCTGCAGGTTGCAGTCTTAGTCTGTAAGTTACCTGGAATGATCCTATCAAAACAGCACTATAGGTGGCTGTGTGGCTTTGCAACCAGGATGCAGCTGATTATCTGCTTCCCGGCTCTCAGGTTCTCCTGTTGGTGGTGAAGCAGATCTTTCCTGATTTTGAATTCATGTGGCTCGTGGAGGAAGCTAAGAAGAATCTTCCCTTGGAGCTGGATTTTCTCAATGAAGGCAGAAATGCTGAGAAGGTTGCTCATATGCTCAAGAACTTTGACTTCCTCAAGGTGAGAGAATACTTATTTCGATGTGTGTGCATGCATTAGTAGTCTCACTTTGTGTGCCTTGTGAACCTCGCTCACTGGCTGGAGGAACAATACAGAGGGAAAATGAAGTCCGTTTGTGTTGTTCATCCTAGAGTGCTCTGCTGATATGGACCATAAGCTTCTCTGGGATATGCACCCACCTTTGGTGGTGAGTGTTGTAGATAATACATATTGGGAGAGGAGAGGTAGCTTGGGACCTACAGTCTCTGGAGCCTACCACTGATTTTCCCAGTGTTTCTGAAATTGCCCAGGGTTCTGTGAATTTACCATGCTTTTCTGAGCCATCTGATGGTGCCTGTTTCTGGGCTTTATCTCAACTGAGGGTGAGAAAGGGACAGAAAGGGGAAAAGCTAGAGTGAAGCTGCTACATCAAGTAGGATTTGGAACACTGTATCAGGAGAAAGCCTGATCTGATGAATCCTTCCTCCTGCAGGAAAGCACATTGTCACTGAATTTGGGCATGCATGCTTCATGTACACTCCTGGCTCATGCTGTCATGGGAACTCTATACACAAACTCAGCTGCATCCGCATCGTGCTCTTTCCCACTGCCACTCCTAGGTACAAGTGCCAAGATGAACATGACGGATGTCTGAAACGAGGTGAATTTTTGTTGGGCTTTGCAGGCTGATGATCCATTTTACCCCTTGCCTCTATTGTGCAAGTGCTTTAGTTCCTCATCACCTGTCTTTAGGTTTGGGCTCCTGGAGCCCAGTGGCAGCAGTGCCCTTCCCATAGATACAGATAGCTTAAAGCCACCAAGACTCCAGAAGGCCAAAGGCCAATGATTTTGCTCAGTGGGTGCTTATCAGAAGTAATGCACCTTGGAGAGCTGTATCCACTGCAGCGGTAACTAGGAGACTGGGAAGTAAATCCCCATGGAGACGGCCAATCACCTCCTTGCTGGGTTAAGGAGTTATCATGATATCAATATGTGTAACAGTAACAAATGACTTGAGATGGCTAAATAATGAATCCTGCTGCCTGACCTGCCAATTCACAGACGTGTTCATCACACAAATGCAACAGAAGAATTGGGCTCCTGTATCATTAATTTTTCCTAAGCATGTTAGAAAGTTGAGAAGTAGATTTTGTGCTACGAACCTGGTGGAGCTTTTAATGCCAAATTGTTTCATGCACCAACACTGCAAACAAATATCTGTGAGTAATTAAAAAAATGACTGAAGGATTTGGTGGTGAGTGAGAGAGGCATCTCCAAGAGCACAGATACTGCTTTATGTGCCTCTGACTTCCCCTACAAGTCTTGAGATAGGAATGAGTGTTGTCTGAAATGATCCAAGGCAACAAAAATTAGTGAACTGGATAGGCTGGGAAGATGTTAGTTTTGGAGGCTGTTTTCTTTCTTAACAACTGCAATGGGTGGACATCCCAGTAAACTGGGAAGGCTGTGAGTAAATGAATCCCCCTTCCTATAGTGACTCTGGTGTCACAAGGTTAGCGTGCAAAGAATGTGGGGAGAGTTGGCACTGGAACTAAAGGATGTTGGAGTTACTCAGCAGAAGAGTCTTAGAGATCAAGTGACACACAGAGGCAGAAGGCAGAAGGGGGTGATGTTGAGAAAATAGTCTCTCTAGAGCAGGAACAGTGTGAGAGGCAGATATTGGTGAGGGACTGAGGCACCATCACTGGTTACAAGCAGAGGATAAAAGAAATGCTGCTTGTGCAGGAGTTACAGAGAGCTGTGGTGGCCTGGCTGATTCCACTGCCTTTAGTTGCACTAGGTGAGCAAAACCTCTTCCCTCTGACCCACTGTGTGAGTCCTGAGTCCATGGCTCAGTCAGGCAGGTCAGGAGAGCAGGCTGCACAGCTGCAGAGGAGAGCCAGCTGCACAGCTGGAGAGAACAGACTACACAGCTGGGGAGGGGAGCATGCTGTGTGTCTAGTGAGAGGTATGTCAGCACAATGACGTGCAATATATTCAAAGGACAATGTCAGCAAAAGGACTTTTGACAGTAGGGACTTCAGTATGGAAAGAATGTATCTGGAGAGAGAGGCTGGAAAAAGGGGAGCCAGCCTGAGCAATGCCTGTGTCACTGGCTCCCTGGTTGACACCAGACCTCTTATTGGTACCTTACTCAGCTTGATTTGCTACTGATTAAATGCAAAGTGGTCTGACATTTTATACTTGTTACTGTGTCGCATTGCCAATAGGATAGTTGAGCATCTTTCAGGATTTCTGTGACAAGACTCTTACTTGTGACACTTGATTTTTCTCCCAGTTCAGTTGCAGATGTCTGTGTGTGCAGGGTTTGCCAGCTCCAAGGCATTGGTATTCCAAGGGGTACTGTGGTGATACAATTTATGGCAATGGCTTATCATGTTTAAAGCTGTTTAAGTGAGTCCTGTTCTTGGCAAACAAAATGCAGTTCTTGTCTAAAGGAGCTGAGTGGATGATTCAGAAACTACTAATAGGTGCTAGTGAAATAGCACTAGCACCTAGTGCCCAGCCAGAGGTGCTGCAGAGCAGGTAAGAAAGCTGTCAGACATCAATGGCAGTAGGAGGTGATCAAAAACTTATAGAGTCTGGCCAGAAATACTGTTTGAAGATAGATCCTGCTGCTGTTGAATTGGTACTGTGTTGTCCTTTCACACACTGCAGCTGTCTTGAGTAAGAGGCCGGTAGGTGGATTTCCCTCTCTTGTGCTCAGGAAAAGACAAGACCTCCCATCAGCTGCTTCCATTTTTCTTCCTTTCTGGGTTGTATGTAATACATGCTCCTTGCTTTCCCTGCCTGTTGTTTGACCTAATCCATTCTTGTTCCTGTTTCAGGTGCCCAGGATCTACTGGGAACTCTCAACGAGGCGTGTTCTTCTCATGGAGTTCATGGAAGGGGGACAGGTGAATGACAGAGCCTACATGGAGAGGAACGGCATCAATGTCAACGAGGTAGTTTCTCAGACATTTCTGAATGGGGAGTGGTGGGTGATGCCTAACTGATGTTGACATCAGCTGACATGGATGGAAAAGGGAGACTGACAGGAGCAGGTAGAAAAGGGAATGCACACAGATGCCAACAAACCAGTGAGTCTGAGAGATCTCAGTTTTCGTGCTTGTGGGAAAAGTACAGAAGGCCTTTTGAGGAGCACTCTCCTGTAAGCTGCACAGCTAGAGGTCTTTAAGGAGTTAGATTGTGAAAGGTGAGTATGCTCTTAATGTTGCAAACATCTATGGCTTGTTCCAGGACAGCAGCGCTTTGTACCTTAAAGGGGTAAATTCAGCTTCTGATTCTTTTTGTCTCTTTTCTTTTCCTGTCGTCTGCATTGACTCTTTTCTAGAGAAATGCATTTTAAATTCCAGCAGTAATCACCTTATGTAGGAGATACAGGTCTTATACAATCACAGTTAGAGTGCTGGAGCCTTAGCTATGGTGCTTCTTTGCAAGATGTCTGGCCCACTGTCATTGAGGGGACTTTGTAAGCGAACACAGCCTCACTCCTAGATAGTGCAGTCTCTCTCATTCACATTTCCCTTGAGAAGAACTTGGAACATTTGTGTCAGTGGTTTTCCCCCTTCCTGTTGTCAGGGTATCACAGTAGTCAGAGTCAGCAGATCAGAAGTCAACACAGTTCCTTCTCTGTGGCTATTCTGTGCTGATGATCTTATTTTGTATTTACCAAGCAAAGGCCTCAAAGATGCATCTAGTCTGTAGAGAGCACCACACTTTGACTCTTAAGAGTTTGACTGTCCATGGCAGTACACACAGTCATAGAATCATAGAATAGAATCATAGAATCACTAGGGATTGGAAGGCACCTCGAAAGATCATCTAGTCCAATTCCCCTGCCACAGCACAATCACCTAGACCGAGTTGCACAGGAACACATCAAGGCAGGTTTTAAACGTCTCCAGAGAAGAAGACTCCATAGCCTCCCTGGGCAGCCTGTTCCAATGCTCCATTCCCTCACTGGGAAGAAGTTCCTTCTGATATTTATATGGAACCTCCTCTTTCCAGCTTGCACCCATTGCCCCTTGTCCTGTCACCAGATGACCTTGAGAGGAGCCTGGCTCCATCCTCCTAACATCCACTCCTCACATATTTATATACATTCATGAAGTCACCCTTCAGTCTCCTCCAAGGACACAGCTCCCTCAGCCTTTCCTCATAATGGAGGTGTTCTACTTCCTTCATCATCTTTGTTGCTCTGTGCTGGACACCCTCCAGCAGCTCTGTGTCCTTTTTCAACTCCATTCACCTTAACAAGTCAAAAGTGAGAAAGTGATTTCTTTGAGTTAGTTTATCCTCTCCTTCTGCTATAAAGACAGGGGTCAGTCTAGTCCACAGTGCTTGGATAAAGTATTGAACATTCCTCAGGCCTTGAAATACTCCCAAGGCTTGTTTAGATGTGTTAGCAGGAGGACCCTTGGGCAGTATGTACCTTCAGATTTTGGTCTGGGCTTCCTCACAGTTCTGGGACATCAGATCCATTCTGAGATCAAGGTAGCTGGCAGAGTCTGGTTCACTGTGACTTAGGTTGCTTCTTTGTATTTTCTCAAACTCCTGGAGATAGCAAGGTTGTCTGGAGGAGCCCAGGGAAAACCAGCTCAATTCATGGCTCCAGGACTGGTGTCATCAACAGGGGTTTGGATTCTACAATCACGGCTCCGTTTACAAGGTGCCAGAGCAGCAAACAACTAATGGGATGCACTTGTTCCAGAGGGGGAAAAGGATCCTGGGGCAGGAGTTGGCAGGGTTCATTAATAGGGCTTTAAACTAGGTTTGAAGGGGGA
>VZRI01011306.1:1828-13627 GCA_013397515.1 Upupa epops
AGGGCACAAGAACTCCCCTTCTCCCGCTGTCCCCTCTCAAAACCAAACATCTATTTTATTCTTTTATTATTTATCAAACAGTAATATTTTTACCTTAAGAGAAGGAAGATTCTAAGGAGGATGGTGGCAGGGGAGATGCGGGAGTGTGGGGACTGTTCTGCCATCCCCTCTCTTCGAAGCCACTAGGAAATCAAACCGATTGCAGCTGCTTTCGATATTCCTCATTGTCTAACTAATTAATTAATTAACTCCCTTTTCTCCTCAAAATCTCTTTGTTTTTTTCTCTAAAAGGCTGTAAAGTGGAGACCATCACCCTGAACGTGGAGGCAGTGAACACGCACCGGGACAGACCCTCTCTCACCTTAGTAAGTCCTGCTGGCCTTTCCCCTCTCTATTCAGTAGCTGAACTCTTCCTCCCCCCCCTGCAGTTGCCCTGTAGCTTTCAGTAGCCACAGGGACTCGATTCCCTGGGCTGGGAGGAATCCTTGGGAGGTGGAGGGGGGGGCTGTTGGAGGAAGCAGAATGGGAGACTTGAACTTCCAGGTGTGATTTTGCCTCCTCCCGTGGCGAGGTTTATGGTGGATGCTCGTTCCCCCCGGTGTGATGGTTCTGGAAAGGCTCCCCGAGATGTTTGAAGGGAGGTGGGCTGGTTGTCTCGATGAGTTTGCTCTGGCTGAACCTACAGACGGTCTCTGGGGCTGCTTCCTGGGGGGCTGCTTCCTGGGGAGGCTCTGGAGCTGCTTCCCAGGGCATCTCAGCTGCGTTCACAGCCCTTGGGGAGCAGTCTGTGGTGACCATGAGCTTGGTCTGTATCACAGTGGGAGGAGAGTGGTCCCGTTCACCCTCCATGCACTTGCAATCCTCTTTCTGGAGCAGTGGAAGCTCTTCAGCCTGTGACTGCTTTTATTTCCGAGCTCCTGTCTCTCTCTCTCCCCCTGACTCCAGTAGCTGTTTGTCCAGCAGAGCTCAGACCTACAGACTCAATCAGTGGAAGGGTTTTATTTTAGGGACCTGCTTTTGCAGCCGCTGTTTTGCAGAGGGACTGATGTGTCAGTCAGCACCTGTAATTAGCTCCCTCAACCTACTCATTAACTCCCCAACCTGCTAATTAGCATCCCCAACCTGCCTCAGTGGCTGAGCTCCATCCGGCTGGCTGCAGAGCCCAGGGCTGAGGACACTCAGCAGGGTTTGGGTGGCTGGTGGGTGGTCTCCAGCCGGGTCTTTATCACCTTGAAGTCATCGCTCGCTCCGGCAGAGGATGCTCCTGTTGTTCTGGGCTGCTCTTAGGGCTTGGAAACTCAAAGAAGGGGAAGTTTCCTCTTTGCTTTTCTCTTTTAAATTGGTTGTGTGTGTTTGGGGGGGAAGAACAGGTAACCCAAACCTATCCAGCCACCCTAAGCAGGAAGAAAACCCCCCCGAAGGGAAGGGAAACTGCTGACTAAACAGAATTTGGAGTGAGCTCTGAGGTAGATTCAGCAGCAGAGTGTTGGGGGCAGAGGGGTCGCATCCTACTCAGCACAGTCCAACCCCCTGAACTGGGGGTTCCCCGAGTCTCGGGGTGCTGCGGGTGGGGGTTCCAGAGCTGTGTGCTGCTGTGCTGTGTGGAGTTTAAATCCGGCTCCCCTTTTCGTTCCTTGGGACGCCCTTCGTCTGGGATCAGACGGACCCTCCCGCCAGCCAGAGCCCCGTAAGGATGAGAAGGAACAGCTTTACGCCGCGGGCCAGCGCGGACACGGTCAGGCGGCCACGACACGCCAGCGTGGGGAGCAAACCCCTCTACCCGCTGGGCCCTTCCCAGGCCCTGGCAAGTGGAGATGGGGCCAACCAGCCGCAGCTGCAAGTTGGTGGCCAGGTGGTACCTTCCATCTGCTCCCCCTCCCCACCATCACCCCGTGGCTGTCGGTGGTCCTGTGGGAAATAGAGAGCCTTCCCAGGGCCTTCAGCACTGGCTCTGTGGCTGCACGGGAATCATTTGGGGCTAGAATCCCTCAAAGACGGGAATTTTGGGGTTGGAATCCCTCAAAGATGGGAATTTTGGGGTTAGAGTCCCTCAAACATGAGAGTTTTGGGGTTGGAATCCCTCAAAGATGGGAATTTTGGGGCTAGAATCCCTCAAAGATGAGAATTTCAGGGTTAGAGTCCCTCAAACATTAGAATACTTGGGATAGAATCCCTTAAAGATCTTTCCAGGTCCCTTCCCATCCCTGACAGTGATTTTGTGCTTCCTCCCCATCAGCAGAGGGGCCGCAGAGTGCAGAAGGGGCGATGCAGCCCAGCGCTGGGGTTTTGCTTTGGGGTTGCTCTGCTTTTCCCTCGTTTCCTCGTTGCTGCCTTTACTGGGACTGTTGAATCTCTCTCTGGTGGAGCTGGCTGCGAGCTCTCCTGTGCTCTCTCTCTTTTCCTTTTCAGCCTCAAGGGGGAAATGCTTGCCTGTGAGTACCGCTGCGAGCAGCTCGGTGTACTCTGTTGGTTTAGTAAGTAGGACTTCTCTTGCTTAATGTTGCATGGAAACCCCTTGGGGAGAGACAGCTGTACAGAGCAGGAGAGAGTCTTCTGCTGAGTGATAGCCAGTCCTTCAGGGAGACCTCACCTGGGGAGGGATGAGCCAGGGGCTCCAGCTGGGCTTACTGGTGCCTTGTGCTGGTGCCTGCAGAAGTGACTGTCACCCTGCAGAAGGGCTTTGCATCCTGATTTTGCCCCGTTCCTCAAGCAGGATGTGGGATTCCTCTCTGCTGGACTGCTGGGCTGAGCCATGCGGCTTGTACTGGCCAGTGCTGGGTCCACACCGTGTGTCCCAGCTCTGCACAGAGTGAGGTGTGGGGCTGGATCGTGGACTGAGTGGGTGGTGATGCTGTTTAGCCCCAGTTTGGCATGGGCTGAGGGAGCTTGGGAAGCAGCTGGGGGGATAAACCTTCCTGTTCTGGGTCACTGTGTGGGCTGCTGGGGCCGTTGCTGACCTGCTTCTGCTTTCAGCAGAGCTCTGCTGCCTCCTTGCCTCTGCCCTGGAGCTTTGGGTGAATCCTTTAGCTCCTGCTGTTTGGTGTCGAAGGCAGGGCTGGGATTAGAGCAGATGAAGTCAAGTGGGAGCTGGTTTGGTTTCCACATGAGGAGCAGCAGGATTGGGTCCCCACAGCAGTGGGGTGCAGGTCTGGCTGCTGTAGGACGCAGCTCATCCTTTCCAGCCGAGGAAGCTT
The DNA here is from genome assembly GCA_013397515.1 of Upupa epops. NCBI lineage: Eukaryota > Metazoa > Chordata > Aves > Bucerotiformes > Upupidae > Upupa > Upupa epops. The sequence goes on from VZRI01011306.1 coordinate 5,023, forward strand.
CAGTTCCTACCAGCAGCAGTCCTGCAGGCCTGGGGAGCTCCTGCTGCAGTGTGTTTGGCCCTGTGGCTGTGCAGGTTTTAACTCTAACTGCACTCTGTCCCCCTTCCATGGTCTCCTCTGTGTGGCTGCCCTGTCTTTTCTCTGTTTACCCCGAAGCTGCAGGACACAGAGGTCCAGGATGGATCCTCGGGTGCTTCTGTGGTTCCTCTGCCTCCTGTCCTCTACTCTCTGCCAGTTCTCAGTTGCTGAGTTTTTTCTCGCTGAGCTGCAGGAGCACAGAGAGCATCGAGCTCAGCTCCTGCTGCAAAGCATCTTCCCTCCCCAGGACCAGCAGCAGCAGTGCAGAGAGGGCTAGTTTCTCCAGAGGCTGCCCATCCCCTGGGCTTTCAGAGCCCTTCCTGTTGAAGATGAGGGGGGGAAAGCTGAAAGGACCCGAGCTGGAGGAGCTTGTGATGGATCAGAGAAACCATGGATTTCATTTAGGATCAAATCAGGGAGGAAATTACCCGTCAGCTACAACTGAGAGCCTTATCCCTGTGGCTGAGCCCACAGGAGCTGTGGGTTCCCAGAAGGGGGTGACAGCCCCAGCTTTGCACAAGGACTTTGCTAACCCTGAGCCTCCACTGCTCCTCCTGCTAAACCAAACGTCCTGGGGAGGGGTTGGCAGAGAGAGGGAGGAAAGTAACTTGGTCCAACTTCCTTGATTCCAGGTTAAACCTCCTCTGGGCTGGTGTTTGGCTCCAGGGCAGAGAAAAGGTGTCACTGCCCGGAAAGCTGCTCAGCTCTTGTTATTGCTTTCTCTCTTATCACAGCTAAAAACACAAAGGGTCTGGTTTCCTCACGCTGGGATTTGTTCAGTACCCATACCTGCTGTCACCAAGGTGGCCCTGGTGTCCCTGGAGCCCTCCTGGGCTCAGGGATGAAGGCCCAGCAGTGGGGTAGTACCTGGCACGGTGGTGTGTTTGCAGTGTGCTGGGGCTGGCCTGGTTCCCGTTGTCTCTGGTTGCCTTGTTTTACCAAAGCAGAGTCTTTTCTGTGGTTAATGTGGGGAGATTTGAATCAACCCCGGGTATTTCCTGTGGTTAATACGGGACAGCAGTTGCTGGGGGGTTCTTCCAGCTGTCCTGGCAGTGGATCTGCCTGTTGGGAGGGGAGAGAGAAGCCAGTAACCCTCGAGTAACCAGCCTGCAGTGAGTAACCAGCCTTCTTCCTTATTGCCTGAGGTCCTGCAAGGCTCTGGGGAAGCTCAGTGAGCACCTTGGGCTCAGGCTGAGCCTGAGGACCCCCCTGCTTGGTTTGCAAGGGGTTAAAGGACGATGCAGGGTGTGAAGCAGCTGGTAGTTTGCAGAGTAGCTGTGAATCAGATGGGTTCTGGCACAGAGAGCAGCTCTGTGGAGCCCAGGGAATCCTCCTGCTGCATGCAGAGTGTCCCCAGCGCTGAGCTCTGGCCCCAGGGAGTAACCTCCTTCTCCTTCTCTCCTGTTTGCAGAGGATGGCTGGTTTGACCGTGTAGAGCTCTGGATTCTGCTGGGATTTCTGCAGCGGATGGGACCGGAGCATCCCTGGAGCACAGTGAGCTACGAGCCACTTGGGCCAGTACTGCCCTCCTGCAGTGTCTGTTACCCAGCCTGTCTGTCTGTGTTTCTTCCCAAAGCTGCCCTGTCTGTCAGGGAGATCAGAGAACTTTGATTCCAGAGGTTTTCTTCCCAATCTGCTTTTAGCACCTGCGAGCTAACGCAGCCCCCGGCTTCCTGGGGGGGTTCAGGTAGTGTCCCAGGGCTCGATGGCAGCAGTTGGTTTGGGGGTGAGGACAACGTGGTCGTCTCCATAGCTGCTTTTGAGCAGCTTCTCCTTGGCAGATGCTGCCAGACCAAACCCCTGGGTTCCTCCTTCTTAAGCCATTCCCGTTTCCAAGTGCAGAGGCAGTTAAGGTCCTGTTTAACCATTGAAGCAGCTCCAGGTGTCGTCCGGGGGTCTTACTGGGCTTTCATCTGATTTTTGCTCTGAATCCCCTGGTCACAGTCTGTGCTCTTGCTCCCCTTTTACACAGGGGGGTAACGCAGAGCAGGCCTCAGCTCAGCCAATCTTCTGGGATGTCCCCAGTGAGGAGCAGGAGGGAATGAAAGCTCCTGGGAACAGCCTAGTGGAAACTGAGCTTAAGTCCTGCTGTAGCTTTGCAGCCTGAGCTCAGCCTGTTGCATCCTCCCCTTCCTTCTCCTGAGGTTTGAGAGACTTCTATCCCTTGCAGTAGCACAGTGAGAGCATCCCTGTGCCCAGTGCCCGGTATCAGTGGCCCTGCCCTGTGGGGTTGATCAAAAGCACAAGATTGAGACCAGTGTAGCCCCCCTCCCCAGTTCTAACCTTGCTGTGAGGAAGCTGGGGTCGTTCCTGATCTGCAGGCCAGTCTGGAGCTGCCTTTAGAGTTCAGAGCACAGACAGTGGGACTCCCCCACGGTACCCGAATCTCCACCAAGGTGTGGGGGAAGCAATAACCCAGACGTAGAGCTTTGCCCCCCAACTCTGCCACACTCCGTTGCCCCACACTCCCTCCTCCCAGTTGTTGCACTAAGGGCAGAGCCCTCAGGGTGGGTGAAGAGGGTTTAGATAGGAACCCAGAGGCTGTTCCAGACCCCCTGTTTCCAGTGACTCCCAAGATTTCTAGGAGCAACGGGTAGGACCCAGGTTGCTTCTTTTAAACGTGTAGATAGATGTCTGTCCCTGCAGCAGGGAGCTGAGCTGAGTTGGTGCCCAGGCTGTGCCAGCCCCAAAGCCTGCAGTTAACCTGAGCTCAAACCTGCTTGTTCTAAACACTCCCCGAGCTTTAACTGGCTGAAGCTGCAGTGGAGAGGGCCACGGGGAAGGCTCAGGCACTAATCCTGACCCCACGGGCTTTCCAGGCAGCAGGAGAGTGGGCTGATCTAAAGCAGCTGAGCCCCAGAGAGACAAAACCTAGTGGGTGAGTTCAAGCTGAGTTCATTTGATCTGGGGCTGGCTTTGCCCTTGACTTTGCAGCAGCAGCAGCAGTGCTGTCAGATCTTTGGGTTTCATTGTTCCCCGGCTTAGAAATCAAAAGCACTGAAGGAAGGGCTGTAGAGCCTCTGGCATGGTGGTCGTCTTCTCCTGCTCCAAACGCACAACCCTGCTCCTGCTGAGTAACCTCCTGCTCTGCTGGAGGGGGATGGAGGGTGGGGGAGAGGAAAGGAGAGGAGAGGAGGAGTAGAATTGCACTGTAGGATGTTTACTACGCACAATGAGTTGGAAGCATTAGCTCCTTAGCAAGTGGGGTTTGCCTTGTTGAGGTGTTAATGGCTTCAAGGAGATGAAACTGCCTGGTGTTACCTGCCGGGACTCCTGAATGTAGCTGCTGATCTACTGGCAGTCTGACTTTTTTATTCATTACCCAAAACAATGGGCTCTGGGCTCTGGGGTGGTGGCTGGGTGGGTCCTTCATCCCTTTCAAATCGCTCTGGCTGGAGTCTGCTGGGGGGTGATGGAGCCTCTCAGCCATTTCTGCAGTGTTTGTGCCTCGATGCTTTCAGGGAAGCCTCACTAGAGCCTTTTGCTCCTGCATTTTAGCTGCAAAAGGGGTCTAGAGCAGAGCAGCAGCAGCTTTGTCACCGTTCCAAACCACACCTGACCTGTCCCAGGGTCCTGCTGAGCCCCCCGTGGGGTGGCCAGGCTGAGGTGATGCTCCATGAGGCCTCACATCTCCCCGACAGGCTGCTGGGTGCCTGTGCCAGGTAGTTCCTTGAAGTCACCTGATTTTCCTGGCACTGGGCGAGCAAATACCCCAGGATCAACAGCGATTGCACAAGGCAGCCCGGCTGAGGACTAGCTGGTGCTGTCAGTTAGACCGGAGCAGCTGGGCAGGCAGAGGTGGTGACTAGGAGCTGTGGACCTGGGTACTGTATCACCAGCAGGGCTTTTCGCGCTCCCCTGCCCTTCTCTCTGTCAGCAGAGGGTGGTGGCTGCTGTCCCCCTCCAGTGGGACCTGCATCACTGCCTCCTCAGGGCTGCAGGTGACTGTGAAGTGATGGCTCAGTCCAAGCCGGCTCCTTCTCTGCTGCCAGTGCTGGGAAGAGCTGGGCTGAGAGGGCAAAAGGCTTCAGCCCAGCCCCCCCTGGGGGGCTGTGTGCCTTGGCTGTGACGTTAGAGCTGCCACCTCGGTCCCCTTCCCGGCAGCCTGGTGGTGGCCAGCTCGATCCAGCTGCTGCCAGAGGGGAGGCATCACCCCAGGCTTCCAGGAATGCTCCCAGTTCCTCACCCCAAGCTCCTCTGCAGAGCGCTGGGGGAGCTCTGCCGGTGCTAGCTGCATCCCGAGCCGCTGCTGCTGCTGCTCTGTCTCTGGATGCTGCTTGCAAACTGCATCTCCGGGGTGGTGGTCGCCGAGGTGGCTGTTACCCCTCCGCCCGTCTCTTGGCCGCGGCCCTGCTGTCTCGTGGGCTTGTCTGTGGGTTGTAAAGCAAACGTGCTGTGTGTGCCCTCGTGCTGGCCGCCGTGTACTGCTGGGCATCCGTCTCCTGTCAGCGTTTCTTGGCAATAAAGAGATTTTCAGTGTCCCTGCACCCGGCTGCCTCTTCTTCCCCATCTTCTTTCCCATCGTGTTTGGCTCGGAGTGCCTGCCGCGTGGTGCTGGTTGTGTTGGAGGGTGATGCTTGAGGCTCTGGCCAGCCTGAGCTAGGGTGAGGGGGTCCCTCCCCATGGCAGGGGGGTTGGAACTGGATGATCTTGTGGTCCCTTCTAACCCTGACTGGTTCTGTGAGTCTACAACCTCTTCCCAGGGAGGGTGAGGGGGCACTGGAGGGGGCTGCCTGGGGGGGTTGTGGGGTCTCCTTCTCTGCAGATGTTTGAAACCTGCCTGGACTTGGTCTGGGTGATCCTGCTGTGGCAGGGGGATTGGATGGTCTCTCCAGGTCCCTTCTGATCCCTGAGGATTCTATGATTCATTTGGGGGGGGTGGTGGGGGTCATCCTTGGGTGAAAAGGGGCTGCAGGGGAGGACAGGAGTTCCCTGGATTCCTGGCTGCAGCCCTTGGCTGCCACCCCCTCATCCGTGTTGAGAGGTTTTATTGGATTTGGGCTTTTCCATGGAACTGTCGGGGTAAACTTGGAAGCAATCTCCTCTTTTCCCTGGAAAAGCAGGGTAACTCGGGGTGAAAGGGGAGCTGGAGGTTCGTGCTGCCGATCCAAGCCCTGATGAAGCCCGAGTGCCAGAGGAGCGAGTGCTTTATGGCTTCTGCTGGAGGACTGCGGGGAGGTTACTGGGAAAAGCCACGGCAGCAGCTGGGGTTGGGAGCAGCTGTCGGTGAGAAGAAGGGCAGCTGGATTCCCAGCAGGGCCCTCGGGACGTCCGGCTCCGGGTGAGGCCGTGTGCAGGCTGGACGGGGTGACCCTGGACACCGCAAGCGCCAGCGTTCTCTGTCTTCAGCGCCAGCTGTGGAGCTGTGTGAGTGCCCGCGATGGGACACGGGGACATCCTGGGAGGTGGCCTCTGCTTTGTGGACCCAAAGTTACCTCCTGTGGGGTGCTGCTGCCTGCTGTGCTGCAGGTGATGCTGTCCAGATGTTCTTCCAGCTGCACTCAAGGGGATGGTAAATGCTTCCTGAGCTCTTTTTCCTGGCACTAAAGAAAAGGAGACTGAGGGGAGACCTTAGTGCTCTCAGCAGCTACCTGGAAGGAGGTTGTAGAGAGGCTGGGGTTGGTCTCTTCTCAGAAGGACCAGAGGAAATGGCCTCAGGCTGCCCTAGGGGAGGTTTAGGTTGGCCCAGGAAGGGGGTTCAATGCCCATCCCTGGCCAGGATTCCCAGTCAGGTTGATCTGGAGCTCAGGGACAGGGTTGGGACAGCTGGGTTCAGGGTTGGGCTGGATGATCTTGGAGGTCTTTTCCATCCTAAACAGTTCTATGATGCTCCCAGGGATCTCCTGTGCTGCTGCTGGGCTCCAGCTGGGGCCACTTCAATGGGAAGAGGTGGCTCTGGTAGAAGAACCCATGGTCTGAGCGCTGGCCGTGGGCTTTGAGGGCCAGCAGGGATGAGCTTAGGGTGACCAGCCCCAGGGTGAAACAGCCTGAAGGAGGTCCCTGGGGGACCAGCAGTGCCCGAAGCTGTTTCTACGTGATGGAACAGGCAGCATCCTGCTCCGCAAGGATCGTTCCAACAAAGACTTGGCAGCTCCCCACAGAAGACAAACAATTTCAACATCAGCTGGGCTTGCACTGGGTTTGCTGGTGTTTTGCTTTGCAGTTGGATAAAGGACTTCCTTCTCGCTCAGAGGGAGGGGTTAATGATTTACGGGTCCAGCTGTGGTTTCTGCAGAATTCAGAGCTCTCAGTGAGGAGTGTGGAGGCGGATCCTGCCCCCTCCTTTAATGCTGCAGAGCCTGGAGCTGGCTGGGGGGACTGGGCAGGACGGTCACTGTGTTGGCTGAGCACACCAGGGGCTCTCCATCTGCTGCTGCCTGACCTCCAGGTAAGAGCTTTGAGCTGCCCTGGGGACCTGGGATGGAACTTCCTTGCAGCTCCAGCAGGCACCGAGATGAGCAAACTGCACTGAGTTCCACAGGGAGCTGGAACAAGGGTTGAAGAGAGAGGAATGGAGCAGACAGCATCGAGCCAGACTTCATTGGCAGGAGGAAGGCAGCCTCTTGGAGCACCCACAGCATCAGGAGGGTTGTAAGCGATGGGTAGCAAAGTCAGAGGGCACTGGGCTGTGCTCTAGGGGGTTGGACTTGATGAAACTGCACTGCAACTCCAGGCTGCGAAGCATTTTGCTCTCCTGAATGACCTGTGCTCTGTAGTTTGACCTCAGTTCACGTCCTCTGGGGTGGATGCTCCTCTAGCTGTAACGGGTGAGACCACACCTGGAACCCTGGCTCTGGTTTGGGGGGCACCACAGTATCAGGCCCCAAGGTGTTGGGTTCAGGGGTTGGAGAGCNGACCAGGCTGCCCAGGGCAGTGGGGGAGTCCCCATCCCTGGGGGGACTGATTCATCAGGCACTGTGGGACGTGGCCTGGTGGTCCTGGACATGTGGAGGGGTCAAGCTGAAGGTTGAACTGGATGGTCTTGGAGGTCCTTTCCAACCTTAACGATCCTGGGATGGCTGCAGCAGGGTTTCTGCTGGCTGTGAATTAGCTTCCCAGAGATTCATTACTGAACCAAAGTCACTCACCCAGGCGATTCAGGGGGCTTTATCCAGGAGACACAAATAAACTGGTGGCCCAGCGGCTGTTCATCCCGTTGGCTGGGCTGGGAGGCACTCGTGCTGGTACTGTATTGGCCGTGGAGTGGGTTGAGCAAGCTGCATCCTCCAAAACACCCAAGGAATAAAGGAGATGGGTGGGATAAAACCGATGGCAACTAACATCTAGCATCGGTTTGTGCTGTGCTCTCATGGGTCTGGGGCGCTGGAGCCAGCCTTCCTCATCCAAATCCAGCTTCTCCACTCTGGGTCTTAGTCCTGTTGGCCTGAGAGGAGCCAGAAGAGATCGTAGGAGCCCAGAATGATTGCGGCTGGCAAAGCCCTCTGAGCTCCTCCAGCCCAGCCCAGCACCTAACAGCACCCCAGTGGCCACCTCAGGGCACTCAGGGCCACAGCCAGGCTGTCCTTCAACACCTCCAGACACGGGGACTCCCCCGTGATGGAGAGGTGAAATCTGTCTGTGTGGATGCCCTGAGCCTGACTCCTCCTGTGCTGCTTTGACAGGTGTTTGGCCTGGAAGAGGAGTGTGGTGACCTGTGTGGGATCTCCAGGCAGGGAGGCTGGATTAAAGGAAGATGCTGCTGTCAGAGCCGGGGAGCCAGAGGGATGGAGCTGCTGGCCTCAGGTTGCTCCTCACCGCTGCTCTCGTTGTGTCAGTCCAGAGTGAGTGAACGTGAGGACGGAGTCTGCTGGGATGAACGAGGGTCCCTCGAAGGAAACCCTTCTCTTGGGGTTCACAAGACTCTTTTCCCCGTTGCCTTTGCCTTTCGAGGGTGCTGTAAATGTTTGTGATCAGGATCCACCCCCCCTTTGCCCCTCTCAGTGTGTGAGACAGCCCCAGTGTGATCCCAGCTGGGAAAGGTGTGAAGGTTTCTTCTAACTGGGGTGAAGTGGTTAAGCTGGACTTTGTCACCAGCCTGCGAGGTGTGAGGTGTGAGAAGGAGGTGGGGTGATGCTCCTCTCCTGTCCCTACCAGCCTCAGCCACCCCCAGACACTGTGCTGCTCCTCATAAGGAGTTTTAAAGCCACCAGAGCATCCTCACGTTGGCCCTTCAGAGTCACTTGGTCCTGAACTGCCTGCTCCCCAGCCTCTCCTGACTCGGTCTCTGTTGGCAGGCTCCTGCAGAGCTCCTCCACGCTTCACGTCTGCAGAGCTCAGGCAGCAGTACCAGGGCATTGCTGAGTTCAGATACAGCTCGAGGGTGGAGTACGACTGCCGTCCGGGCTACGTGAGGAACGGCGCTGTCTCCAACCAGCTGGTGTGCAGAAGGCAGGGCGAGTGGTACGGCGGGACGGAGGAGATGTGCAAACGTGAGCGCAGTTCTGCCTTCCCTCTGGGTTTGCTCTGCCTTCCCTCTGGGTTTGCTCTGCCTTCCCTCTGGGTTTGCTCTGCCTTCCCTCTGGGTTTG
>VZRI01011306.1:13700-38792 GCA_013397515.1 Upupa epops
TTCCCTCTGGGTTTCTTCTGCCTTCCCTCTGGGTTTCTTCTGCCTTCCCTCTGGGTTTCTTCTGCCTTCCCTTTGGGTCTGTTCTTCATTCACTGGTGCTGGCAGCACGGGCACTGAGAGCAATGACCTCAGGGGACAGGTTGATGAGTGACCTGGTGTGAAGCACTGCTTGTGTCCTGCTGAGTCCTGGCAGAGGTGGCCAAAGCTGCACCCTGCTTTAAGAGTCAGACAGTGGTTCAGGTTGGAAAAGGTCTTCAAGCTCATCCTCATCCCCTTGAGGCCATGGTCTGGGGGTTGGGGAGCTGTTGGGGTGAGGGCTGGGCTGGGTGATCCTGGGGGTCCTTTCCAGCCAGGGGGATTCTCTGATTCTAAGAACTAACTCGGGTCCTGTTGTCCCCAGCGGTGGAGTGTGGTTACCCTGGAGAGCCGGACAACGGCAGAGCCGTGGGCCTGACAGAGAAGTTTTACTTTGGTTCAGTAGTCAACTTCACCTGCAACACTGGGTAAGGCAGGAGCCACGGGGCACCGGTCCCCACCTTCCCAGGGGGATGGGCTGAAGTCTGTTCCCTCTGGATTCAAGTCTGTGCTGCCGGGAGCCTTTCTCAGTGCAGGCAACTGCAGATGAGACCGAACCAGCCCTGACCCTTCCCTTGGAGAGCTTTAAACCTCAGCTTTCTTCATCTCAGGCTTGCGGCAGTTCCTCCCAAACTCAAGCTGACTCTCCCTGAGCCTTTCTGAACCGTTTCCCATGGTTTAGCATCTTCTGGAAGAGAAGATCAGTAGTGAGCTCAGACCCGGGGTGGTAGTTGGAGCTGGGGGTTCCTCAGAAACCCCGTGGGGTTGATTTTTAAATCAGAAGTCCTTGAAGAAGCAACAGAGAGAGCAAAGTCCTCCCCAGCTGTCATTAGGATAAGGAAGCTCAACCCATGGTGATGCCGATGGTGGTGCCGATGGTGATGCTGAGGCCTCCAGGCTGAGAATCCCAGGGAACCAGGTTTGAAGGGACCCCAAGGATCATCGACTGCTGCTTAATTCCCTCTCCCCTGTTTCCCACAGCTACAGACTGGTTGGAAATTCTCAGATACGATGTGGGATTGAGAACGGGGTTGTGGCGTGGGACAAGCACATTCCCTTCTGCGAGCGTGAGTGTCTGATGCCCTGAGCGGGGGGGAAGTCCCCAGGTCGATGCCTGCTGGGGTCTGGGGAGGTTCTTTTGTTCTCTGTGGGTTTTTTTTTCCCTTCCTGCATCATCCTGCAGAAAAAAACCTCCCCACTCTTGGGGAGTGAGGCAGTACCACCCGAACCCACTGAGGGCTGGTGTGGAGCTCCCTTCAGTCGCTGCCCCTTCACGTTCTGGGGTTCTTTCTTCTTACCAGACCTTTGGTTCAAGATGAATGAGGTTGTTTCTCTCATTCTCTCCCCTCTCTGCCATTTCTCCCCGCTCTCTCCCCAGCCATCCCGTGTCCCCCCCCTCCAGAAATACCTAATGGGGGGCACAGCGGGGCTGGCATAGACCACTTCTCGTACGGGATGTATGTCACTTACCACTGCCACTCTGCCAAGAGGGGACAGAAACCCTTCTCGCTGGTGGGAGAAGCCTCTATTTCCTGTACAACCACAGACAACATCAACGGGGAGTGGAACAAGCCAGCCCCTGAGTGCAAAGGTGAGCTGCCTCTGGGCACAGGCTGGGAGGGGAGGGCTTGCAGCAGCCCCAGCACCAGCTCTGCTGCCCAACTGCCCCATCCAGAGCTGGTTTCTTCCTTGGAGCTGTCTTTCTCCTCTCTGATGCTGGAATCACCTCTTGCAGATGAGACCCTCAGAGTTTGAGAGCAGCAGCAGGATTTGGGGTCTCCTATCACCCTTCCTATGTTCTTTGTGTACTGTAACGCGGAGTGAGGGGCTCCAGACCACCAGCTCAACCTGCTGCCCTGTTGTGCCCGCTCTGAGCCTTTGTGCTGGACACATCCTGTGCTGAGAGAGCGTTTTCAGCCTCCTCTTCTAGGAGGAGCAGTGGAAATGGCTGCAGGCTGCACCAGGGGAAGTTTGAGCTGGATGTTGAGATGCTCCTCACTGAGAGGGTCACTGGGCATCCGAGCAGGCTGCGCAGGGCACTGCTGCAGTCCCAAACCCTGGGGGGGGATTTCATTAATGAGGGGACCTGGAGCTGAGGGACAGGGGGTTAGGGCTGACCCAAGGAGCTTAAAGTTCTCTTCTGGGATTCTATGTCCTCCCCTCCTGAGCCCGAGTGCTTCTCCCTGCTGCAGTGGTAACCTGTAGTTATCCGAGAGTGGAGAACGGGAGGCTGATGAGCAGGTACCGCTCTGCCTTCAACTACGCTGACAGCGTCTCGTTTGACTGCGACTTCCGCTACTCCCTGAACGGCAGCGAGTCCTCCACCTGCCGGGAGAACGGGCAGTGGGACCCCCCGCCACCCCTCTGCCAGCGCAGTGAGTGCCACCAGCACGGCTCCACCTGAGCCACCAGCTTCCACCCAGTTCCCTCCTGGCTGAGAGGGACTCAGAGACCCCTGGAGGTCCCCTCCAAGCCCTGATGGTCCCTGTGAGTGTGTGCACTGGGTGAGGGATGGCGCTGAGGTTTGACTGTGTGAGTTAGTTTGTTCTCTCTGCAGCTCTGGGGTGGGATGTTAGGGATTCTTGGTTGGGAATTGGTGACTCTTGTTGGGTCAGTTCTTGTGGGGAGGTTGGGTTTGGGTGATGCTGAGAAACCCAGCACAAAGTAGGCTCAACCAGGACAACTCCCTGAAGGGAGGGTGCAGTCAGCTGGGGGTCAGGCTCTTCTCCCAGGCACCCAGTGCCAGGATGAGAGGGCAGGGCCTGGAGCTGCCAGGGGAGGGTGAGGTTGGCTGTCACGAAGCNTCTTCCAATGTCCCTAGTCCTGCTGGCCACACTAGCGCTGATCCTAGCCAGGATGCCCTTGGCCTTTGGTGCCACCTGGGCACCCTGCTGGCTCCTGTTCAGTTGGTTGTCACCCAGTGCTGCCAGGTCCCTGACTGCACTCTGCACCTCAGTGACAGCAGTGTGACCCCACGGTTGTGCCCCACGCTCTCTCCCTGACTGATTTATCACTGCCCGTGCAGGTGATGAAGACAAGAGATGTTGGGCTGAGGGACAGGGTTTGGTGGTGCTGATAGGGCTGGGAAAGGGTTGGACCTGATGATCTTGGAGGGCTTTTCCAGCCCAAACCACTCTGTGTCTCTCTGACTGACGTCTCATCCCCAGGTAGCTGCGATGACCCTCCAGACGTGGCCCATGCTGTGAAAGCAAGACTTGCTGGCAACCTCTTTCCTGTGGACACCGTCGTCACCTATGATTGCCAGAAGGGCCACGAGTTCAGCCCGGGGGAAACCACCAGGAACATTAAGTGTCAGGAGGATTTTACCTGGTCTGAGACTCCACCTCCTTGTCAAAGTGCGTGCAGGTGCCCTTGGCCTCCTCATCCCTGTGCCCTGTCCCAGTTATTATTGAAGGAGGGAATCTCTTCCATCCCTGTGCCCTGTCCCAGTTATTATTGAAGGAGGGAATCCCTTCCCAGTGGCTGCTGTGGTGGGAGATGCTCCAGGTGCCTGGCTTGGTTCAACAGTGGCCTTCACTGTGATTCTTGATCTCTTGTTTAGTTAGGAATAAACCCTGTGGGATAAACCCTGTGGAATACATCCTGTAGAATAAACCCTATGGATAGACCCTGTGGGATAGAGCCTATGGATAAACCCTGTGGAATAGAGCCTGTAGAATAAACCCTGTGGGAATAAATCCTGTGGGATAAACCCTGTGGAGTAGACCCTGTGGAATAAACCCTGTGGGATAGAGCCTATGGGATAAACCCTGTGGGATAAACCCTGTAGAATAAACCCTATAGATTTACCCTGTGGAATAATCCTGTGGGATAAATCCTGTGGGATAAACCCTGTGGAATAGAGCCTGTGGGATAAACCCAGTGGCTTTCAATGTGTATAAACATCTTCAGTTCTATATCTGTGTGCTGGGGTATCTTCTTTGCTGCTGGGCCATCTCATTTAACCTCTGTTTTCAGCCTGATAGGTGGACTCCATGGTCCTCGAGGCCCCTTCCCACCCGCTGTTGTAGGAATCTGTCAATCCTACGGATTCATTCCCCAGCCACAGAGTCGTCTCCACTTCACCAGCTCTGCTTCCTCTCCCCTTGACCCTGTAGAGAGAGTCCTTTTGGTGTTGAGGGATGGAGATCTCCAGGGGAAGAAGCTGCAGCTGCAGGATCCCCCCTATCTCCCAAGAGCACCCAGGGGTGGCACTGGGGTGGGTTAAGGGCTCTCCCCACCTCTCTGTTACGACGACTGTGCTGTCACTCTGGTCATCCCTCAGGAATTCGTTGCCTGAACCCAGTCATCAGGAATGGAAAACTCGTTACTCCTTGGAAATGGAAGGACCACTATGAGTTTGGAGACACCCTGGAGGCGGCCTGTAACGAGGGGTACACTTGGAGGGGTCACAGCGGTAACGTCGTGCTGTGGTGTACGAGCACTGGCTCGTGGGACCCTGAAATGCCAGAGTGTGTTCCAGGTGGGCAAGAGCTGGGCTAGCACCTTCACTTGGTGGCTACTTAGTTTTGACTACTAAGTTTGGGTCTGCTGGCCGTAGAGGATGGAAGGAGAGGCTAAGGAGAGTTTCACTCCCCTGCCATGAGTCTGCAGGTCTGCTGCTCCCTGCTAACCTGCAGGAATAGGCAGCAGCAGCTCCATGTCTTGGGGTCGCTGCAGGGTTTGGGCAGGGAGCTGGGCTGGGGGCTGTGGAGATGGAGGATGCCAAGGGTTGGGGGGCTTGGAAGCTTCTGAAGAAGCCTGTGAGACGTTGACCCAGCTGGAAGGGGATGTGGTTTGTGTTCTGGACAAAGTTGAGCTGGGTTTGCTGACATCAGGTTTGGGAGCAGATGTTCGCAATGCATTTCCCCTCTCAGAAGTCTCTGGGACAAGAAGAGGTGGAGGGGCCCCGAGAGGAAGGTTCGGTCGGGCACAGACCCAGCTCTGCAGCATCAGCCTTTCCCAACAGCCTCAGAAAAAACCTGACTGTAGAAGTAGAGACTCCCTGAGGGCTACAAAAGCAGCCCTGGGACTGCCTCTGGGTGGTGGGAGGGTTCGATTGCTCTGGAACACAGAATCCAGGACTAGGGGGGGTAGAAGGGACCTCAAAGCATCAACCAGTCCAACCCCCCTGCCAGAGCAGGATCCCCTAGAGCAGCAGATCCCACAGGAACAGCCCAGGTGGGGGGGGTTGGGGTGTCTCCTGAGCAGGAGCCTCTCTGCACAGCCCATTCCAGGGCTCTGGTTGCCCTCACTGGGAGAAGTTTTGCCTTGTGCTCACACTGAGCTCCCGTGATCCAGGTGATGCTCAGGATAGAAAGCACCTTCCCTGGATTTCATTCTGGAATTGCAAGCCATCCTCTCTTTCCCCTTGCTTCTAGAGCTCCGATGCTCCAAGCCAGAAGTTCCTCACAGCAAAGAGATCTACAGAAGCAGGGACGACTACACGGCTGGCACCCAGCTGAGGCTGCAGTGTGACCCAGGCTACGTCCTCCGGGGCCACGACCTCACCCAGTGCGGGGCTGATGCCAACTGGACTCCCCCGCTACCCTTCTGTGAAAAAGGTAGGGGAGACACAGGGCTGAGGAGGAGCCTCTGGCCTGGGGGTGCCAGCCAGGGGAGTGAGGAGCCTTGAGCTGCTACCAGAGGGGGGAAGCCGAGCAGCAGCATCGTGTTGGTGGTCTCGGGGCAGATTCACACCTCTTGTACTGGTTGCATTTTGATCCTCACTGGGATCTGGTGATGTTTTGAGGCTGAGTGTCTTACCCGTTCCCTTTGCTCCCCAGTGTGTGGCCCCCCTCCCCAAATAGCCAACGGGGAGCACTCGGGAGCGGGACAGCAGCAGTTCTCCTACGGAGCAAACGTCACGTACAGGTGCCTGGAGGGACTGTCCCTCATCGGGCACAAAGCCATCTACTGCTCCTCCAACGATGGGGTGAACCTGGAGTGGAGTGGACCTGCCCCGGAGTGCAGGGGTGAGTGCCTTCGCCTGGGTGGGAGCAGAGGGACGTGGGGTGTGATGCTGAGCCCCAGCCTCGTCCCCTGCCCTGCTCCAGGAGATCCAAACGCAGAGTGTGGGGTGACTACACAGCTCCTCCAACTCCTGTGCTAAGGTGCCAGCACCATGAGGTGCTCAGGAACACCAGGGACTGGTGGCATCTCCTTGGGGGCTGCTGCAGGCACCTGAGGGTCTGTTCTTGCACTGGAGTATAAAACAGATGCAGAAAGCTGCTTCTCCCCAGTCCCCAGAGACAGGACAAGAGGAGGGTGAGGGTGGCCATCAGGAGAGATCTCTCCCCTGACAGAGTGCTCAGGGGTTGGAACCGGCTGCCCAGGGAGAGGGGGAGTCACCACCCTGGAGGGGTTCAACCACCCAGTAGCTGTGGCCCTGGGGAGCAGGGTTGAGTGGGCAGGATGGGGTTGGGGTGATGGTTGGACTGGGTGAGCTGGGAGGTCTCTCCCAACCTTCAAGATTCTGTGATTCTAAGCTGAGCAGCTCTGCCCTGCCTGATCTGGTTCCCTGCTGTCCCTGGGGTCGGGACAGCCACCCCTTCTGCTCTGACCTCCACTTTCTCTCACAGTGGTTCGGTGCCCCAAGCCCACAGTCGAGAGGGGAAGGATGACCCCGGAGACATTCGTGTTTCCCTATGGGGCGGCTGTCAGGTTCTCCTGTGACGAAGGCTTCGTGCTCCGCGGCAGCGCTGAGGTCCAGTGTCAGGCCGACAGCACCTGGCACCCTGCCCTGCCCACCTGCCAGCCAGGTGGGTACCAGCCCTGGTACCCTACCTACCAGGGTACCTAACCCTGGTTAGCACAGCCAGGGTGCTGCTCCTTCGGATCCCAGTGGGACTGGCAGAGCATCTCCTCCTCCATCTCTTCCCATCACATTTATCTTTGTGCTGTCCTTACAGTTCGGTGTCCCCGACCCCAGGAGCAGGAGCTTGGCCTTACGAAGCTGGATCTGAGGACATGGTTTGAGGTGAACGAGACCCTGTCCTTCAGCTGCAGACGAGATGGCCTTCGCTTAGAGACTTTAAAATCAACCTGCTCAGCTAACGGCACTTGGGTACCGCCAGCCACCTGCGTGAGTACCACCATCCACACAGGTTCTGCCTGCATCTTGCCCCGTTTACAGCCTGGGACAGCACTGGTCCCACCTCAGCCGTGGGATTCTTGCCATAGAATCCTCAGGGATGGGAAGGGACCTGGAAAGATCATCCAGTCCAATCCCCCTGCCACAGCAGCATCACCCAGACCCAGTGGCACAGGAACACAGCCAGGCAGGGCTGGAACGTCTGCAGAGAAGGAGACTCCACAACCCCCCTGGGCAGCCCCTTCCAGGGCTCCGGGANTCCCTCATCATCTTCATTGCAGTAGGGCTGGGCTGCTCAAGGGGCTGTGATGGGAGGGGGATGCTCAGCACGCAGGGTCCCTGCACTGGAATTTCATGCCCTTGGGTTTGGCTCTTTCACAGAGAAAGCAGGAAGCATGCGAGAAGGTTCTCCAAATCAGAGAAGATTTCCAGTGTGGGCTTCCCCTGGAGGAGCTGAAAACTCTGCTGGAGATCCAGAAGCTCTCCCTGGAGATCCAGAAGCTTCAGAGGGATCTAAAAACCCCGGTGTACGGCTGACTGTCAGCACCAGCATCACCCAGATCCGTCCTCCCTGCGTGGGGAAGGATCCTGGAGGAGGATGTTTCCGTGACTGTGTAATTCGTGCTGATGCTCAAGTAGCCAGAACTAAATTTAGGAGTCAGTTTGGCTGCCTGGGGAGTCAGGCAGTGACTTCTGGTGGCCTCCTCCTGTTGGAGCTCGCTGGGTTAGGTTTGTCCATCATCCCTTTACGCCTCTTAGAGCTTTCCCTTAGTGACCAGTGTGCAGCTGGGAAAGAGCTGAGTGGAGAGGAGCTGTCTGTGGGGGCTGAGGAAGGCAGGAACACGGTGAGAGCCACCAGCCCGCACTGCTGGCCCTCTCCAGCTGCCAGACCAGTATAACCCATTGCTGTTCTGCTCTTCCCTGCTGCACCAGTGCAGAAGCACTTAGCTGCCTTCAGCTGGGACCTTGGAGCAAGGGTGTTGAAGAAAACATCAATCCTGTCTTCTAGCAGAAGAAAATCGCCAGGATGGGTCTGTCTGAGGCCACAGCAGGGCCTCTCACTGGCCCCATGGCTGGGAATGAGGGGTAACAGCTGGATGGTTCTGTGACCCCCAACCAGGGGGAGGTGCTCCCTCCGCACTCGTCCTGTGATGGGGTCAGGGCTCCCCCAGCACGGGATTGCAATAAAGCTGCAAGGGCAGTGCTGGCTGTATCTGGCTTTTAATTGTCCTCTCCTGTCCAGAGGAAGGGGAAGAGGAGCTTCTGTTGTCCCCCCCACCCCCGTGAGCCATGGAGGGCTGCTGCTCCCTGGGGTGGGGGGGCTTTGTGCAGCACCTTGCTCCCCACTGGCTTTGGAGATGGGGGCTGCAAAAGAGTACCAGGAGATGATGAGGATGCTCAGAGAGCTGGAGCCTCTCTGCTCTGGGGACAGGCTGAGGGATCTGGGGCTGTTCAGCCTGGAGAAGAGAAGGCTCTGGGGGGGACTTTCCAGCAGCTTCCAGGGCCTGAAGGGGCTCCAGGAAAGATGGAGAGGGGACTTCTTCTGAAGGACTCTGGTGCTGGGACAAGGGGACTGGGTTCAGGCTGAAAGAGGGGAGGTTGAGCTGAGAGCTGAGGCAGAAACCCCTCTCTGGGAGGGGACTGAGGCCCTGGCACAGGGTGCCCAGGAAGACTGTGGCTGCTCCATCCCTGGCAGTGCCCAAGGCCAGGTTGGTTGGGGCTGGGGGCACCCTGGTCTGGTGAGAGGTGTCGCTGCCGGGGGGTGGCTGCGTCACCATGGCTCGCCTGGCCTGTCCCCAACTTCCCCCAGTGGCTTCCCCTTCCCTCTCCCCGGGCTCTCTACAGTGGCAGCCTTTTCCCTTCGTCAGCAGCACCCTGCAGCTCCCAGCACCCTGCAGCTCCCAGCACCATGCTGGGGTTTTCCAGCTGGCCGGGGCAGCTCTTGGCACTGGTGGTGCTGGTGCTGGAGCCAGCCAGGGCTCTCGGTGAGTGTCTCTTCCCTGCTCTTTGCTTTGCTCGGTGTCTCAGCTTTGCTTTGCTCTGTGGATCAAATCTGTGATACCCAGGGGAGTAGAATCCAGGGGGAGACTCTCCCATGGCTGGGGTCACTGCTCTGTGTGCTGGGTGCTCTGGGCAGGATGACCCAACCCCAGTGACTGCTGCTGGTCGCTTGTTTCTCCTCTTCAGCTGCACCTCTGGGTTCTTGCTAAGAGCCTCCCAAAGTCCCCAGAGCCCCTCAGAAGTCTTTCCTTGGGGTACAGGACACCCAGGACCTCAGCCAAGTACAGCTGGCTTAGAGGTTACCAGCTGGTCCCCAGGATAGACCAGGGCCAGGTCCCTTCTCTGCAGAACCTCTCCTGGTCTGGAGCTCAGAACCTGGGTCACGGGCAGGTCTTTACCTTGGCCATCTGTGGGGTGGCTGAGAGGTTGTTCCTCCAGCTGGAGAGCTTCCTTGGGCTCTGGGACTGGAGACGATGGGGAGAGCCCACCCAACAGGGCAGTGTTTGTGCTTCTGAGGGTCACAGCTGGCAGCTGGAGGGGTCTGAGGTTGGTGCCACCAGCCCTGAGGTGACTGCAGACCTGCTGAAGGTCGCTGGGGAGCCCTGCATCCCTCGGGCTGGCTTCCCAGCAGCATCAGAGAGGCTCTGCTGACCAGCGAAGGTCGCTAGGAGGGGGAGTGACTTCCAGTTTCTGCCCCAAAGCTGGCAGCTCCTTTAGAACCGAAACCCTGGGAGGAAGAGCTGCCCCTCGGCTGCCAGCACTGCCCTCACCCCCTGCGGACTCAGTTCATCCTGTAGAGCTCAGTGATTCTCCATCTGGTTCCCAGATCCAGACTTGGGGAAGGCACAAATGAGCAGGGAGAGGCTCTTCCCGTGGGCACTGGTGTCAGCAGCTGCCCCGGTGGGGTCCTGGGGTGATGATGCTCAGGGTGCTGCTGTGCCAGGGTGGNAAGGCACAAACGAGCAGGGAGAGGCTCTCACCCGTGGGCACTGGTGTCAGCAGCTGCCCCGGTGGGGTCCTGGGGTGATGATGCTCAGGGTGCTGCTGTGCCAGGGTGAGATACAGAGCAGCTGAGGGAACTGGGGGTGTTCAGTCTGGAGAAGAGGAGGCTGAGGGAGACCTCAGTGCTCTTCACAGCTCCCTGAAGGGAGGGTGTAGGGAAAGGGGAGGTTGGTCTCTCCAGTCGCCAGTGACAGGACAAGAGGAAAAGGCCCTGAGTTGCCCCAAGGGAGGGTGAGGTTGGGCATCAGGAGAAATCTCTCCCCTGACAGAGTGCTCAGGGGTTGGAACCGGCTGCCCAGGGAGGAGGGGAGTCATCACCCTGGAGGGGCTCAACCACCCAGTAGCTGTGAGGCTGGGGGAACAGGGTTGAGTGGGCAGGGTGGGGTTGGGGTGATGGTTGGACTGGGTGAGCTGGGAGGTCTCTCCAACCTTCCAGAGTCTGTGATTTTAGCAGAGAGCAGAGTGTCTGGGTGACCTGCCCACACCCCCCAGCCCCCCAGCCCTGACTGTCGGGTGGTTCCGCAGCTCGGTGGTGCCAGGGCTGCTCAGGAAGGGCAGAAACAGCATCTGACTGCTCCCCAAGTCCTCCTGGTGATGGCTGCTCAAGCACTGATTAACCCCTCATCGATCTGCCTGCCCTCCTTAAACCAATTCCCTTCTCTCAGCAGACAGTTGCCCAGTGGCCACTGGTCACTGTGGCTGGGAAGGACCTTCCTGCAAAGCTGTTTTCTTGCTGCTCCACAGGACTCCACTGCCTCACCCCGACCATTGCAAACGGGCGTCTGGAACCCCCTGGCAACCTGACGGAGGGCAGCAGAGCCACAGTCCACTGTGACCCCGGCTACCGCCCCACGGGCACCCCCACCGTGCAGTGCATGAGCGACGGCAGGCTGTACCCGTGGGTGCCCACCTGCACCCTGGGTGAGCACAGAGCTCTCCCTTCTCCTCCCCTCCTCTCCCCTTGTCTTTCAAAGTGAATGCAGTGGCTGCAGGAGAGGGGCTGCAGGGTGGGCTGCACTGCCTGGTGAGTGGTGGCTCTTCTGGCACCCCTGGGTAGCTGAATCCCAGGATCTCTCTGCTTGGAAGACACCTTTAAGGCCATCGGGTCCAACCGCTGACCCAGCACTGCCAGATCACCCCTAACCCCTGGCCCAAGGCACCACCTCTGAAATCCCTCCAGGGAGGGGGGCTCCAGCACTGCCCTGGTGCCCAGGGACCCTCTCAGTGAAGAAACTCAGCCTGGACCTCCCCTGCTGCAACTCAACAGCCATTCCCTCTGGTCCTGTTGCTTGGCACCAGGGAGAAGAGGCTGAGCCCTTCTTTCCTCAACCCAACCTGCTGTCAGGTGGTTGTAGAGGGAGAGAAGGTTTCCCTCAGCCTCCTTTCCTCCAGTTAAACCCCCGAGGCCCCTCAGC
Organism: Upupa epops; assembly: GCA_013397515.1. Classification (NCBI taxonomy): domain Eukaryota; kingdom Metazoa; phylum Chordata; class Aves; order Bucerotiformes; family Upupidae; genus Upupa; species Upupa epops. The sequence continues at coordinate 25,287 of VZRI01011306.1, forward strand.
TGGCCCTCACAGGACTTGTGCTCCAGCTCCTTCAGCAGCCTCACTGCCCTTCCCCTTGCAGCCTCACTGCCCTTCCCCTTCCAGCCTCACTGCCCTCCCCTTCCATCCTCACTGCCCTTCCCCTTCCAGCCTCACTGCCCTCCCCTTCCATCCTCACTGCCCTTCCCCTTCCATCCTCACTGCCCTTCCCCTTCCATCCTCACTGCCCTTCCCCTTCCAGCCTCACTGCCCTCCCCTTCCATCCTCACTGCCCTTCTCTGACCCCTCTCCAGCCCCTCAGTGTCCTTCCTGTAGTGCCCAGGTTTTGGGGGGTCACTGCTGTCCTTTCCCTCTTTTCGGGGTCTCTCCCATTGTCCAAGGGGCTGGCTGGGCTCTCCCAAAGGCCAGGGCTCAGCTTCACCCCAGAGGCTCTCTGAGGGTCCATGTTGTCCCCTGCTCTGGCACCACCAGGTCACTGCTCCTACCCTCCTGTGGTCAAATACGCCGACCAAAGCTCTCAGCGCGAGTTCCCCGTCGGGACGGCCGTGACCTACACCTGCTGGACGGGGTTTGAGCTGCTCCCTGATGTCTTTCCCGTAACGACTTGCCTTGAAAACTTCACCTGGTCGGCCATCCCAAATCTTTGCCAGGGTAGGTACCATCGTCACCAACACGGCATCACCCGAGGGAGGTGGAAATAACAGAGCTCCCAACCTCCCCCCACCCAGTGCTGCTGTGGCCTTGGGGCTTCATCCAGCAGCTCTCTGGCTCCTGCTGGTAGGGGTTTTGCTTGTAGTAAGAATTTAGCTAATGAGAGCCTTCTGAGGGAAATGGTCACTGCATCATTAGCATCCCTGAGGTGCCAGCCCTGGCCCTCTGAGCTCCTCCAGCCCAGCCCAGCACCTAACAGCACCCCAGCGGCCACCCCAGGGCACTCAGGGCCACAGCCAGGCTGTCCTTCAACACCTCCAGACACGGGGACTCCCCCACTGCCCTGGGCAGTCCAGTCCAGGCTCTGAGCACCCTTTCCCTGAGGAAGGGCTTCCTGACAGCCAACCTCACCCTCCCCTGGCAGCTCCAGGCCCTGCCCTCTCATCCTGGCACTGGGTGCCTGGGAGAAGAGCCTGACCCCCAGCTGACTGCACCCTCCCTTCGGGGAGCTGGAGAGAGGGAGAAGGTCCCCCTGAGTCTCCTCTTCTCCAGGCTGAACCCTCCCAGCTCCCTCAGCCTCTCCCCATCAGCCTCTCCCTCCAGTCCCTTCCCCAGCCTCGTTGCTCCTCTGCACCCACTCCAGTCCCTCCATCTCTTGCAGTGAGGGGCTCTCACTGCCCCCAGGACTGGAGGGGAGGCCTCCCCAGTGCCCAGGACAGGGGGCAATGCCATCCCTAGTCCTGCTGGCCACACTAGCACTGATCCCAGCCAGGATGCCCTTGGCCTTTGGAGCCACCTGGGCAGAGATGTCTGTCCCTTGCCCTTCCCTCCTGACCCAGACCCTCGCTCTGATGCCGTTGCTCCTCAGAGGTGCAGTGTCCCAGCCCAGTGATCGCCCACGGCAGACAGACCAGCATCAGGAGAGCCACATACACCTTCAGGGACCACGTGGAGTTCCAGTGTGACCAGGGCTACGTGCTGAGGGGCAACCCGAGGACGCAGTGCAGTTCTAACGGGGCATGGGACCCCCCTGTGCCCTACTGCGACAAGGGTGAGTCCCCACGGGTGTCGGGAACTGCTTCTGTGCACCCTGCCCTGAGGATCTGGGGTGACCTGAGCATCACTCCTTGGAGAAGATGCTGCTGGGAGATGGGGTCTGGGTCACTGCAGGGCTTCGGCTTCAGCTTCTCTTGAGCCCTAACTGGTCCCAAGTGTTGAGGAGGAGACTTTGCAGCTCATCCAAGGGGTTTGTGAGGCCATTCTCTCTCCCGGTTTTTATGAGCAGGATTGTTCCTGGTGGAAAAGAAGAGGGGAGGGGGTGTGATGCTGAGCTGGCAGGTTAGCTGGGACAGACTGGGAACACTGGTAGAGCCACGGCCCATGCTGGCAAGACGTGAGGAGGACTTTGAGGAGAGGAGCCCTAAGCACAGACATCGGGAACCAGCTGCTGTGACCCCCCCCCCTGCCCTTCAGCCCCTCTGACCTCATGGAAATCTGTGCTCTGCTCCCTCACAGCCTGTGGGGCCCCCCCCAGAATCAGCAACGGGCAGCAGCTGGGCTTGAGGCTGAGGCAGTACCTCTACGGCTCGGAGGTCAAGTACAGGTGCATGGAGGGTCTGTCCCTCGTGGGGGACGAGTCCATCTACTGCACCTCCAGCGACGGGGTGAACCTGGAGTGGAGCGGACCTGCCCCGGAGTGCAGGGGTGAGTGGGTGCCTTCTCCTGGCTGGGAGCAGAGTGAGGGCAGGACAGTGGGATGAAGCCTTTCCCTTGCAGGCTGCTTCAGAGGTTCGACAGCTCAACCTGGGGATGATCCACATGGAAAGAGAGCACTCTGCTTCTCCTACAGTGCTGGCCGTCAGCTCTGACCTGGTTCCCTGCTGTCCCTTGGGATGGGCAGCAGCCAGCCCCTCGCTCTCCCCTCTACTCTCTTCCCACAGTGGTTCGGTGCCCCAAGCCCACAGTCGAGAGGGGAAGGGTGACCCCAGAGATGCCCGTGTTTCCCTATGGGGCGGCTGTCAGGTTCTCCTGTGACGAAGGCTTCGTGCTCCATGGTGATGCCCAGAGCCAGTGCCTGGCCGATAGCTCCTGGCAGCCTCCCTTGCCCACCTGCCAGCCAGGTAGGTGCCAGCCAGGAGCCAACCCAATGGCCCTGCAGCGGTGCAGAGACTGGGAGCAGCAGTGCAGGGCTGTGTCTGTCCCTGGGGGGGGTCTCCTAGTGCCTTCTCCTCAGTGCAGAAGACACCAAAGCTGCTGCTGCCCAGGTCAGAGCTGCATTTGTGGGGCAGCCCCACATCACTCCGACTCGAAGAGGGCAGGAGACACCATCGGTGCAGACTGTGGGCTCCTCCTGCTCTCAGTCAGACAGCTCTTCTGGCCTTCACCCTCCTCTCTTGCAGGGTCAGGGGAAGTCACTGCTTTAACTCACAGCTCCCCAGAGCAGAGCTGCCCCGGACTGGCTCAGCCCTCACTAAACCTGTGGGTTAGTTCCTGCTCCTGGAGACCCCCTGGCTGAGCTCCTTCTGCTCTGGGTTCTCCTTTCAGTCCAGTGTCCTCGTCCTCAAGTGGCCAACGGAAGGCCAACAGATGGGAGGAAGTGGTACCAAACCAACGCCACTGTTGCTTTCGAGTGTCTCCCTGGCTACCACCTCTCCGGCCCTGGAGCCGCGTCTGCAGAAGCCATGTGCTTGCCTGATGGCAACTGGTCGCCGTTGCCCAAGTGTGTGAGTACCAGAGTCATCCATCCGGATGGCTGCTGGCGAGGAAAAGCACTGCTTGAGCTTTGTGGATCCAGGGAGGGATGGAGCCTGTTGGGGGCAGACGGGACAGCTCAGGCTCGGAGCTGAGGAGCCGCTGGTTCTCCCATCTGATGGGGTTTCCCCTGTCTTTTGTCGCCTTCTGAACAGGAGGAGGACGATGCCAACCTGTGTGAAGAGCTCCAGGATGTGAGGGGCAGGCTCTCTGACTGTGGGGTGCCTCTAGCAGAGCTGAAAACGCTGCTGGAAACCCAGAAGCTGTTTCTGGAGATCCGGAAACTCAAGGTGGAGCTGGAGAAGTTGACTGACTGAGTCCTGGAGGGACCAGAGTCCCTTCTGTGAACACTCGGGTTGTGCATGGGAAGGCTCTGGGTGACTCTGTGCCTCAGGCTCTGCACCTACAGCTAGAGAAACCGGTGTCTGGGGGGGCTGCTTCTGCTGTGCTAGAGCACAGAGCATAGAGGGGGGTTCACTCCTTTCCTTTACCTGACCCCCCCTGCTTCTCTGTTGGACAAACGTGTTCCCAGAAGGAATTAAATGGAGCTTCTCCGAGTCGCTGCATGAGCTCTGCTGAGCTGAGAGCAGGGGCACCCGTGGCCTCACGGGTGACCTTCTGGCTGGGAAGAGTGGCCGCTCCTTCCCTCTGAAGGTGATCTGGGGGTGCTTTACATCTGCACCCCCCGCACTGAACTGAGGGGTTCACTGAGCTCCTCTGTCCTGTTCTGTTCCAGAGCCCTGTCCTGGGCACTGGGGAGGGCTCCCCTCCAGTCCTGGGGGCTGTGGAGGGGTTGGAGCGGGGGCAGAGAGGCAACGAGGCTGGGGAAGGGACTGGAGGGGAGAGGCTGATGGGGAGAGGCTGAGGGAGCTGGGGGGGGTCAGCCTGGAGAAGAGGAGACTCAGGGGGGACCTTCTCCCTCTCTCCAGCTCCCTGAAGGGAGGGTGCAGTCAGCTGGGGGTCAGGCTCTTCTCCCAGGCACCCAGCATCAGGATGAGAGGGCAGGGACTGAAGCTGCCAGGGGAGGGTTAGGTTGGCTGTCAGGAAGCCCTTCCTCAGGGAAAGGGTGCTCAGAGCCTGGACTGGACTGCCCAGGGCAGTGGGGGAGTCCAGAAGAATTGGTGGTGTCTCACATCATGAGGTGGTGTCTCCCATCACAAGTTGCTTGGGTGCTGCATCCTGAGCATCACCACATCCCAGTGAGGAGATCTGACCCACTCCAGTGACCTGGGACTGCAGGCAGCAGGTGTCTCCTCTAAGAGACACCCTGACTAAGAACAGGGTGTTGCAGCTGTCCGTGTGCTTGGGCTGCTCTGCATGGTGTCAGCCGGGATGTTTCGGGGGTTAGTCAGTGCAGACGTAGCTGTTCACACCCGGTCCTCATTGCCAGTGACTCAGGCATCACTAGCTCTTGTTTATGGCAGCTCTGTGACGCGGTGGTGTCTGCCCTGTGGTGATGCTATCTGCCTCGGGTTTGCCCTCCCTGGGTACTGGAGGGTCTTTGTGGTTTGGGTGCAACTCTGCCGGGCAGTGCCCACCACTGGGGTCAGGTCGAATAAAGCACTGCAGTGATCCCCCCCCTTCCCCATCCCTTACGGGGGGGTAAGAGGCTTTGGATGACAGTTGTCCCCACCCCTGGCTGCTCTTGTGTCTCCTGGAGTGCTCTGCTCTGTGGGTGTTCTGGAAGGGTTCCCCCTGTTCCAGGCTTTGGCAGTGTCTGCTGGGCTGCTTCTCCTCCCAGCAGCAGAGACAGCCCCTTGGAGCCAGTGCTGTTTGACAGAGGAGCACGGAGACTGCTGCAATGAAGTCTGGAGAACCCAGAGCAGGGAAGCACCCAGACATCCTGAGCTGCTGGGTACCCACTGGGGCATGGGGGTCTGGGCACCCTGCACTGCTCCTGGCCTTGCTGGGGCTCCTGGGCATGCCTGAGGCTGGCGGTGAGTAGAAGGATGCAGGATGTGTGGGGAGGGCCGTTGTGACCAGCCCAGGTCCCACCTTGCTGCTCAGGTGCTGGGGGAGTGATGCCATTGCCATCAAGCCTGGGGGTGTTTCTTGATGGGTAGAGCTCTGCCCCGAGGGGAAGCCTGGACCAGCCCGGTCACCCTCTGGGGATGCTCATTTGAGCTGGGGAAGGAGGCAGAACACAGGGTCCTCACCTGGGGAGATCTTCTCCTGCTGCAGGTGACTGTGGACCCCCACCTCTCATGAGCCACTCCAGACCATCCAGTGACCAGCACAGCAGCAGCTTCCCTGTGGGCACCAGAGTGACCTTCACCTGCGTCGGAGGAGCCATCAAAATCCCGGGGAGGTCGGACACCATGGAGTGTCTGCCCAGAGCCCGCTGGTCACAGCTGCCCGAGCCCTGCGGCCGTAAATACCTCCTTAGTGCCACCCAGTCCTCCCTCACCTGCCGCTCGCCTGCCTCAGGGCCTCTGCTCCTCACCCTGGCTGCTCAGCCATGGCACCATCCTCCTGGCGAGTACTGACCTGCTTGGCACTTGCTGAGGGCTGCTGCTTCCAGCTTGGACGGGGCTCTGGGCAGCCTGCTCTGGTGGGAGCTGCTGCTGCTCCTGAGGGGGGTGGTGGAGGTGAGGGGTTGGCACTGGGCGACTGCTGAGGTCCCTTCCGACCCAGAGCAGCCTGTGATTCCATCCCGTGACTCCCCACCGACAGCCCTGCCTGTGCAGCTGCTGCATCTTCCTGCATCTCCATCCACTCTTTGCCCCAGATGCTTCCAGCAGAGCAGCAGCCTGGTGTGGAAGCAGCACAGAGCTTTCCAGAAGAGCCCTCGCAAGAGCCTTTCTAGGGTTCCCAGGTTTATTTTGCCTGTCTCCAGCTGGGCACCTCCTTCAGGCTCCCATTCCTTTACTGCCAGGGAGCTGCGCTGCCCCGCCACGGCTGAGGTCTGCTGTCCTGTCCAAGGAGGATGAGAGGGTTAATTTCTTCCCCGTTGGGAGCAACGTCAGCTACGTCTGTCGCCCCGGCTATGAGAACAGCTCGGAAAGCTCCCCCACCAGCACCTGCCTTGAGAACCTGGTGTGGTCAGAGCCTGCTGAGCTGTGCAGGAGTGAGTAGCTCTGCTCTGCTCACTGTGCGATGGGGTGGATGTTCCCTGACACTCCCGGTCCAAGTCTGGGCATCACTAATGTCCCCTGGATTTTCTCTTGGCATAAGCAGACCTGGTTTGATTGTCACAGCATCACGGTGTCTCGGGGACCCCAGGGATCCCCCAGCCCAACCCTTTCAGCTAAAGGAATCCAGTTGCAATGAGCTGGCCCTGCTCCCTGCAGGCTGAGCCTGTGGGATCCCCCCCTTCCCTGGGAAGACCACTGCAGTGGCTGAGTGCTCTCACAGTGAGACCTTTCCCTCTGGAGTCCAACGGGAATCTCCCTGGGAGCAACCCATCCCCATCACCCCTTGGCTGGGATCCTTGGGAAAGGGAGTCTCCATCACCTTGGCAGCCACCCTGGAGGTGCTGGGACCCGGGGATGAGGGACCCCCTGAGCCTTCTCCTCTCAAGGCTGAACAGACCCAGCTCTCTCAGCCTTTCTCTGGCTGGCAGAGCTCCCAGCCCGCTGATCAGCCCTGTGGCCTCTTTGCAGTTGTGGATCTGTTCAAAGTGAGGACAATAGCTGCCCCTTGCTGCCACCCAGGCAGTTTAAGACAGACGAAGTGGCAGCAGCCCCTTGGCCACAGTCTGCTGAGGTGGCACCTCCTCAGCAAACCCCCTCCAGCAGGATGGTTCTGCTGTGAGTGCTGAGCCCCTACGGGCCCCCCCAGCTTTGCCCACAGCAAAGGGGTGTGAAACACTCTGGTACCTTCGGGTATCGCCCTCTAACTGTGTCCCCTACCCAGCCCTTTCCGTGTCTGTGTCCCCACGTTCCCACCATCGCGGGTCTCTTCCCACAGGGAGGTCGTGCGGGGAGCCGGCGGCACTGCCCGGGGGCAGGATGGTTGTTCTCACGGATCTGAGCTTGGGTGCGAGAGTGAGCGTGGTCTGTGAGGATGGGTGAGTGGGGGGTGATGCTCTCGGCTGCAGTAGACCCTCTGTACTGGGGTACAGACTGGTCTGGTGCAACGAGAGGGTGGGCACAGGCTGGGCTGCTCTTTCACAGGGTATCTGCTGCTCCTAGGGGGTCACTGCTTTGGGCTGGGAGGGAATGAGATGCAGCAGGGGAAAAGGGGCTGGGGGCTGCTCTTAGGGCCTTTTCCTTCAGGTGTCACCCAGAGGAAATTCAATTGCCCTGGGGTTTTATCCCAAAGGAATCCTAGAATCCTTAGGGATGGGAGAGGACCTCGAAAGATCCTCCTAACATTAGGACAAGGGGCAGTGGCCTCAAGCTGGGTCAGGGGAGGGTGAGATTGGATCTGAGGGAGAAGCTCTCTCCTGAGAGAGTGGTTGGGCACTGGACCAGGCTGCCCAGGGAGGGGATGGAGTCCCCATCCCTGGAGGGGTTTAAACACCGAGTAGCCAGAGCCCTTGAGGCCATGGTCTGGGGGTTGGGGAGCTGTTGGGATGAGGGCTGGGCTGGGTGACCCTGGAGCTCCTGTCCAGCCAGAAGGGTTCAGTGATTCTATGATTAAGGAGGTTGCTGGCAGAGAGCAGGGTGAGGGAGCATCACTGCACCTCTGCTGGCTTTACATCTGCTTTTTCCCAGGGATTTAACATCCTGCTGCCAAGGGGAAGGTTGCTCTTGGTTTGTGTCTGGTGACACGCGCTGTTTTCTCCGGTGGGTTGCTGTTTAGGTACAAACTGGAAGGGAGTCACTTCATCCAGTGCCAGCTGAAGGGAAACGACGTCGCGTGGAGCCAACTTCCAACGTGCCGAGGTAAGATCCTGGTGTAGAACTCCCTCCAGGATGTCCCAGCATCCAGCCTGAACTATGCATTTCATAGTTCAATCGTGGACATCACAGGTGTTCCTCTGTAACACAGTGCTGTGCTTGTGCAGATCTGTATCAACTACCTTCTTCCCCATTGAAAGGTCTCACCCTAACGACTGGACCTTCTTCCCCACAGCAATTGCCTGCTCGTCGCCTCCCCCCATCAGCAATGGGAACCACGATGGAGGAGGTGTAGAAAGTTTTGCCTTCAACTCAACCGTCACCTACAGCTGCCACCCTGGCTACCAGCTCGTTGGCCACAGGAGCATCCGCTGCACGAGGACCGATGAAGCGGATGGAGTCTGGAGCGGAGCTGCTCCCCAGTGCAAAGGTGGCTCTGTCTGGGGTCGGTGTTCATCATCACCAGAGCAGTGCCAGCATGAGAGGGCAGGGCTGGAGCTGCCAGGGGAGGGTGAGGTTGGCTGTCAGGAAGCCCTTCCTCAGGGAAAGGGTGCTCAGAGCCTGGACTGGACTGCCCAGGGCAGTGGGGGAGTCCCTGTGTCTGGAGGTGTTGAAGGACAGCCTGGCTGTGGCCCTGAGTGCCCTGGGGTGGCCGCTGGGGTGCTGTTAGGTACTGGGCTGGGCTGGAGGAGCTCAGAGGGCTCTGCCAGCCTCAGTCACTCTGGGATCCTGTGATTCTGGTCGGGATGGGGTGTTGCTTAGAGTGGACTATGAGATGAACTGCACTTCAGAGGAGGGGAAAATGCCCCCTGAGGAAGGATGGGGAGGGGTCTGTGTGGGGAAGGCACTGAGCTCCTGCCAATGCCCCCTCTTTCTGCCCTAGAGAAAAGCACAGCTGTCGGGCTTGGAGCAAAGGGAGCACAAAGGAGCCCTCTCCTCCAGAGTGAGTTGAAATGATTCTGCAAATAAATCCCTACTCCCCCTCTTCGTTTGCCCCTTTGTCCCCTCCCTAAGAGAAAGCCAGTGGATTCAGTTCACCCCATGACCTCTGTTGCCTCAGATCTCCAGAGAAAAGCCATCCAGGCATCTAAGAAGGTGTCCATGTGGGAAAAGAAGCTCAGCCTTTATAAGAAGTCTCTCCAAAACACTGTCTCCTCCTCCCATTCCTTCCCCGGGACACCAGGTGAGTCCGGGGGGGCTCATCTGGAGCTCAGGGGAGCCCATTGATGGGACTTGCTCCTGGACCTGGAGCTTTCATTCCCCCCTCTGTTTCCCTTCAGTGCCCAGGAGCTGTGCAGCCTCAGCACTGAGGTTTGTTGTCCCTCTGTATAAATCTCAAACCTACTACTCTCCTGGGATCAGCCAGGGACCCGTGTGTCTTCCAAAGTACGTGGGGCTCTCCGGCATCCTCCCCCAGAGAGGCTGCTTTGAGAAGCTGAAACGCTCTCTGGTTGCCTCCTTTTGCTCAAGTGAGTGGTTTCTCTGTCTCTGTTCCCCTCCCCTCCTCGAAGTCCTCTCCATAGATGTCTGTTTGCCAGGGGCTGGACCTCAGGTTTGAGTGCTCTGACCTCCTTTGCTGCCCGTCTGGTGAAGGGTTTGCAAGCTGCGTTGTGTGAGGACCAGCTGAGGGAGCTGGGGCTGTTGAGCCTGGAGAAGAGAAGATCGAAGGGAGACCTCACTGCTCTCTACTACTTGACAGGAGGGTGTAGAGAGGCAGGGGTTGCTCTGTTCTCCCCAGAGCCCAGGGATAGGAGAGGGCAAATGGCCTGAAGCTGCTCCAGGGGAGGGTCAGGTTGGGTGTCAGCAGGGATTTCTTTGCTGGAAGGGCTGTCAGGCACTGGAGCAGCTGCCCAGGGAGGGGGCTGAGTCCCAACCCTGGAGGTATTGAAGAGAAGGGGAGCTGTTGCCCTGGGGGACAGGGTTGAGTGGTGCTGATAGGGCTGGGAAAGGTTGGACTGGATGAGCTTGAACAGCTCGATGACTCTGTCTTTCCTCCCCTATGATTCTCTCCTTGCTTCAACTCATTCCCTGCCCTGCTGCAAAGCCAGAGATAACTTTGCACCTCGTAGCCACCAGAGCTCTGGGACTTCAGTCCTTGCTCTGGCAGTGGGAACCACCACACTAACCCTGCCCTTGTTCCTCCCCAGCGAGGTCGTGGGCAGCCAGGAGGAGCTGGACGTGGCAGAAGTGCTGCTACAGCAGGTTCCCCGTCCGCTGCAAAGGGTAATCTCTCTGCACTGGACACCCTCCAGCAGCTCTCACGAAGATCAGGTCTCAGTGCACGAAGCCCATGTGGTTTTAAGTTTTCATGTTCCAGGAAACCCACGGAAAACTCCTCATCCATCAGCTGATTCCCATCACCCCTTCTCCCACCCGGATTGTCCTCTCTGTCAGCATTTTCCTCCCAGCATCCCCAATCCAATTGCCATTCCCTACCGAGCTGCAGGAACCCCCACCCTCCGGCCTTCTGCAGGATGTCTGGTGGAGCCCGGTTACCTCACAGCCCCTTCACTCAGTGTTTCCACAGCCACAAGTTTCCTCTCTCCACCGGCTGCCACAACAATCACCATAAACAGAGCTGAGACCCAGCGGGCTGTGAAAACCCCACATCTGCTGGGCTGGGCGGGCTGGGCTGCTCCGTCCCTCACCAGGGACTTCTGGCTGCTGACAGCACAGTTCTATCTTGCCCATCTTGTGGAATCGTGAGCTCATTTCCTGCAGGAGACCCTACTCTGCAGGGTAACTGGACCACAGAGCTCCCCAGCCACAGAGCTCGAAGCACTTGGGCTGGGGAGAGCTTTTCTGGGGTCAGAGGGAAGCTGTTGGCAGTTTGTGTTTGTCTGGGGATTGGGGATCTCGGACTGCAAGATGCACAGAGTCGCAGAGCGTGGGGACTTGGAAGGGACCTCTAAAGGTCTTCTAGTCTGACCCCTCTGCAGTGAGGTCTTCAACTGGAGCAGGTTGCTCAGAGCCCCATCCAGCCTGAGCTTGGAGCTCCTTCTGCTTTTCCAAGGAGGAAGGGAGCTCTGGAATGCTGCAGACACAGATGAACTCACACAGAGTCCCACTCTGATTGAGGCTGGCAGAGCCCTCTGAGCTCCTCCAGCCCAGCCCAGCACCTAACAGCACCCCAGCCAGGCTGTCCTTCAACACCTCCAGACACGGGGACTCCCCCACTGCCCTGGGCAGTCCAGCCCAGGCTCTGAGCACCCTTTCCCTGAGGAAGGGCTTCCTGACAGCCAACCTCACCCTCCCCTGGCAGCTTCAGGCCCTGCCCTCTCATCCTGGCACTGGGTGCCTGGGAGAAGAGCCTGACCCCCAGCTGACTGCACCCTCCCTTCAGGGAGCTGGAGAGAGGGGGTAGGTCCCCCCCAGGCTGGAGCTTCAGGGGGCTCTTGTGGCCACAGTGCAGCCCCCGAGAAGCAGGGGAGGGCAGGTTTTTGCCTTCCTGGGCGTTTCTTCATGTTTAGTAATAAATGCCAACGGGTGACTCCAGGACTCTCTGATTGTCCTCTCCTGGTTTCTGCCCTCTGAGGGAGGGATCAGCCTTCGGAGCTGTCTTGACCCCGAGCAGGTCTGTTGTGCAATCAGGACTGACGTCGGTTATTGAACAGAAAGGAAGGAAGGAAAGAAGGTCCACGGGGGTGCAGAGCAGGTGCCCTGACAAACAAAGCTGCAGCGATGGCTTCCCTGTTGGAAAAGACCTTTGAGTTCATCGGGTTCAACCATCCACCCTGCAACCCCTCAGCGCCAGCTCCTCAAACCCCCTGGCTGCCCGGTTGTTGAACCCCTCCAGGGATGGGGCCTCCACCCTCTCCCTGGGCACCCTCTGCCAAGGCCTCCCTACTCTTTCTGGAAAGAAGTTTGTGGTCAGAGCCAGCTGCCCCTGCCCTGGCACAGCCTGGCCCCAGCTCCTCTCCTCCCATCGCCTGTCCCTAGGGAGAAGAGGCCAACCCTCACTCCACCCTCCAGGCTGGGTGGGGATCAGCCCCAGGAGAGCAGTGGGAGCTGGGGGTGATGCCCCAGGCTTCTGTCCCACTCAGAGGTGGTGGGAGGGGGCAGGTGGCTGCGGGTGGGCTTCTGTGGAGAGCAGAGAGCAGCCCGGGCAGCTCAACCCCTGGGTTTGCTGCTTTTCCTGGAAACAGCCATCGTCCCAGCCTGAGCCTGACAGGGCAGGCACCCAGAGCAGCAGGGGCAGGTTCCCCTCTGTAGGGGCTTTCCCTTCCTTCATCACCATCTGTTTGGCCTGATCTCTGCAGCTCAGGAGGGCTGTGGGGGTGAGATAATGGTTCTCCTGCCTGCTCTGGCACTGCTATCGCTGGGATCAGCCGCTGGGGCAGCTCCTGCCCGCAGATTTCCACGCTCATTCAGTTACCGGGTGGCACAGAGCAGCAGACGTGGCTGGCAGAGGGATGGGTTGCTCTGAGCCAGATGGTCTGGGCAGATCCAGATGTTTCCCCTCTCTTTGGCACCAAAGGTTAAGCTGAGCTCTGGCTGCAAGGGGATCTCAGCGTCAAACCTGGCAGCACTTGCTCCTTCTGATGGGTGAAGGAATCCAGCCACTCCCTGCAGAGCTCAACCTGGCAAGGGGTCTTGGCCAAGCTCTTCTCCAAACACCCCTCCATGCCAGGCCAGCATCACTGCCTCAAGCCTCTGCGAGAGAATTCCCCGACACTTAAAGCCCTTTTTTTTTCCTGTTAGCAGCTCCTTTCAGCAGCTGCCATCCCAGTTCCAAACTGGGGTGACCAGTGACCTGTGAAAATAAGTGATGTCTCCACACAATTTGTCAACCTGTTCACTCATTCCTAAAGGAAAACCTCACCCAGGCTGCTGGAGGAGCAGTCAACAGAGGCAGCTTCAAAGCGGGGCTGTGTTCAGCCCTCTGGTCTCCTGTGCACCCCTCAGGCTGGAGGAAAACCCCATCCTCCCGTCTCCTCTCTCCTCTCCTCGTGGATGTCTGCTCCTAGGGAAGGGCAGGAGATGGCTGGGGGGACCTTGGTTGGGGTTGGTGCCCCCAGCCTGGCTCCAATGCTGTCAGAGAGGGACGGAGGCACCGAGAAAGATGCAGCTCTCAGCCCCAGAGGCAGCAGACGGGGCAGCTGGGACCTTCCCCACCCCTGCAGGGTTCAGAGCTGCCCCAGACCCCCCCACGCTGCCCTTTTTCTCTCGATCCACTGGTTTTACTGGGAGCTGTGGAGAAACCACATGCGGGACCGGCTGAGGAGCCCGAGCAGGGGTCCCAGCGCAGGTGAGACTCCCACCAGCACCTTCCCTGTACTGGGAGCACTGGGCAGCGGTGGGAGGCGGGAGGGGCTGAGGAGGTGGGGGGGATCGGGCGGAG
>VZRI01011306.1:50892-80638 GCA_013397515.1 Upupa epops
CTGGGAGCTGTGTGGGAAGGGACTGGGGTGATGCTTGCTCATCACTACCATCTCAGTCCCCTCTACTCACCAGCATCTTCCCCCAAACCCCAGGTGAGTGCCAACAGGCCCCAAGTTTCAGGTTTGCAGAGCCCCCCCTGCTCCTGGAGCCACCTTTCCCTGCGGGGACCAAACTGAGGTACAGCTGTCGCCCCGGCTACATGATGGCCCCGGGCAAGTCCCCGCAGGTGACCTGCCAGCCCAACTCCACCTGGACAGCGGATGCCGACTTCTGCATCGGTGAGTTCCCCCTGCTGTGGGTGCCTGGGGTTGGGGTGATTTCTGCACCCCAGACCCCACTTGGGTGCTGGGTGGGGTGCCTCTGGAGCACTCGAGAACAAGCACTCAGGGCCCTAGGTAGTGATGCTGTTTACCCTTAGGACTTCTAATCTGCAGGAGATGATCTCTGCCCTCCTTAATCTTTTCATCAGCTGCTGCTCTGACGTCAAAGCTTTATAAATTTGATACAGAAACCCTGTTCAGCGTGGGAGAGGCTGTGGGAACCTGTAGTCATGGACTTCTGCTGGCCTTGGGGTGCTCAGTGCATCTCTCCCATCCAGTTCCTCATGCTCTTTCCTCCTCCTATGGACCGAGACCTCTGCCCTGAGCCTGTGGGGTCTTTATCCATTTGATTTCGCATAGCACTTATATCTTGGCTTTGTTTTCCCTGTTGGCTACTTTGTTTTTCCCCTTGGCTTGTTTGTTTTTCCCCTTGGCTACTTTGTTTTTCCTCTTGGCTTGTTTGTTTTTCCCCTTGGCTACTTTGTTTTCCCTGTTGGCTACTTTGTTTTTCCCCTTGGCTTTTTTGTTTTTCCCTGTTGGCTACTTTGTTTTCCCCCAGCTTTTGCTCTATTTGCCACTAGCTCTTCTCACTTGCCTTTGACTTCCTTTATTTGCCCTTGATTTCCTTTGTGCCTCTTGTTTGCTTTTTATCTGTGTTTTAACACCCAGTTCCTGCTAGCCACGGGCTCTCCTCTCTGTTAGCCACCGGCTGCTGCTTGCTCACCAGGAGAGTTGACCCCAATAACCGCTCCATTACCCCATAAACTGAGCAGCAGTCACCTGAGTTTCATTCCTGTGCCATAAAACACAGCTCGTGCTGATCACTCCCCCTTCTAGGGAAGTCCTGTGGGCCACCTGACCTCATGAATGGCAACTTCGACACCACGACCGACCTCCGCTTTGGGGCTACAGTAACCTACAGCTGTAACCTCGGGTAGGTACCGGCTCCCTCCCGGGCGGCCCTGCCCTGAGGAGCTGCTCTCCGAGAGCATCGTGTGCTCGGTTTCAGTTAGACAGCAAGAAAACAGCTCTTCCTGTAGGAGGATGAGCTGGTTTTTCCCTCCTGGCCTTCAGTTCCTCTCTCCAACTCCCCGGATTTCCATGTTTTCCCCCACCTTTCTCTCCGCAGGTACCGCTTGGTTGGGAAGCTCTCGGCGCAGTGTGTGCTCTCAGGGGATGGAGTCACTTGGAGCCACGTTCCGTACTGCACCCGTAAGCAGAGGCTGGATGTCTGTCTGCACCTTCCTCCAAGCTGTTCCAGTGTATCTGGTCCTCCAGGGCAGGGCAGGTGGACTCATAGATTGAATCTCAGGTGGGAAGGGATGGCCAGGGTCATCCAGTCCAGCCTCTCCAGCTAAAATTCCAGTTGGAATTTGCTGTCTCAGCAGTCTGTCCAGCTGGATCTGAAAACTGACCAGTGCAGGGCAATCAGCACCTTCCCTTCGGAGATGATTCCAGTGTCTAACTGCTCTCATGGGGAAGAATTTTCCTCTGGAGTCCAATGGGAATCCCCCCAGGAGCAACCCATCCCCATCACCCCTTGGCTGGGATCCTTGGGAAAAGGGAGTCTCCATCACCTTGGCAGCCACCCTGTAGGTGCTGGGACCCGGGGATGAGGTCCCCCCTGAGCCTTCTCCTCTCAAGGCTGAACAGACCCAGCTCTCTCAGCCTTTCTCTGGCTGGCAGAGCTTCCAGCCCTCTGATCATCTCTGTGGCCCTTCTCCGGATCCTTTCCAGCCTGCCCACACCTTGTTTGTGTAGCAGGGATCAAAACTGGGCACAGCACCCAGTCCTCAGAGGAACTTTCCCCCAAACAAACCCTCTCGGTGGAGCTGGGAGTGCAGATTAAATCCTGAGGAGGATGTGCAGCTGTTGCCAGGGGCTCTGCAGTCAGATCAGTGAGCAGAGCCGCTCTGGGGTGGGTGGCTGGCATAAGGAAGGTAGAAGATGCCATCACTGCTGGGTGAGGGTCCTGTGCTGCCTGCTGGGGCTGTAGTGTCCCCAGAAGGGTTTCTCTCTCATGAATCTTCCTGGACAACAGATGCTGATTTGCTCTTGTACCTCTTATCCATTAAAAACTCCCTGGAAAACACTGGGAAGGGGAAGGCTTTGGGTTGAGGTGGTTCCTGCAGGGCTGCTTCCCTGGTTTTCCTTTGGCTTCTCTTGCTCGTTGCATCGGGCTGGGTTTTCAGGGGGGTTGTGCTGGTAGCCAGGCCTGGCTTCTGTACTGGATGGCAGAGGTCTTGCATCTCCCTGCTGTTTCTTTCCCCTGCAGTTATTCTCTGTTTGCCACCTCCGGGGATCGAGAACGGGCAGGTCAGCAACACGGGAGGGGAGTTCCCCTTCGGCACTGCCGTGACCTACAGCTGTGACGGAGGGTTCTCTCTTCTTGGAGAGGCCACGATTCAGTGTACAGCGAATGATAACCAGGAGGGAATGTGGAGTGGACCAGCCCCTGAGTGCAAAGGTAGATGATTTCTTTCCTTATTCTTCTGTTTCCATCTCTCATCCCTCTCTCAGTCTGTTCTCCTCATGGGCTGCCACGCAGGAGAAGGTTGGTTGGAGTCTAGGAGGTTTTCCAGCAAGCTTAATGCACTGGGAGGCACCAAGACAGAGGCAGGGGCTGGCTTAGTGGGTTCTCCAGCCCACAGCAAGCTTCCCTCTCCCTGCCCACGTCCAGTGCTCCCTGCAGAGGGAAAGCAAAGCTCCCATGTGTGCAGTTCCTCAGTGGGGTCTGTTGATGCAGTCCCTGTGCTCCGCAGGGGCCCTGCCTCTCTCGAGGGGAACAGATGGCACTTCTGTCTGCAAGCTCCTCCTGCAGAGTCCCTGCCTGTCGTAAACGTTGTCTCGCCCTCATTCCCAGTGGTCAAGTGTAGGAACCCCAGCGTGGAGAACGGGAAGAGGTTGTCTGGCTTTGGCACTGAGCACAGCTATAAAGACACGGTGACCTTCGGCTGCAACCCTGGCTACTCGCTGCACGGCAGCAGTGTAGTAACCTGCGAAGCAGACAGTGAGTGGAAGCCCTCCCTGCCCACCTGTGAGCCAAGTGAGTACCAGCTGGATTCCTCGAGCTGTTGTAATGAAGAGGGGCTAGGAGCAGCCGAGCAGATCAGTTTCTGCACCAAGCAGATCGTGCTGGCCCAGGGCTTGGCGTGGCAGCCTGGGCCAGCTGTATATTTAGACCTGCAGCTATTTTTATGTGAACAGCAAATAACCCAGCAGCTCTCTGAAAGGAGAGACAGAGCTGCCTTCTCCCCGTGACCAGTTTGCTTTGCCAGCATCCTGAGCTGTGGGGGAGTTCAGGCCTCTGAGCTCAGCTGAACTAAGGTCCTGCAGGCTGGGCTGGTGGTCGGTGAATCACCCAACACGTCTTCTCTCCAGTGAAGCAGACTGTGACGCGTGACTGCTGTTTGCTAAGTGGGTTGGGTGCTGGGTGTTCGCCATTGTTATTGCAGACCTCGTGGACTCTGCTCTGTGTCTGACCTTGCCTTTGTCTCCCATTGTCAGTCTACTGTGGTCCTGCTCCCCAGTTCCCGTTTGCTGAGTTACTGGGGGCTGCTGGTAACACCTCTCCTGTTGGCACCAAGCTGAGCTATCGCTGCAAACCAGGTTACACCGCAGCGAGGGGGAAATCCTCTGTGGTCACTTGTCAGGAGGATGCAGATTGGGCTGCAGATCAAGACTTCTGTATCCGTGAGTATCTCTGCTCCTCCTCTCTCTTATCTGACTGCTGGAGGTGTTGCTGTGCAATCTAGGTCACCCCTGTCTCAGGCTGTGCAGTAATTCCTGTGCTGCTCTCTCCTGCTCCTCCAGGACAGCAGTGTCCTCCTCTTGTGATAAAGAACGGGGAGGTGACTCCAAACAATTTCCTCTTTGAGTCAGAGGTGACCTTTACCTGCCTTCCCAAGTAAGTGCAGTGCTGCCTAAACGGGACCGACCCGGGGGTCAGGAGCTGGGGATCACAGGCAGTAACATGCACCCCACCTCCCTCCCAGTTTTCCCAGTGCAGGTCTCCAGCAAAACCATATTAAGTGTTCGGAGCACATCCAGCACAACGTGAGCTGGGTAACGCACTGAGCTGCTGGCGCTTGGCTCTTGAGCGTGGCCCTGTGTAGGGTCCTGGGTTTAGGGCCGATGGTGGAACCCTCACAGGGCAGATTCTTCTTAACAGGAAAAGTTTAGAATAAGAGGGATCAGGCAACTAGAATAAAATGCTCATCTGGAGTGCTGCGTCCAGTTCTGGAGCCCCCAGCACAGGGAGGAGACTGAGCTGCAGGAAGGTGTCCAGAGCAGGGCCACCAGGGTGAGGGGAGGGCTGGAGCCCCTCTGCTATGGGGACAGGCTCCCTGGCAGTGTTCAAGGCCAGACTGGCTGGGGCCTTGAGCACCCTGGTCTGGAGGGGGGTGTCCCTGCTCATGGCAGGGGGGTTGGAACTGGATGCTCTTTGAATTCTCTTCCACCCTGACCCAGTCTATCAATCTGTGAATAGTGGGGGAGAATAAGAGGGATAAAGAAAGGAAAGGTGGGGGGAGAAGAAGCCTTTCTGGGTTGGCTTTTGGAAAGCACTGAAGTCCTTCTGTGCCTTTAGGTATGAGTTAAAAGGTTCTTCCTCTTCCAAATGTGTGGCGTCGGGAAGCGGAGTCGAGTGGGAGCCAGCACCTCCACGCTGTGAAAGTAAGAGGGGAAAACCTCATTCCTGCCTGTGAATCTGTGAGGGGTGGGTGTCAGGGGGATGGAGCCAGGCTCTGCTCAAGGGCATCTGGGGACAGGACAAGGGGCACTGGGTGCCAGCTGGAACAGAGGAGGTTCCCTCTCAATCTCAGCAGGACCTTCTTCCCAGGGAGGGTCCCGGAGCCCTGGAAGGGGCTGCCCAGGGGGCTGTGGAGTCTCCTTCTCTGCAGACGTTCCAGCCCCGCCTGGCTGTGTTCCTGTGCCACTGGGTCTGGGTGATGCTGCTGTGGCAGGGGGATTGGACTGGATGATCTTTCGAGACCCTTTCCAATTCCTAATGATTCTATGAATGTTGGAAGAGACCTCCAAGCTCATCCAGTCCAGCCCTGCCCGATACACCCTGTTCTCCAGAGCCACAGCTTCTTGGGACAGTGACTCCCCTGCTTCCCTAGGCAGCCTGTTCAGGGACAGTGACCAAGTGACAGGAGCAAGGGAAGAAATTAGAGGGAAAAACTTAAACCAAACAGTCACAGGAGGAAAGCTTTTTCTAGGTGCCAGGGAAGGATGAAGGCAGGTGGCTGCTGGAGCTCTGTCCCCACAGTTAGGTGTGATGCTGACATCCTAGTGCTACACAGTTGGTCTCTAGTGTCACATAGAGCTGGAACTGGCTGAATCGTTTCTTCTAGCCTGATCAGGCACTTCAGTAGCTTCGTGGGGTGAGACCCTGCACCTGTGGCTGATGGGCAGTAGCTCTGAGCTCTGGTACCCAGCAAGGAAGTAGGGACTAGCTGTACCCCTCCCTGCCATGCACCCCTCTCTATCCCTCACGGAGCTCTCAGACACTCTCAATGTCCTTCCTGTAGTTCGGCTCTCTGACATCTTCTGTGGAGATCCCCCCACCATCAAAAATGGGATGCACAACGGCACCAGGGACTCGGCCTTTGCCTACGGCTCTGTTGTAGTTTATCAGTGCAAGAAGGGCTTCACCCTGACTGGAGCAGCCTCTCTTCAGTGCACTGCAGGAGATCAGTACCAGGGAGCCTGGAGTGCGCCAGCTCCCCAGTGCAAAGGTGACTATCTCTGGGTCTCCTAGTTTTTACCTTCCTTCCTTCCTTTGCTGCCTCCTGAAAGAGCTTCAGTAGTGCCAGACGAGCGTGACTGGGTTGCAGCTCGGGCTCCAGTCTGGTGGAAATGTGCCCGGACCCATCTGCCTTTTACCAGAGAAAGAGCTGCAGAGTAGGGCTCCGCAGGGTCCTGTCTTGTTCTCACGGCCAGTCTGGGGGGGCTCTGCTGTCACACACTGGGTGTTGTGTCTCATGTTTTGCTTCTCCTCTCTTCCAGGTGGAGCGACCATGATTGCAGTTGGTAAGTGACCCACAGTCCTCAACCCCTGACCCTCTTGCCTTTCCTTATCGTGGAATCACAGAGCCATTCAGGTTGGAAAAGACCCCAGAGATCATGAAATCCAACCAACAACCCAACTGTGCCAAGGTCACCGCTAGCTCAGAGCTCTCAGCAGCTCATCTGGGGTTCAAAGCCTTCTGCTGCCACCTCTTCTTTAAGTTCACACAGGGAGAAGGGAGGGAGAAGGAACAGGGAGCTGGGAAAGCCAAAGGGGTTGAATGTTTGAAGACTGAAGCTTTCTGTTGTCTCTTGTAGGAATCCTCCCCCTCCTCCTGGCAGTGCTGGTTTTGAGCATCTAGTTGAGGGAAGGGACAGAGCAAGGAGACACCTGCAGACCTGTTGGACTTGATCGCAGCCCCAAGTGCTCTGCTCATCCCTCCTGGCCTTGAACAGCAACCAACAGACCTCGATGCTCTGACCTGAAGCGCAGTTGTCCCGTAGGAAGTCACAACAATGCCAAAGCCCTTCATGCTGCAGCAGAGACTGAAGCAAATCCAGTGCTGCTGCACGTTCTGTTTCTCAGCCCCACTAGGACTGCTCTGTGCCTGGACTGGGCGTTGGGGTTTTCTGCAGTGTCCTGAGGTGGCAAGTGCTGCTGCTGCTGCTGAGAGGATTAATGGGGACTCTCCTCGTGTGAGTGGCACATGCTAACAAGCAGTAGGATGTGTAAGCTGAGTGATAACTGTGAAGACTCTGAGTACTTCAGGCCAGTCAGAACCGTTGTGCAGGGATGAGTGGTTGCACTAGAGAAGCCTCACTGTCCTGGGACAAGGAGAGGCTCTTCTGACTCTTCCTGTACTTCCTAAATTTAGTTCTCAGCTTCAGCACCAGCTCTCTGCCCTGGCACTTTATTTGCACCGTGTTTGCACCTTCCTGCCTCCTGCAGCTCCTCCTGAGCTGCTGAAGCTCTCAGCGGGCTGCAAGCCCTGCGGAACCCAGCCTGGTGTGTTCTCAGGGCAGTGGAGCTGGTCCGCAGGCAGGTGAAGTCCTGGCCAAATGCAGAACTTGCAAGCCGGTGCCATCGACCACCAGGGAGTCACTGAGGGAACCTTTTCACCCTCTGCCAAGGGGCCACCTGCCTGCGGTGACTCGGAGTCTGGGAATCACTGTCTGAATTTGCACTGCAAAGGATTTGTTGGGTGCTGCTGTGCACCCTGCCCGTGCTGGGTCCAACCGTGTGGGTCACCCGGGGCCAGCTCAGACCCAGGATATCTCAGGGTTAATGGTGCTGCGGAGTAGATGAGGGGGTTTGGCCTCTTGCCCCAAGGCAGGTGGAGGCATCAAGCCAGAGCCTCGGTTTACCCCTCTGTGGGGAGCCTCACCTCTCCGCTGTGCTTTGCTTTCATCCTGTCTCTGCTGTGCTGGCTGGACACTGTGCCAAGGGGTTGTGAGGGTGGGCAGAGGTGAGTGAGGTAGTGAACTGTCCCCAGCTAAGCCAGGCTGGGGCAGCAGCACTCCTCACCAGCACAGCTCAGCTGCTGAGATCTCGCCCTCCTGTCAACCCAAGACCCAGGCAAAACTGCTCTTGGTTTGTGTGGCCAAGAGGAAGCCCCTGCTGAGCTGCTGGTGGCCTTTCCTGGTTTCAACTCTGCTTTGCCACGGGATCTCTTTGAGTCCAGGAGATCTGCAGCAGCTCCTAAACTGAAGCGAAGGTTGGAAGGGTCCCTGGGAATCCTGTTTGTAGAGGGAAGGTGACCTGTGATGAGAATTAAACTGCAGAGCATGAAGCCAGCTCTAGGCAGTGGGATTTCTAGCTGCTGACACCGCAGTTTGTTGAGGTTTAGGGTTTTGCCTGGTGCAGAGGGAACTGGAACTGTTTGAAATGAGCCTGCTGCTCCCTTCTGTTGTGTCTGCATTTTCACCAGCGCTTTCCCGTCAACAGGAACTTAGAGGGAAGAACCACAGAGCTGTTTCCATCAGCACATTAACCGACACAGCCACCGAGTTCTCCCTTCCCAGCAGAACCAGTCCCATTCTGCTGTCACCGGGGCACTGGGAGATGCTGTTTTGGGAAGCAGCCTCGCAGAGCAACAACCTGCAGCCAGCTGGTTGTTTTTCTCTCTCAGCCCTGCGAGGGATGAGATGAACAAACCATCCTTTCAGCTCTGTGTTTGCTCTGGTTTGTGGATTTAATCCCCTCTAAGTTCTCCCTACTGAGTACTCTGGGGTGGTTTCTCCAGGTTATTTCACTCCTGTTGTGGGAATCAGCTGGAAATCATCTCCCCGTGACCCAACGGAAGGAGCTGGGGTCCAGCTCATGGGTGTTGAGTTTACTACTGCTGGGTTTATCTGCTGGTTGTAACCGAGTTGTACCTACTTCTGCTTTACAATCCCAACCAAGTGCGATTTCACACTGAGTGCTGTTGGTTATTTAAATAACGGGAGCTCTTCGTCAATAAAAGGGATAAAAGGATCCAGCTCTGTTTGTTTTAGGCTCTGTGGGGTGGAGAGCTGGAGAGGGGTGGAGAGCTGAGGCTGCTGCACCTGCTTCTGCCTCACAAGGTCCCATCTGTAGGTTTTTCATCTTCCAGGCAGGGGTGAGGGCTGATGCTGCATTGGATGAGTCCCCAGGGTCAGGGCAGGATTGGGCTGAGCACCCATGGACCCAAGGGACAGGCATGGTCGTAGCTGCCACACATCCTTTGTGAGTGGGGCCTGGAGTGTCCTGTTCTGCTCTTCCCGTGACCCTTCAGCTTGTTCCTCGGCTGGGTTGCTGTCCTGGGCCCCTTTCCCTGGCTGAGGGTTCTGCCCTCCAAGGGCTGACAGCAAGTCAGATGTGTTGCTTCCCCAGAGAGTGGCTGCACCCAGCCCGTGCTGGGGAGCCCTTAGGTTCCTGTCCCATGGCCCTGGAAAACACCACACCTGCATCTTCTTCCTCACACAGCGGGAACTGGGGTGCCTTTATCTTCCTGCAGCCCCCCTGGAGCCACAGTCTGTGCCAGGAGTGAAGCATGGTGCTCGTCTTCACCCTCGACCTCCTAGGCAGCTTCACTTTGTTCCTGGCCACCACTACTGGGGCTCAAGGTAAGGGAGACTGACAGGTCTGCACCTCTTGGGGCTTCACCCACAGCCCTCCTCTTCCTCATCTCTACTCCTCTCCTTGCTGGTCCTTTTACTTTTCCTTGTGGAGTCAGACAAGAGCCCAGTGCTGGTCCCAAAGGGACCCTGCCACACAAGACCCGGAGCATCAGAGAGCCGCTGAGCTCCTCTGGGTTTGCACTGGGGTCACCCTGTGCCGCCAGGGGAAGGGGAAGCTATGGAGAGCCTTTCACAACGAAGGACACAGTGGGGACAGGCTGCACCCAAAGAGCTCAAAGGGATGAAGCTGTGGCCCTTTAATCTGCCACCCAAAGGGGTTTAGCAGCGAGAGGACTTCCTCCTTCCTCCTCCATTTCCGTATCTGGGTTAATATTTACACAGTGAGTAAAAAGGACCTCCCTAGGGGTTTGGTTTGAAGATCTGCCTGCCTCTCCCTGCCTGCTGCTCCATTTCTTTCTCTCTCCAGGCACTGAATGCAAACAACCCCCAGGTACCCCCTACACACACACCAGTGGGTTCAGGGAGGGTCCTCTGTTAGATGCAGCAGCAGCTCTGCTCTGGTCCAATCTGTCCTGCCAGCAATTCCCTGGGTCAGACAGGACCCAGAGGGTGCGATGCCCAACCCAGGGGTTAGACAAATGCAGAAGGCCCAGCCTCATCAGGAATTCCTGCAACTCAGTTCTTGCCAGCTGAGGAAGCAGCACGAGGGCACCCACAGCCTCCACCAGGTCCCGTCAGACGGGGACCCACGGACCCTCCATCAACACAGGAGCAGCCTGAAAGCTCGGTGAGTTAAGGTTTTACTCCTGTCCTTTTCCCAGCTGCCCGATGCTCATTCCCACATCTCCAGAATGGGAAGAGTCTGCCCATCCATCTCTATTTCTACCGGATTGGGGACACCGTCAGCTTCAGCTGCCACAAGGGCTACAGCCTGCAGGGCTCCCACACCAGCACCTGCCAGGCTGACTTCACATGGAGCCCACCGCTGCCAGTGTGCAAGAAGGGCAAGTGAACCATTTCCTTTGGCTACAATGAGAGGGACCCTCCGTGCTGCTGCTGCACCTTGGATTAACCAGCACTTGCTCCAGCACTTGGAACAGACTGAGTTAATTCAAGATAACCCCCTGAGATACCCTGCTCCATCGTGGGAGCACACCAAACGGTACCCAGCTCATCCCCCTGGGGCATTTCTGTTCCCTCTGCAGAGGTGAAGTGTCCTCGGCCACCCAACATCCCCAACGGGCTGCACAGCGGGCAGGCCCTGGACAGCTTCCCCCGGGGACTCACCGTGTCCTACAGCTGCAAGGAGGGCTACCAGCTGCTGGGGAATGGCTCCATCAGCTGCACCGAGAGCGGGCAGTGGAGCAGGACCCTGCCCAGCTGCAAAGGTGGGTGGGTGCCTCCCTGCCAGCTGTGCTGGGGCTGCTGGAAAGGCTGCTGCACCCTGGGCTCTGCAACGGTGCAGAGGGGCTCACGGCACGGGTGGAAGGGAGAGGGCTGTGCGTGCAGGGCCTGGTGCACGCACTGAGGTTTCAGTGGTGCCGTCTGTGTTCCCTGCAGCGATCGGCTGCCAGCTCCCCGAGGTGCAGAAGGGGCAGGTCTACGATCCACAGACAACCTACAGGGCTGGGGAGACCCTGCACTTCGACTGTGATGCTGGTTATGCCCCGGAGGATACCTACGAGGCTCGGTGCCAGCCGGGAGGGATCTGGGATCCACCAGAGCTCATCTGCAACAGGGGTGAGTGTGGGTGCCCCGAGGGCAGCCCTGCCGCCGGGTCAGGTGCTGCTGGCAGGCAGGACCAGCGGGTGCAGGCAGAGCTGTCCCTCCTCGGGCTGTAACCATCAGTCAGCATCGCTCCAGCTGCCTTCCCCTGCACACTGGTCTCTCGCTGAGTCCAGTCCTTCTGCCTCCCCATTGCAGTGCGACCGTGCCCCATGCCCCCTGCCATCCCCCACGGGCATCACAACGGGCAGGGCAGGGCGTTTTTCACCACGGGGATGGCAGTGACCTACAGCTGCGCTGCCGGCTACTACCTGGTGGGAAACCCCACCGTGTTCTGCAGGGCTTCGGGGAACTGGAGCCAGCCCAGCCCTCGCTGTGAAGGTGGGTCTGGGCTCTGTATCACTGGGGGAGAAGCTCAGAAGGTAGCTCTGAGCTCAGGGGAGGCTGTGAGCAGCGTCTCTGGGCCCTTCAGTGAGGAATTCAATTCCCTGCTAATGAAATGTCTAGTTTTACAAGAGTCAAGGACGAGGTGACTCCCATGAAAGCAGAGCCAGGTGTTTCCAGAGGTGGCTGTTCGTGCTGTGGCTCTTGCCCTGGGTGCTGGTGACCCCAGGGTGTAGGGTCAGGAGTTGGCACATCCCGTAGTGTCAGAGCAAGAGCAAAGGGATCTCCAGAGCCAGGGCCCTCCTCTCAGTGCTCCATTACCAGCAGATCCATGGAGAGGTGATGGGATGGTGCTGGGGACCAGGCGGGGGTGTGGGGGGCAATGGAACCTGTAGGGTGACACCAGATGGAGTTTTAGGAACCATCTCACCCCTCTTTGTCCAGAAAAGTCACCCCCAATGGGCACCCAACATCTGGCTGCAGGGCAAATCCAGGAATGCATGGGGTGTGAGCCCTCTGCCCTCCTCCTTCACCTCTGGAGGTTTCTGGTGTCTCTCTGCCATCGCCTCTCCCAAATGCTCTCACGGGCTTTTCCCCTCCCTCTGCAGAGGTGCAGTGTCCTCGGCCACCCAACATCCCCAATGGGCTGCACAGCGGGCAGGCCCTGGACAGCTTCCCCCGGGGACTCACCGTGTCCTACAGCTGCAAGGAGGGCTACCAGCTGCTGGGGAATGGCTCCATCAGCTGCACCGAGAGCGGGCAGTGGAGCAGGACCCTGCCCAGCTGCAAAGGTGGGTGGGTGCCTCCCTGCCAGCTGTGCTGGGGCTGCTGGAAAGGCTGCTGCACCCTGGGCTCTGCAACGGTGCAGAGGGGCTCACGGCACGGGTGGAAGGGAGAGGGCTGTGCGTGCAGGGCCTGGTGCACGCACTGAGGTTTCAGTGGTGCCGTCTGTGTTCCCTGCAGCGATCGGCTGTCAGCTCCCCGAGGTGCAGAAGGGGCAGGTCTACGATCCACAGACAACCTACAGGGCTGGGGAGACCCTGCACTTCGACTGTGATGCTGGTTATGCCCCGGAGGATACCTACGAGGCTCGGTGCCAGCCGGGAGGGATCTGGGATCCACCAGAGCTCATCTGCAACAGGGGTGAGTGTGGGTGCCCCGAGGGCAGCCCTGCCGCCGGGTCAGGTGCTGCTGGCAGGCAGGACCAGCGGGTGCAGGCAGAGCTGTCCCTCCTCGGGCTGTAACCATCAGTCAGCATCGCTCCAGCTGCCTTCCCCTGCACACTGGTCTCTCGCTGAGTCCAGTCCTTCTGCCTCCCCATTGCAGTGCGACCGTGCCCCATGCCCCCTGCCATCCCCCACGGGCATCACAACGGGCAGGGCAGGGCGTTTTTCACCACGGGGATGGCAGTGACCTACAGCTGCGCTGCCGGCTACTACCTGGTGGGAAACCCCACCGTGTTCTGCAGGGCTTCGGGGAACTGGAGCCAGCCCAGCCCTCGCTGTGAAGGTGGGTCTGGGCTCTGTGTCATTGGGGGAGAAGCTCAGAAGGTAGCTCTGAGCTCAGGGGAGACCCTCATCACCACAACCAGACCCTCAGAGAAGGGTTAATCCCTTATAAATTGTCCCATGGTCTCAATTCAGCTCCCTCCTCTCCATCCCGACGGTGGGGCTGGGGGGCTCGGTTGTGTTGGTGGGATGTTAATGGGGTTTTTGCTTGGTTTCATTCCTGCTCCTTGTGCACATCCTCCTCGGGCTCCTCCTCCTTCCCAGTGGCCATCTGCATCAATCCAGATGTGGAGCACGCAAGGCAGGTTGATGGTGAAAGCTTTATCTCTGCCCCTGGCCAAGGGGTGAAGCTTCAGTGTCACGATGGCTACAGCCTGCAGGGCAGTGCTGAGATCTTCTGCCAGGAGGATGGCAGCTGGCACCCTCCCGTTCCCATCTGTAAGAGATCCCCCCACTACCAGGAGTTCTCTAACAGGTTTGAACTTCCAGGTAAGTCACGATGGAGCTGCTAATTTCTGTTCCACTGACCCCATGGTTAAAGCCCGTGAGCGGGAGATGTCCCTATATCCTGGGAATGAGAACCTGGCCCTCTGCAGTCCTTTGGGA
This sequence comes from Upupa epops, assembly GCA_013397515.1. NCBI lineage: Eukaryota > Metazoa > Chordata > Aves > Bucerotiformes > Upupidae > Upupa > Upupa epops. Next base: position 64,551 of record VZRI01011306.1, read on the forward strand.
ATGAAGTCTTTGTTTCATATTGACTCCATCATTCAAAATCAACAGCTCTGTGAGACAAACCAAGCTCCTTCCCCTGTACCAGTGTCCTCTATGCGCTTCTACCTGCCTCTCACCTCTGTTTTCTCTCTCGCTAGGTGGTTGTGGTGCCCCTACGAGCTTCCCCTTTGCCGAGCTCAAAGAGGAGCACAGAGATGAGATTTCTTTTTCTGTTGGGAAGACTGTGCAATACACTTGCCGACCTGGATACGCTAAACGGCCGGGAATGTCACCCACTCTTACTTGCCTCGAGAGCGGAGCGTGGTCAGAGGCTCTAGAGTTCTGTCAAAGTGAATAGCTCCTTGATTTGGTGTCTGTTGCTCCAGAAGGAATAGGTGCCCGGGTCTGTTTGTGCTGCCAAAACCTTCCCGTTGCTCTGGTGTTCAAACACTATGTGACTAGTAAAGCCATGGAACCTCTTGCTGTATGAGACACCTGCTGGGGGGTGACGGGGAAATGTGGGCAGGTGATGTGATCTAGAGCTGCATCTGCCGTGATGGGGGACAGCCAGCCAGAAACCTAACGGGGCTTTCCTTCTCTCTCCCCCAGAGAGGCAGTGTGGGCACCCCGGTGAACCCCTGAATGGCAAAATGACTTCCCAAACGGGCCTCGTGTTCGGTTCGACAGTGCTCTACAGCTGTGAGGAAGGGTAAGGCCTGGCTCTGGCTGCTGCTCAAGGCAGCAAGAGGAGATGGGTTGGGTCACCCTCCCCTTTTCCCTACTCATTCGCTCCCAGTAAACGGATCCTGCAGGGAAGATGCTGTGCAGGGTTCTGTACCTGCCCAGCTGGAGGGGTTCACTGCCCCATGGACAGGTGAACATGAGGAAGCGGCCAGGTTGAGCGACCCGGGATGAATGGTTGGTTGTTTTGACACCAGGTACAGGCTGATCGGACAACCCAGCAGACGGTGTGAGCTCTCGGGTAGACAGGTTGCATGGAGTGGCAAGGTTCCCATCTGTCAGCGTAAGTCCCTCACAGCTCTGGGGGGAGCTTCCATGGGGAATTCCTCTGCTCTGTGGGCATGGAAAGGGTCTTACTGGTCTGCTCTGAACTGTCTTAGAACTCACTGGCCAGGGAGATGAGATCTGGTTGCCTACAAGGCCTCACCTAGGTCACTTCAGTGCAGTTACTCCACAGAATCATAGACTGTGTTGGGTTGAAAGGGACCTCCAAAGGTCCTCTAGTCCAACCCTCCTACAACAAATCCTGATGAAGTGTTTGGAGCTGCAATTGAGTCCCAACCATCCCAGCTTCCCACAAGCAGATTCACTTGCCTTTTGGTTTAGGAAAAGAAAACCCTCCCCTGGACAGACATCACTTCTCTTCTTGTGAAGGCTTCTGTAGGACAACTCTCTGTGCCCCACAGACCAAGGGGTTGAATTGAGAAGCCTTCTCTGCACCTCCGCAGGTATCCCCTGTGAGCCCCCCCCCGACATTCCCAATGGGAAGCACACGGGCCTGCTGCTGGATGAATTCTTCTACGGTATCTCCATAACGTACACCTGCAACCCCGGGTACCCACTCCATGGAGAGCCCCTCATCCACTGCACCACGCAGGATGGGGAGAACGGCGTGTGGAGCGGGCCCCCGCCGCTCTGCGGAGGTAGGGATAGGGGTGACCCTTCTGGTCCTCCTGCTTCATCTTCAGAGAGGCACAAGGAACCTCCAGACAATTGCACTTGTCACTCCGAGTGCTATCAGGGCAGGATTGGAGTGGGGTGGTGTGAAGGTCAGGTAGAGGGGAGGAGGCTGAGGACTGCCCTGCTGCCTCCAGCATCACCTTTCAGCTTGGGGCTCTCTCTCCCTGGTTGGCATTGCTCTCCTGGGCAGTGCAGCGTCTACAGGATGACTGATGCCTTCAAGGGAGTGTGGCTGCACAGCTGTGAGTGCTGTGTCCGTGCCTGCTCTGAGGACCTGCCCTTCTTTTCCAGAGGCAAGGTGTCCTGTTCCTCAGGTCCCAAACGGGAGAGTCGTCTCCCCTAGGAGCGCCTATGCACACAAGGACACCGTTGCCTTCGAGTGCGAGCCAGGCTACGTCCTACGTGGCCACAGCGTGGTACAGTGCCAGTTAAACCGCAGCTGGGAGCCAGCCCTGCCAGTCTGCCAGCAGGGCAAGTGTTCCAGCAGGGCTCTCCGTGTTCCTCTTCCCTCTGCTCTTCCAAATCCGCTTTATCTTGACTCCTTTAACAACTGGGCTGGTTGTTTTGTGGCAGCTGGCTGCAATGCCCCTACCAGGCTGGAGTTTGCGGAGCTGAAGGAGCAGTACAGCAGCCAGATGGTCTTTCCTGTGGGGAGGACAGTGCAGTACAAGTGCCGACCCGGTTATACTCTGCGCCTGGGGATGTCACCAACCATCACCTGCCTCGTGAATCGGACATGGTCTGCAGCACAGGAGTTCTGTAAAAGTATGTCCTGCCAGTGCTGGAAACCCTACAGCACCAGAGTTGGCTGGACTGTCATGTTTTTCTGCCTTGATGGGTTTCTGCTCTCTGTGCTGGGAGGTGGCTGATTGCCCGAGGGCTAACGGTGGCTGGTGTTCCCTTCCAGGGCAGTTCTGCACTCAGCCAGAGGATCCACAGAACGGCAGAGCTGTTGTCCTGACCGACCTCCTCTTTGGGTCCAAAGTGAACTACACTTGTGACAAAGGGTGAATCCTGCCGCCCTGTTCTGTCTTGGGGTTGGCAAACAGGCCCTGTGAGGAGCAGCTGAGGGAGCTGGGGTTGTTCAGGCTAGAGGAGGCTGAGAGGAGACCTCAGTGCTCTCTGCAGCTCCCTCACAGGAGGTTGGAGCGAGGCTGCTGCTGGGCTCTTCTCCCCAAGTCCTGATGCTAGGATGAGGGGCAGTGGCCTCAAGCTGGGTCAGGGGAGGGTGAGATTGGATCTGAGGGAGAAGCTCTCTCCTGAGAGAGTGGCTGCGCACTGGACCAGGCTGCCCAGGGAGGGGATGGAGTCCCCATCCCTGGAGGGGCTTCAAATCTGAGTAGCCAGAGCCCTTGAGGCCATGGTCTGGGGTTTGGGGAGCTTTTGTGATGGTGCCCTTGTACTTGGCCCTTGTGAGGCCTCTTCTCGAGTCCTGGTTCAGTGATTCTGTGAGCTGAATTCAGCAGCTGGGTGAGACCGAAGCGGATGTTGTGCAGGAACCTCGTTTCAAAGTCAAAGATCTTGACTGCTTTTTACAAGGACGGTAAAGAAATCCCTTAATGGAAATGAATGAACCCTTCTGTGTGACCCCAGGTACAAGCTGGTTGGAGGCTCTCAGAGAACGTGTGAGGTGTCTGGCACACGTGTCGCGTGGAGTGGAGATGCTCCCCTCTGCCAGGGTAACTAAACCATAACAACAGCTCCTCCTTGGAGCTCACTTGGAGGAGCCTCCTGCTGTGGGAGCTCCTGAATGCGGTTCCAGAGGTTGTTTATTTATCCTGGTCCAAACTGGGCGATGATCCTATGATTTTACTCCTTACCTGCCTTTCCTTGGCAGAGGTGAGGTGTCCCCCTCCTCCTTCCATCGCCAACGGGGACCACAATGCCCACCCCTCGCGCAAGCACCCCCTGGGCTCTGCTGTGCAGTACGCTTGCCTCCAGGGCTACTCCCTCATCGGGAACTCTACCGTTAGCTGCACTGCTGCTGGATCGTGGAGCTGGCCCCTGCCCCGGTGCCAAGGTGTGTTTGGGGTTGCTGCTTGGATCTTTTCTGGGGCCCTTCCTTCTTGGTTCTTGGTCTAATCCCCACAGACCCAATCTCCAATGAGAGGAACAGAGGGGTCTGCAGGACAAGGGAAGTGATGGTGCCCTTGTACTTGGCCCTTGTGAGGCCTCTTCTCGAGTCCTGGGTTCAGTTCTGGGCCCCTCATGGTAGGAGAGACCTGGAGATGCTGGAATGGGTCCAGAGCAGAGCTACCAGGCTCGGGAGAGTTTGAGAGAACCAGTCGGATGAGAAGAAGCTGAGGGGGTTAGGTTGTGTTTATCAGTCTCTCAGGGATGGAGGGGTTTTTGTTGGGGTGGGGATGGTTGGACTCGGGGATCTAGGAGGTCCTTTCTGACCAGGATTGTTCTGGGATTCTGTGAGAGGCAGAAACCAAAGGTCCCAGGGGCAGGAGGAGAAACTGATTTCCCACTGTGTCCCCCAGTAACGACAGGGGCTCAGGAGCAGGTGAACAATGATATTTGGTGTTAGAACTAGAATCAGTGATGTCACCATGGCCACAACGTGATGGCAAGGGCTCCTGGTCAGTGTCCCTCCACATCCAGACGGGCTTCACATCCCCAGCACTGTCTCCTGCTCTTCACTTCCAGTAATTGGCTGCAAACAACCAGAGGTCGAGAATGGAAGAGTGGCTGGGCTGGAGACCACGTACAGACCCATGGACGTCGTTGTCTTTGAATGTGATCTTGGTTACACCCTGAAAGGCTCTCAAGAGTCTCAGTGCCAGTTTGGGGGCAGGTGGGACCCTCCTGTCCCCACCTGTGAGAACGGTAAGTGTAAAGGAGGCGGTGGGTGGTAGCTGCTGTCTTCTGATCCACTGTGTGAGTGAACTGGGCAGGGTGTCTGTGCTGGAGAGGCCCTGAACTCCTGCTCTTTGCCTCATTCACACGCCTGTGGGTTCAGTTGTCCTTTGGTGTGTTCCCTGTGCTTCTACACCGGGCAACATCACTCAAACACTGTTCTCTGCTCCTGCCCTGTTAGCGCTGCCATGCCCTCCTCCTCCCGTCATCGCCAACGCCACGCACAGCGCAGAGCCAGGCACAAACTTCACCAGTGGCATGTCCGTGACCTACAGCTGCCAGCCCGGCTTCTCCCTCCTTGGAGACCCCACTGTGTCATGCACAGCCTCGGGGAAATGGAGCCTCCCGTACCCACACTGTGCAGGTGGGATCAGCTGCTACTCTGGTTCCTGGGTAGCCATGGCTGGCTGAGCACCCATCCGTCCTGTGCTCAGCTGGTCCTGGAGCAGGCAATGCTGCAAACCCACAGAATTGTGGTGGGGAGGGGAGTACTGCCCATCCAGTGACACCCATGGGACTGAGGGTGCTTCCAGGACGTGCTGGAGCCGTGTCCATGTGTTCACACCCATCCTTCCTGCATGTCACCACGTCTGTGCCCTTTTCTCATCCTGTTTTGTTCTCTCTAGCGGTGCAGTGTCCTTCACCTCCAGACATTGACAAAGGAAAACTCAGCAGACAGGACTTGGAAGTTTTCTCCCCTGGGGTGGTTGTGAACTACAGCTGTGACCCTGGCTACAGGCTTCAGGGAGAGGCATCGATCTACTGCACCAGCTCAGGGAACTGGAGTCTCCCCCTTCCTCGCTGCACAGGTACATTGTGCTTCTGAGATGGGAGTTACAGACAGTCTGAGATTTCTGCTGTAAGATTTGCCTGTTCCCTTACTCTTCCAACATTTTGGAGCCTTGAGTTCTTCCCTTTCATTTTCTCTTTACCTTGTGAACGTCTGTGCATCCTCCACGTACGCTTCAAACCACCGTCACGTAGCCCAAACCTCACCTTCTCCTTGTATTTTCTCCCCCACAGGTGTCTGTGCTGCCCCTCCAAACCTAACTTTTGCACTGCTAGCCAAGGGCTACCAACACCTGACCGAGTTTCCTGTTGGGGACACCGTGCGATATGACTGCCAGCCGGGATACACGAGAAACCCCCGCGTACCTGCGATGCTGACGTGCCTCGCCAACCACACGTGGTCCCAAGCCCTAGAGTTCTGCCAAAGTGAATAGCTCCATCCCTTTGGTGTTGGTGGTTGAACACGGTGTCTGAGTTCCATCTGCGGGTTCCTTACAGCAATTGTTTATAAAGCAAGCAGGTTCCTACATGGCTTCACTAGTCACATAGTGTGGACAGCTGTTGACCTTTAAAAGTCCTGGTTTTCCTCGTGTTGAGTGTGGACAGATCCTACGGGCACCTCTCAGAGCACAGTGCAAAGGTGTAAGAGGCTTGTTTCAACTTGTTCTTTCCCAGGGAAGGAGTGTAAATACCCAGAAACACCCCAGAACGGCCGAGTAGTTGTTCTCACTGATCTCCTTTTTGGGTCAAGCGTGAGCTACACGTGTGAGGAAGGGTGAGTCCCACGCGCTGCTTCTGCCAACTCCGTTTCCAAGCTCGCTGTTGGGTGGCTTGTGGCCAAGGATCAGGGCTCAGTCCCCTGCGCCGGCCGTTCCCCTGCAGCCAGTCAGGGTTTGTAGCTTGTTTGTGGTTACAGCACAGTTACCTGCTCAGGACAAAGAGAAGTGTCTCTTGTTTCTTCTTGACTCTGCTCCATAGATGACCTTGCAAACCTGGGTTTTGCTCTCCCTTCCTCAGATGCCAACCCAGCATGAGCTGAGAGCATGAGTGTGTGCTGTGAGAAGGTTCCAGCGCTCTGGAAATCACTTGGGTCTGAGTCCTGATTTAACAGCTGATCAATCTAACCTGGTGTTTTGGGATCGTTTCTATTCCTCTTGGATCTGGGAAAGAGCTTAGTGTTCTTCATTCCCAACAGAAACGCCTTGGTGACCAGAGAGGCTGCAGAAGGAAACCTCTGGGGTAGACTGGGGGTGCCAAAGTCAAGCGGAATGGCCTGGTACCAGCTGGGAGTTCTTTCTCTGTCACTCCAGGTACCGACTGGTTGGAGAGTCTCGTAGGCGATGTGAGGTCTTTGGTCCACACGTTACATGGAGCGGTCTCCTTCCCGATTGTCAGAGTAAGTAGATCACGATAAGTCTGGGTCACAACTGCCAAATGAAGTCCTTGACATGAAGTATTTCCTTAAGAAACCCCAAACACCTCAGCAATAAAACAAGGAGAGCCTTGAGGAATAGGAAGGTTTAAGGCCAATCTTTCTCACAGGTTGTTTTCCTTGGTTGGTTTGTTCTCACAGTCTTCCAGGAGTTGCTTTTGATCCTTCAGAGTTACATAAAGCAAGGAGCTGGGAGATGCCTGCGGGGATTTGTTGTTTCACAAACATAAACAATGAATTCAGGATGAGAAGAAAATTAGCTGGAGTCTTCCAAAGGCTGAGCCCTTCTCCAAACCACAAGGCTCTTAGCAGGGGTGGATCATTGCAGTTAGCTCTTCCTTCAGATGGAAACGTTTTGGAAGGCTGAGAGATTCAGGAGAGTGACTAACAGCACTTAAAGCTCTACAGCAGGAGAGTGTTTATGGAGTTCATCTGCATTATTCTGTTTACAGGCACACAGAGGCAGTTAGCTGTAACCCCAGGGTATCGAAAAGAACTCAAAAGCCCTCAATATTCTCCTGAGTCCCACAGCTCTGCATGTGAAACTCCTCCGTGCAGTGACACGATGGCCAGGAGCCAGAAACGGGCCCGTGTGGCCAAGGCCAATGGCAACCTGGGGTAAATTAGAAGGGGGATCGTTAGGAGACCTCTACTCTGCCCTGAGGAGACCCCATCTGGAATGGAGTGTCCAGTTCTGGGCCCCTCACTTCCAGAAGGACACAGAGCTGCTGGAGAGAGTCCAGCACAGAGCACAAAGATGATGGAGGGAAGAGAGCATCTCCTTGCTGAGGAAAGGCTGAGGGAGCTGGGGCTCTTGAGCTGGGAAAAAAGGAGCCTGAGGGGGCTGTTGATCAAGATGGAAAGGTCGGGTGTCAGGAGGAGGGAGCCAGGCTCTGCTCAAGGGCACCCAGTGCCAGGACAGGGGGCACCAGGTGTCAGCTGGAACAGAGGAGATTCCATATAGATATCAGAAGGAACTTGTTCCCAGTGAGGGTGACAGAGCACTGGCACAGGCTGCCCAGGGGGTTGTGGAGTCTCCTTCTCTGGAGAGGTTCCAGCCCCGCCTGGCTGTGTTCCTGTGCCACTTGGTCTGGGGGATCCTGCTGTGGCAGGAGGACTGGACTGGGTGATCTTTCCAGGTCCCTTCCAATCCCTGAGAGTTACTGATCCTGTGATTCTTACAGACTCAGGTTACAGCATGCACACAACAGTCTCTTTGAGACACCCCCTTTATTTTCCAGAGGTGGTGTGTCCAGTCCCACAGATCCACAACGGGAGAGTATCGGCTCCTAAGTACCATTACACGTACAAAGACAGCGTAAGCTTTACATGCCAGACAGGCTTCACCCTGCGAGGCCATCACACAGCCCAGTGCCAAGCTGACACTACGTGGGATCCACCAGTACCAGTCTGTGAGCAGGGTAAGTGTCAGCACTCTGGCTTGCTGGTGTTGCAGATTCCTCCCCGACTGCTCCTACCCACTCACTTGAGCCAAAGTCAGCTCTGATTCTCTTGTTTAACCCCCAAGTACTTTAAGGATGAACCAGAACTTGTTCTTTTTGTGGATGCCTTTCTTCTTAGGGAGGACAGGAGCCAGGTTTAGGATAACACAGTGTGATATAGAACCTTCTCATACCTCCCCTTGCAATCCCGAATCCATGCTCTCTTCATTTCCTGCAAGGGAGGCACTGGGTAGACTCCTGGCAGGACACTGTCAGAAGGGAGTGATCTTTGTGCTGGGGATGTACAGACAGGCTGATGGAAGGGGAAAGTAGATCTGCGTGTGGTGTTAGCTCAACGCAGTGTGTGTTTTAAACCTCTACTGCTGCATCTAGATGGAGTGGCTGAACGCTATCAGCACCCTGATCCCACGATGAAGCCAGGTGGGTCTGTACAAGGAAACAAGACTTCCTTACTCTTTCCACTAACTCATCCTTCCAACCTGCCCTGCGTTTTGCAGGGATGAAGGCTCATTCCCCTTTTTTACTCTCTTGTTTATCCCCTTCCTTACAACTACCTGTTACCCTCTCACCCTTTCCCACTCCTCTTTCAGCTGTGAAGTGTTTGGCTCCTCCAAACATTGCTAACGGGAAGCACAGCAGCCCTTTCTCAGACACTTTTGATGTAGGAGCCCTTGTGAGCTACCGCTGCAAGCGCGGCTTCTCCCTCATCGGGAGTAAGACCGTTCGTTGTACGGCACAGGGAGTGTGGAGCCGGCCCCTTCCTCGCTGCAAAGGTGTGCTTGTGCTCTTCCCTCTGAACCTTCTCAGAGTGTTAAACGCGTGCTGATGTTTGCCTCAGGACTTGCAAGCTGGGATTTCTAGAGCCTCCACCAATAAAGAAAGAATGAGGTCTCGGTAGCCACGAATGAGGCTTATGTGGCCAAGAATGTTTCTGTGGCCTCTGTCCCCCATGAGTATCACAAGGAAAGGTGATGCTGGGCAATGTCTGGTGCTTTATAGATGACTGGGGGGTGAAGTGAGTGCAGTGGGTTGGGCAGGGCTGGCTCTGTGTGGTGGATTCAGTGCTGGGATGGGAGAACAGCCATCCATAGGAGTTCAGAAGTTTCCCTCTCGTCTCTGAGAGCTGTTTTGATCTGCCCGTCTCTTTCCAGCTCTGCACTGTGCCAAGCCTGCAGATATTGCTCACGGGTCTCTCAGCGGCCCAGCAAAAGCCTTTTTCACTCATGGAACATCTGTAAGCTACAGCTGTGAGCCCGGCTTCTCTCTCAATGGGACACAATCCATTTACTGCACGCAGTCTGGAGCCTGGAGCCATCCTCCTCCCGTCTGCCAAGGTGAGCTTTGGCTACAGCGAGCTGAGAAGAAAGGACATCTAACAGGGCTTGCCTTAGGGAAGGGCTTGTGGGAGTCCTTTGTGTATAAGTTTATACCCATTTCTAAAGCCTGATGGAGTTGCAGGGTTACAAAACCACTTGCTGAGCCTAGCTGAAGCAGTGAAAGGCTGCACAGATAAGGTGCCTTAGCTACGCTCCGGCAGTCCATCAGATCCTCGTGTCACTGTCTCTCCCTGAATTTCCAGTGGTGAAGTGTCCTCATCCTCCCAACATCACCAACGGGAAGCTCAAAGGCAACAACTCTGACTCTTTTTCCTTGGGAGCATCTGTGTCCTACAGCTGCAATCCTGGTTATTCCCTCGTTGGGGAAGCTTTCATCAACTGCACGGCATCAGGAACCTGGAGTCAGCCTCCTCCTCAGTGCAAAGGTGTGTTTGTGCTTAGTTTGCTCATGTCTTGTGGAATTCCTGGTGGCAGAGCCAGTGCTGGGCTCGGGAGACACGCTGCTAACGAGATTCATTCTTCAAAATCTAAGCAGTGAAATCCTCTGCAGCTGTCCCTGAATTCCACCCTCTTCTTTTGATCGGGAGCCTCTTCAACAGCACAGCTGGGCAGCGTGGATCCGAATCAGTTTATCTACTCTTTGCTGTCCTTGGGAAGAGAGCACCATGTGGTTGTAAAGTGGCTGTGAAGCAGGATGGGAACCTCATGGGGACAGTCAGAGGGCTGTGAGCACCACACAGGCCGTTCTAATTGCTGTGTTTTCCATTCTCTGCTCTTGTTGGAACCTTTTCCCCTTCCACTTTGTGCCTCTCACTCCCACCCCATCACTAACAGGAAATCAAGTGATTAGAGCAGACAGGCTGCACCTGATGGGTGGGTTGGAGGGTACACGTGAGGCAGCTCCGTGAACGTTCCTAGGAATAAATTCCTTACCCTCACAGGGCACTTCCTTACTGGACTTGCACCCGCCCAGTGACTCAGGAGCTGGGTAACAAAGAGAGGAAAGAATGTACCGAATGCTCATGTGCATCAGTCAGAGGCTTCTAAAAGGAAGCAGTCTTGCAGAAAATCCTCCCTGCTGTTCCACATTCTCGTGGGTTTGCAGTGTCCTTAGTAACTGTGACGTGTGAGAGTCACCATAAGAAAGGAGTGAAACAAAGGGTGAGAATCACACGCTTCGGTCTCCAGTGATGACCTTCTCTTCTTGGGCTTGGACAGTCTAAGGTGAATGGATGTTTAAACTGAAGCAACTAACTGCACTGAAATCACTGGCTTAAGTAGCTTAGTGGTTGGATTAATTGACGAACTAATTACTGATCTATGGCTGGTGACCTCTTTGAAGGGCAAGGGACTGCTACAGAGTAGAAGTGGGTTAGAGGCAGGTGGCTCCAAAGCTCCCACAGAATTCTTCCCTGCTACATCTTTCTTCTCCAGAGGTCCTGGTGGCCCTCTATCAGAAAATCCTCTTGCTCTGGCAGCTTCTCCCAAGGTCCCTCCACGATTTTCCATCTGCCACATCTATGTGGACTCGCTGATCTGTCCAAACATTCAGGTGTGAGAGCAAGAACCTACCCTCTTGTGCAGCCACGAGGAAAGGAATCGCCTGTGGCAGAAGCGTGAAGCCCTGGTTTCCTTCAGGAACAACCCGAGAACAATGTCCTGGATAACCCACGGCTGTATTCTCGTGTGGCATGTTCTCTCTTGTTAAACATCCTTTACTGCTCCTTCATTTCAGAGATCAGATGTGTATTCCCAGAAGTTCAAGGTGTTAAGAAAGCCATACGACAAAACACTTACCGCTCTGGGACTACCGTCACTCTTGAGTGTGACGATGGTTACACGCTGGAAGGCACCAGCCAGATTCAGTGCCAAGAGGATCTCAGCTGGGACCCTCCTGTACCAGCCTGTAAACTGGGTGAGTGAGTGAGTGAGTGAGTGAGTGAGTGAGTGAGTGAGTGAGTGAGTGAGTGGGGCAAAGTCAAACAGAAACACACTAAAGCCTTTTAAACCTGTAAATGTCTTTGTCTGGAAACAAAAGCGGATAGAACGGTGTGGTTTGAAGAAATTCTGTGTTCTAGACCTGAACTGGGAAAGCTCTGTTAAGGAAGCACCAGATTGTCTTAGCGTGGTTTGCTGACTCTTCTTTTTCTGCTTCCTTCAGCATCGCCAGGGTCTGGCTCAGCAGCTCTAGGTAAGCAGCTCAGAGCTGTTCTGTGACAATATCTGTATGCAGTGGCCTCAGTAGCACCGTTAGCAGTCGGAGAGAGGTTCTTCTCCCTCTCTACTCTACACTGGTGAGACCACATCTGCAGTACTGTGTCGAGTTCTGGACCCCTCAGTTCCAGAAGGGCTCAGAACTGCTGGAGGGTGTCCAGCACAGAGCAACGAAGAGGATGAAGGGAGGAGAGCAGCTCCCTGCTGAGGAAAGGCTGAGGGAGCTGGGGCTCTGGAGCTGGGAGAAGAGGAGGCTGAGGGGGGACCTCATTCCTGTCTCTCAATCTGTGAGGGGTGGGTGTCAGGAGGATGGAGCCAGGCTCTGCTCAAGGGTATCTGGGGACAGGACAAGGGGCACTGGGTGCCAGCTGGAACAGAGGAGGTTCCATCTCAATCTCAGCAGGACCTTCTTCCCAGGGAGGGTCCCGGAGCCCTGGAAGGGGCTGCCTAGGGGGGTTGTGGAGTCTCCTTCTCTGGAGACGTTCCAGCCCTGCCTGGCTGTGTTCCTGTGCCACTTGGTCTGGGTGATCCTGCTGTGGCAGGGGGGTTGGACTGGGTGATCTTTCCAGGTCCCTTCTGATCCCTAATGACTCCGTGATTTCCCTCTGCTTTCTTTGAAGATGTGCCTTGTTGTGTCTTTTGTGCTGATATGCTTTAATAGCAGAGGGAATAACACATGCTTTTCTTTCTCAGGAGCTGCAGCTGCAGGAGTGCTGCTTCTTCTGGGGGCAGGCATTGCCTGGAAAATTGTTTCTAAGCGGAAGGAAGGGTAAGGTGGTGTTCTGGGTGCTCATTCAAGTCCTTTGGTGGCAGCTCCCAAGTATTACACGCTTCATACTACTGGAATAGTCTCCTGAGTGCTGCTGGGTCTTGTCATTTGCCTCTCTTCAGCTCGTGTCTGCAAGCAGGCAGGCGCAGCATTGGTGGGGCTGTGGTGTTTTACTCTCTTAGAGGAAACCAACCCTGTTTGGGCAGGCTGAGTCGATAGGCAGAGGCCACCAAAATGAGGTTGAGCAGGGCCAAGGGCAGGTTCCCACACTTTGGCCACAAGAACCCCCTGCAACAGATGAGTGGCTACAGAGCAGCCTGGCAGAGAGGAAATTGGCAGGACTCGGTGACACCCGGCTGAACAGGTGTCAGCAGGATGCCCAGGTGGCCCAAAAGGCCAAGGGCATCCTGGCTGGGATCAGCAAGAGTGTGGTCAGCAGCACTAGGGGTGTCATTCTTTTCCTGTCCTAGGCACTGGGGAGGTCTCCCCTCGAGTCCTGGGGGCAGTGCTAGCCACTCTCTTCAAGTAGGATGGGGAAGGGACTGCAGGGAAAGGCTGATGAGGAGAGGCTGAGGGAGCTGGGGGGGTTCAGCCTGGAGGAGACTCAGGGGGACCTTCTCCCTCTCTCCAGCTCCCTGAAGGGAGGGAGCAGTCAGGTGGGGGTTTTCTCCCAGGCACCCACTGCCAGGATGAGAGGGCAGGGCCTGAAGCTGCCAGGGGAGGGTTAGGTTGGCTGTCAGGAAGCCCTTCCTCAGGGAATGGGTGCTCAGAGCCTGGACTGGACTGCCCAGGGCGGGGGGGGAGTCCCCGTGTCTGGAGGTGTTGAAGGACAGCCTGGCTGTGGCCCTGAATGCCCTGGGGTGGCCACTGGGGTGCTGTGAGGTGCTGGGCTGGGCTGGAGGAGCTCAGAGGGCTCTACCAGCCTCAATCATTCTGGGATTCTGTTTTCTTTCACAAAGCAACACAGTTCACAGTTCTTTCCTTTTTCACTTAGCTACTATCTCACATATGAAAACCACAGCTGCCGAACCCCTCTGCACCAGATCCCGGAAGAGAACTATTCATGTCTTCCCTAGAAGGTACCGTTCTCTATTCCTCAAGATAACTGCAAACTTGAGTTGCTCCAATACAGTCATTCAAGTCGAGAAATGTTTCCCCTCAGTCTTTTTCTGTGAGATGCTTTTGTTTGCTGAATAGAAGAGTCTGTTTTGAACTTTAAAAAACAGAGAGGTTTTCTTTCCGACACCACCCACAAGGTGTTTCCTGTTCTGTAAATCTGGATAGATGTCACTCATGGGTCACATTTTCAGGCTGTTTCTTGCTTCAGATATTCACGGACTCATAGGCTGATAGAATGGTTCAAGATCCTCTAGTTCCAACCCCCACCAGACCAGGGTGTTCAAGGCTCCAGCCAATCTGGCCTTGAACACTGCCAGGGAGCTGGGGGCAGCCAAAACCTCCCTGGGCAACCTGGTCCAGGGTCTCAGCACCCTCAGTGTGAAGAGCTTCCTCCTGACTTCCAGTCTNATATAAACTCACTTGTGTTTTCTAAGGACAAAGGGAGAGCCAGCTCCCTAAAAATCTCCCTTAGCAGAGGAGCTTGTGTGCTGAATCCACTGCAGATCATTTGCACCGTTAGCTGTACTCTGAGCACAAACAGCCTTGAGCACGGAATGACACCTTGAACACAGCGATGCTTTTCTCTTTCTGTTTCAAAATACAGCTGGTTTGAGACAGTTTCCCTTCTGGAAACAACATGTTTTCCAGAAATTCTCTCCCCCCCAACCCCGAGTCACGATGTAATCTCTCAACATCAGCAGGAAAACAGGAAAGCATTGGATTTTAACACCAGATGTCATCTTCTCCCTAGGCTGGGCGTCCGCACTGCCTCTCTGCTTGTACTCTGGGTCTGTGGAAGCGTCGCCAGCACTGGGACTGAAATCGTGTGGCTGAAAAAGGCACTGTGTTGTAGAATCAGCAGTGACACTCCGTCCACTCCTGTTAATTTTCACGGGGATCCAACTGCACAGTGGGCAGATGGGGATTTCTGTGAAACCATTCCCTTGGGATGAACGGGATCCACGGGCACCCTTGTTTCACAGTTGCAAGCTGGAACAGAGGGGGTTCCCTCTCAATCTCAGCAGGACCTTCTTCCCAGGGAGGGTCCCGGAGCCCTGGAAGGGGCTGCCCAGGGGGGTTGTGGAGTCTCCTTCTCTGCAGACGTTCCAGCCCCGCCTGGCTGTGTTCCTGTGCCACTGGGTCTGGGGGATCCTGCTGTGGCAGGGGGTTGGACTGGGTGATCTGTCGAGATCCCTTCCCATCCCTAAGGATTCTAGGAAATGTTCCTTAGTGTCTAGAAATCACCTTTTATTAAACCAAAGCTGATTCTAACAGCAACTGCTGCTTGTGATGCTGCTCTGCAAACCCTTCGCTAATAAAAGCTGGAGATGTGGGCTGTAACAGCTACAGGCTCGGTCTCCTTCCGGGCTCATGCGATGTTTTTATGTAGTTGATTGATTGATTTCTTCCAGAGGTTTGCTCCGTCAGGAGTTGCAAGAGGTTTCTTATTTAATTGATTTGTGTTATCGTTTTATTTCTGTTTTATTCAACACGCTGGGCTTGTCTTCCAGAGGCGCAGAGGGTTGTTCCAGCTCACGTTCTTCTTAGTATTTTTATTCATTTATTTGGTTTTTATTAATTTCAATAAATTGTTACTGATTTTAATTCATTGTTATGGATTTTAATTAGTTGTTATTGATTTTAATTCGTTATTGATTTTAATTCTTTATTATGATTTTAATTGTTATTGATATTAATCATTGATTTTAATTCTTTATTATTGATTTTAATTGTTATTGACTCCAATTCTTTATTATTGATTTTAATTGCTATTGAATTATTGACTTTATTACTGATTTTAATTCATTTTTATTGATATTCATTATTGATTTTAATTCTTTATTATTGATTTTAATTCATTGTTATTGACTCTAATTCTTTATTATTGATTATAATTGTTATTGACTTTATCGATTTTAATCCTTTATTATTGATTTTAATTCATTGCTATTGACTTTAATTCTCTATCACTGATATTAACTCACTGCGGTTGTGTTCCCGAAGTGCAGAAGGCTGTTCAATCCAGACTTTTAAGTCTCTTTAATCATTTATTATTAAATTTAAGGCGCTGGGCTTGTGTTCCACGGGCACCAAGGGCTGTTCCAGCTAGAGCTTAAAGTGCTTTTATTTATCTTTATTTCCGTTTTGGTGTTTATTTACACCAACACCCTGGCGCTGTGTTCCAGAGGTGCTGAGGGCTGCTCCTCATAGAGTTTTAGCTGTTTTTATGGAGCTTTTATTCGTTTTAACAACCGAGCTTGTGCCAACCCGGCAGAGGGGGCTGAGCCCTCCGGCCGCTGCTCCGCCCGACCCTTTGCTGTCGGCTCACACCGCGCAGGAGCGGCCCAGCCCGACCGCCCGCGGAGCGGCTTTGCCTCCGCCGGAGCCGCGGGCGGCCCTGAGGGCAGACGCCGCCCAAGAAGGGG
>VZRI01011306.1:81056-106863 GCA_013397515.1 Upupa epops
GGCTGGTTCTGCCCCTGAGGCGGCCCTGGACTGGTTTTCTCTTGGCACCATGTGGGTGCCCTGTGGGTGAGCGCCCATAGCGACTGGGAGGGAGATGAACGGGGTAGCTGGGGCCGATGGCCGCCGCCCTGTGTGGGTCTGCTGGAGACTGGGCGGGTCTCAGCCCCGTCTGCTTTCCAAGGGCTTCAGTCGGTTTTTCTGAGACCTCCGGCAAGGAGCAGCCTTATGAGCGTTTCCCTGTGGGGACAGGCTGAGGAGCTGGGGCTGTTCAGCCTGGAGAAGAGAAGGCTCGGGGGGGGGACCTTCCAGCAGCTTCCAGTACCTGAAGGGACTCCAGGAAAGCTGGAGAGGGACTCGTGTGCTCGGACAAAGAGCCTGGGCTCAAGCTCAAACTGGGGAGGTTCAGATGAGATCTGAAGCAGAAATCCCTCCCTGTGAGGGAGTTGAAGCCCGGGAGCAGGTTGCCCAGGGAGGCTGTGGCTGCTCCATCCCTGGCAGTGTCCAAAGCCAGGTTGGCTGGGGCTGTGGGCACCCTGCTCTGGTGAGAGGTATCGCTGCCCACAGCAGGGGGTTGTGGCTGGGGGAGCTCTGAGCTCCCTTCCAATCCAAAGCATTGGTATGTCTTTGGCATTAACCCCACCTTAAAATGTCCCTGGGTCTGTGAGTGTCCGTGGGCTGGTTTTAACCCCCTTTTTGCTTTTCCTGACCTTTTGTCTTGGAAGGGAAATGAGCAGTGAGTGTGGCTGGGTGGTTTATTTCTTCTGCAACAAACTAAACAGGCACTTCCTTGCTTGTGGGTGTGCAGAGAATTAAAGGCACCTATTGAACTACAAGAATAAAGCAAAAAGACCAAAGAAATAAGCTGTGCGGAAACTCTTTGTATGTTTACAACATTAAAGAACTTAAGAAGACAATAAAGAACCTTCACTAGTGGTGTAGAATACTGGTTTATGTAACTATTTAAAGTTATTTATTAAAACACTAAGTATTGAAATTGACCTAAATATACAGGGAGCTCTGGGTCTTAGGAAGGTCATCTCTGCGTTTTACTGATGAACACCTAAAACCTACTGAGTTAGGCTGGTTTCTGCACGGTTACCCATCCGCTTGCACCTCCTCTTATCAGTAAGATTGTGCCTTGCTTTCTCTTCTTACTCGCACAGATGTGTGTCCACACCCTGGCAGGCTGCAGTACGCTGAGCCCAAGGAGGATATCAGCACAGCTGAGAGCTTTCCTGTTGGAACCGTTGTGTCCTATGACTGTCGGCCTGGGTATGTGAGAATCTCTGGAAAACCACTGGCTCTTACGTGCGGTAAAGACTTACAGTGGTCACCCACGGAGCCCTTCTGTACAGGTAACGTGTGCCTGAGCTCTTGTGCTTTTTCCTTTAGCTATTTAACAGCTTTAGTCGGGTTTTCAAGAGGGAATTAGTATCCTGTCATGGTTAAAACCAAGCTTGAAAAATACAGATGTCTGTACAAGCAGTATGTGCTAAAGATTCCTCTCGTGTATGGATTTGTTTTCTTTCCTTTCATCAGTGAGAAAATGCAGACATCCAGGAGAACTAGAAAATGGTGTCATTCATGTGGCAGATCTTTCATTTGGTTCAAAGGCTACTTTTTCCTGTCATGAAGGGTGAGTATTTGGGTGAAGTCAGTCTTTCTAATTCTTTTTCTGCAGAGACTGGATTTGAATGAAACCCAGATTTTCCTGCGCAGGTTCCATTCCAGTTCCGACTTGAAACGCCCTCTGTATTTTACCTGTAGCAAGCAAAACGTCAGCTAAATTTGATTTGATTCCCTTGATGTTTGCATCAAACAAGAATGGAGCCTTTTAGTGAGATTCTGCTGAGTGAAAACTAGAGTGTTAGCTCTAATGATGTATTTTAATGCTCCTGTGGCAGAGGGAATAAATAAATAAATGCATGTATTCATCACTCTGTTATTATAAGGAACAGTGTCGGGTCTGTCTGTGTGTAGTTAATTAAGTAAAGGCCTCTCACAAGGCTTTTTCCTCCTATTTAACCACTTACTGATTTAATGTTAGTAATTTTAGGGCTTCAGTTCCTTCTGCAGGGGGGTTGTGGAGGCTCCTTCTCTGGAGACATTCAAGACCTGCCATACAGGATATGTTCCTGTATGACTTGATCTAGGGGATCCTGCTGGGGCAGGGGGATTGGACTGGGTGATCTTTCAAGGTCCCTTCTGATCCCTAAGGATTCAGTGATTAAAAAAACTTGCTCCTGTGATTAGTGATGCCTCCTTTGCTTCTGCTGTGTTTTCAGAGTTGGGTGTATTAGCAGAATTAAACCAAAACAACCACTGTTGTTGTTACAACAAAATTTAGTCCCCTTAATTCCGGAGCAGAATGACAGAAACAGAGTCTTTATCTGCTTGTTGGTGAAGTTAGAGTTTCACCGCTTTACCATTTTGTCCCTGTCAAGGTACAGATTGGTTGGAGTTAAAGAGATTTCCTGTGTGCTTGAGGGGGATGGTGTGGACTGGAGTAAAGCACTTCCTTTCTGTGAGAGTAAGTAAGTTACCACCACCTTTTCAGTTTGTGTTCACATGGCTGTGGTGCCTTTCAAACCAGCTGCACCATAAACTTCCCAGTGTACAAAACGATGATAGAATAGGATTGGTTTTTATCTTCCTTGTGTTGGTACTAACTGGGGCTGTACCTGAGGGGAGGCTGCTGAGAAGTACCAGTTGTTGTGGTCATTAGTTCACACTAATTAATCACACTAGTTAATCACTTCTTTAAGTTGTGAGTGAAGATGATGAAGGGACTGGAGCATCTATTGTATGGAGAAAGACTAAGAGACCTGGGGCTTTTTAGTCTGGAGAGGAGCAGACTACAAGGGAATTTAATCAATGCCTATAATCCATGAGGGCTGGGTGTCAGGAAGGAAGAGACAATCTCTTTTCATTTGCACCCTGTGATACAGGACAAGGGGCAGTGGGTGGAAGCTGGAGCACAGGAAGTTCCACATCAGTGTGAGGGAAGAATTCCTTTTCTGTAAGGGTTACAGAGCACTGGGATGGGCTGCCCAGTGAGGTTGTGGTGTCTCCTTCTCTGGACACTTTGAAGATCCATCTGAATGTGCTCCTGTGTGACCTGCCCTAGGTTCTGTGGTCCTGCTCGAGCTGGGGGGGGTTGGACTCGATGACTTCTAGAGGTCCCTTCCAACCCCTAGTGATGTGTGTCTCTGTGACTGTTGGTAATTCTAGGTTGTAACTAGCTTGTTGTACCGGTAGCTCTGATCAGATTTTAAATGAAATGAATTAAAAACCAGGATTTGTTTCTGAGAAGACCAGGGTAGCAGCAAAATTCTGTCACCTCATTTGTGTGATTTTCTTTCTAGGCATTCCTTGTGAACCACCACCAAAAATAGCCAACGGGCACTACACCAAACAGGATGAATACCGTTACCAAACCGTAGTGACCTACGCGTGTGATGACGTCCCGCAGGGCACCGATCCCTTCTCGCTGATCGGCCAAGACTCTATCTTCTGCACGCAGGGTGCAGACTTCAATGGAGTGTGGAGCGGGCCGCCTCCGCAGTGTAAAGGTTGTTATTCCTCTTTGTTAGTGCCTGTGTGACTCCGAAACTTCAGTGTCTGCCCCTTTCTTGGAAAGGCTGGGAAGGTGATGAATGAACTACCCTGTGGAAGAGGAGAAATAGATGCTCTGGTATGGAATTGTAACAGTTTCGGTGGAGAGCAGGTCAAGCGTGAGGGATATTGATTGATTGTGACACAGATGATGGCTAAAATTTAAGCTGATTTTTCAGAAATGGATGTAAGGACATCTATTTTTATTTATTTTATTTATTCTACACTTTTACTGTAGGGAAAAGCTGTAAAGAGACACCAGAAAGCCTGGGTAACAGAAGGAAAATAATGTAAAGAGCAAGAATATGAGAGGCAGATTATTACTGGTAGATAGGTAAGGAAGAACTCTTCCTTGAAGCACAGATGCTGCACAAGTACAGAAGTAAGTGCAAAGCCCAGCAAGCGCTCCTTGGCTGAGCAGAGGTCTAGAAAACAGGCCCTGTGAGGAGTGGCTGAGGGAACTGGGGTTTAGTCTAGAGAAGAGGAGGTCTTATGAATCTCTACAACTCCCTAATGGGAGGTTTTAGTGAGGCTGTTTTTGGTCTCTTCTCTCAAATTACTAAAGATAGAACAAGAGGAAATGGCCTCAAGCTGCGTCAGGGGAGGGTTAGATTGGATCTGAGGGAGAAGTTCTTTCCTGAGGGAGTGGTTGGGCACTCGACCAGGCTGCCCAGGGAGGTAGTGGAGGCCCCATCCCTGGAGGGGTTTAAAAACCAAGTAACTAGAGCACTTGAGGGCCATGAACTAGGGGTTGTGAAGATGTTAGGATAAGGACTGGACTTGGTTAATCTGGAGGTCCTTTCCCACCATGAGGATTCTTTTTTGTGATTCTAAGCATGAAAGTCTTGCTTTGCAGATGCTTCCGTGTTGTCATTTGAACCTGGAGCAGTCCCTGTTTAGTTCTGACACTGTGACACACTTTTAGAAGCAGATTGTGTTGCCATCCATTACTACAATTTATTTGACTGCCTACTGTTACGAGTCAGTAGTTTAAAAGAAGCATTTTTGGTACCTTCTAGAGAACCACCTTTTTACAGAGCCCCTCCAGACCAGTTTGAGACACTGCATAAAGAAGCTTAAGGCTGGCAAAACGATTTGGCCCTTGTGAAGACGCTGTTAGCAAATGTTCCAAAATGTTTTTCTTTTACCTGTTTCAGTGGTTAAATGTGAGAATCCAAGAGTTGAGAATGGCAGAAAAATAGCAGGCTTGGGGCATTCCTATAGCTACAGGGACTCCGTAGAGTTCATGTGTGATAAAGGCTATGTCATGAACGGAGCGGCGTTAATAACCTGCGAAGAAGACAGCACCTGGTCTCCTCCCAAACCAACCTGTGAGAAAAGTGAGTCCTGAAAGTAAATCCAGTTTTTCCTGTGTGTTGAGAATGCGGCGTGTGTGTCTGTCTGTCTTAGCTCAAGTTCGGAATCGTAGCTCTTCTTGGAGATCAGGAGCCAAGGAGGCCTAAGCTATGGAGCCTCATCTCCAGGCAGCTGCTTTAGCTGTTTATGTGACTCTTAATTCCAAAACGTTTTGGGGTGAAAGTGAGTTGAGTTAGAGTGTAGATTGGATTGAACTTGTGCTTTGGATGTGCTGTAACAGCAGGATGGTTGTTCTGTTGATTCCTTATGTAAAATCAGGAGAAATATTTCTGGATTCTGGAAAGGAAACCTACTACAGGCTGGACTTGATGATCTCAGAGATCTTTTCTAGCCTCAGTAAATCTGTGATTCCATGTCCTTCCAGAGTAATCAGTCACTAAGAGTTGTATTCTCTTGTGCAGCGCTTCAACTCATCCTTTCCAGGCATCAGATACAGTGCTGTTAGGTTTCGATCAGGCAGATTATTCAGCCAGGCTATTGCAGAGGTCCTTCTGTAACCTTTCTCCTTCCCCTTTGTGTTTGAGTATTGTGGTAGAGACAAGTAAGACCATTTTTTACATGCCTGCTCCTAGTGATGGCTCCCTGAGCCTGAGAACCACTTACGCAAGGAGTGTCTTTGAGTGTTCTGTAATGAGTGACTCTGGTAAGGCACCTAGAAGTGATTTTTACTAAAACCAACTGATAAACCCAAATGTCTTAGCCACCACATTGTAGTTTCATGGGACCTTAATGAATGCCTCCAGTCACATTTCTTCTGAGTCTTCTAAAGGAAGCATGCAGACTTAAAACTGTGCAGAGTTAAACCTCTCTGAGATGCTGAGCTACTTTTGTCAAGCAGAAGCAACGTGTATTTGTGGCGTGAGTTAATGCATTATGAAATAATTCAAGTTTGTTATCACTAAACCTCCCTTTTAACTTCATGGATCAGTTACTGAAGTTGTTTGTGCTGCCCCAAACATCGCACATGGAGTAGTGATTCCAACCAAGTCTGTGTATGGCCAAGGGGAGGCTGTTCAGCTGAGGTGCAATGCTTACTGCGCTTTTTCTGATGACCAAAAAGAGATGACAGTAACGTGTCAAGGGCAGAATACGTGGAGTTCTTTACCAAACTGTACATGTGAGTAAAACTCGTTGCTGATAAAATCAAGGGCATGGTGACACGTTCTGAACCTCTGACATAGGAACACGCAGATACTGAAAGTCAGAGCTCTGGCAACTCTTTGTGTTAGTAGGTCTGAGTATCGTGGGCTTACAGCAGCTGTGGGTGCTTTTTTTGCAGAGTTGGAGCCCTCAGCCTTGTTTTTTGTTAGTGGAGATTGGTAGAGTTCAAAGGAAAGGTCCTCTCTGGCAAAGTTTTCTGCAGATTCTTCCTTCTTTGGTGGTGGCAGATACTCTCCCCTCGCTTTGCACCTTGTGATCGCTTCTAAACAGAGGTTATGACTTCGGTGTAGCTGCTTGTCCTGGTGAAGCTGAGATGTCTGTTTCTGTTGTGTGCCTCAGCAAGTGTCTGCAGGGCCTTTGCACGTCTTCAGGACTGACTAAGTCAGTTGCACAGCTATAGGAGCTTTTTGATGGCAGCTCCTTGAATCTGCTTCGTGTACCAGCTGTCACTTTCATCATCCTTTGTTTTTCTTACCCTTCTCTTTCCAGGTGGCCCTGAAAGTGTTGGTTCCACTCCACACATCAGTCATGGCAGAGTAATTGAAGGACAGAAGCCTGTGTATTCTGTCGGGGATTTCATTACCATTGAATGTTACTCAGGCTACACGCTGCACGGGGAACCTCGTATCCAGTATACTGGCCAAAACCGGTGGACTCCTGAAGTGCCAACTTGTCACTTAAGTAAGTATGAACTGGAGGAACTTCCACTGGAATGAAAATGCTTGTAACAGAGTCTTTAATTCCTGGGGACATTGTCCTGTATGCAGGGGAAATCACAGAATAATCTTGGTTGGAAAGGAGCTCCCAGATCCCCAATCCAACCATCCACACCCCAACAAAAAACCTCAGTCCCTGAGAGACTGACAAACACAAACCCACCCCCTCCCTGCTGCCACTCGAGCAGGGTGTGAAGCACCATGCCTACACAGTTCTTCAACACCTCAAGGGATGGGGACTCCCACCACCTCCCTGGGAAGGCCCTGCCAGTGCCCAACCACTCTGGCTGCAAAGAATCTCTTCCTCAGAACCAATTGAAACCTCCCCGAACTCAACTGCAGAGCAGTGCCCCTGCTTCTGTCAGCAGTCAGTAAGAAGAAGAGGCCAACAGCCACCCCTCCACAGCCTCCCTTCAGGGAGATGGAGAGGGCAGTGAGGTGCCCCCTCAGCCTCCTCTTCTCCCAACTCATCCTGCCCAGCTCCCTCAGCCTCTCCTTATCCAACTGATTGTCTAAACCCCTCACTTAACGCAAACTTCCTTCTTTATTTTGACATGAGAAAACCAGGTTTGGGTGAAATTATTTTACAAAAAATAAGAATGTTGAAACACTCCGATAGCAACTGGTTGCTGCAAGGGTTGTGTTGGCAGGGAAGGGCTTGATCACATTTGTAAGAACTTTTTTTATCACAATGTTTTTATCATAACGGTTGAGTAAGACGCTCGTGTGTTCATCTCGTGATACTGATTCACTGTGTTTCTAGGTGCGTACATCACGGCTATCATCTGTGGTGAGTGCCTTAGGAAACCCAAACACAAGATACTGTGGGGATTTTGTTGAAGCAACGTGATGGTGGAGTGTTGGTTACTTTAAAAATGCTCCTCTGCTCCTAAAGCTGCATCGTTCGAGAGAGGTTTTGACTTTTATTGTGGGTTTTTTATACTCTAGGTATATTTTTATGCTTTAGGTATATTATATTTAGGTGTATATACTTGAAGTATAGATAATAATTCCATGTTAATTATTTGTTAATTCTAGTTTAATTATTTTTTTATTCATTCTAGTTTAATTATTTTTATTTATTCCAGGTTGATTCTTTTTATTGATTAATTCTAGATTAATTATTTTTATTTATTAATTCCAGGTTAATTATTCTTATTCTAGATTATTGATTCAATCTAGTTTAATTATTTTTATTGGTTAATTCTAGGTGAATTATTGATTAGTTCCAAGTTAATGATTTTTATTGATTAACTCAAAGCTAATGATTTTTATTTATTCACTCCAGTTTCATTATTGATAATTCCACAGTAATTATTTTTTGATTCATTCTAGTTTAATTATTTTTATTTATTCCAGGTTAATTATTTTTATTGATTAGTTCCAAGCTAATGATTTTTATTTATTAATTCTAGGCTAGTGATTTTTATTGATTCACTCCAGGTTCATTATTTTTACTGATCAATTCCAGGCTAATGATTTGTATTGATTACCTCCAGGCTAATGATTTTTATTTATTTATTAATTCTAGGGTCATTATTTTATTGATCAGTTCCAGGTTGATTATTTTTACTGACTCATTCTAGTTTAATTTCATGGCAGATGTCTTTGTGAAATAAGCCTGGCAGATGTTAACAGTTCGGGGCTTTTTTTTGGATGAAAACAGTGCCATTCCTGCTTTTTTAAAGAGCCAGAGATGATTTTCTGACTCTAAAGCTTTTCCTTTCATTCCTCTTCAAGTGATTGTGGCGGTTGTGGTGTGCCTGGCAGCCTTCTGGGTCTATAAGAAGTTCTTTTCACAGAATGGGTGAGTACCCCTCATTTTTTTGGTTGTTGTTCTCACTGTAAATGTCTAAATGACTGAGCAAAAGCAGCGCTAACACGGGCCTGAGTTTTCTTGAGCTTTATGTGTCCTTTTCTTGTTTCAAATGCCTGGTGATACCAGTGAGCTTATCACAGCAGCTGGGGGGAAAGCTGAAGTGCCTAACAAGATATTGACTTTGTTTTTTGTCTGCTGTTCAGAGAAGCTGCTCATTAACACTTGCACTAATTTCAGGGAAGGGAAAACCCTGTTCTTAAGCTCACGATCAGTGTAGGTGCCTTTGCCAAGGAGAGTGCTGTTTGCATCTGCTCTGACACATTCAGGTTACCTCTCAGAACCTGTCATAGCGTTGGCTTGTGTGGGTTTGGGTTATTGCATTGCTCAGATACCCTCTGGCATCACTAGGTCTTGCAGGATTTAAGAACCAGAGTGGTTTACAGAGACTGCAAATTGTAGATGTGACCTAAGGAGCTTCTCTCCTATGTGAGATGTATTGGGGGTAGTGAAGGGTAACTGGAGAAGCCCTGGGGTTTGTTTTTTGGACCAGAAGCACCTTGGGTAAAATAACATGGGTTTAGTTACAAGGGCAGTGTGAAAAATAAATACAAATACAGGTCTGTTCCAACCGGTGCTGCTGCTGCACTGCTGGAGACAGCAAATAATCAGCTTTGTCACTAGGATGGATGAGTGTGTGGATCCAGGTCAGTTTTTTCCTTGTGCAGCAGTGATGATGCTGTTAAAAACTTGCAAGATGAGCTTGGTGCTCAAGTAGTTCTGTTCTGTTCTAACGGGACATCCGGGGCCTTTGGAACTTTTTATCTTCAGACCAGCTGTTGTGAATGATTTTCATGGAGGGGTGGCAGGAGGTTGCAGCGCCTCTTTGTGCGGTGATCTTTTACTTTATCTTCTCAAAACAGCCTGTTCTGTTGGAGAAGGAGTTTGTAAGGTGCCAGGAGAAGCATCACGTTCCAGGGGCTGTCCTGGCCCTGTGGGCACGGACTGAGTGATCTGTTTGCTGCTGAGTTCATTCAGCTGCTCATCTGTGACTTGGATGATCTGCAGTCTGGGTAGCTCAAATAAGAGCACTAGAAGTTTAGGGGGCAGCACTTTCAGCCTTTATCTGTGGAGAGACGTCTCAGGGTGTCGTGAGGAGGAGCAGGAGGGATCTAAAGCAACATTGTCAAAAAATGGCAGAATGTTCTGTTCTCAAAGATTTTACAGCGTGAAAAGTCAGTCTTCTTGTGCCCAGCGCTTTCCTTAAGCTTCCTTGCTGTGAGCATCTGACTATTAAACCTCTTTCATGTCTGAAAGCCCTGATCTAATCTCCTGTTATTAAGGTCTACATCTCCCTATTTAGTTTTCTGGGCTGCTGCAGCTCCTCTGTGAAACACTGTGCTTCCAGCGCCTGGCACTTGCTGGGTCCCAGTCCTCAAATTACAGCAGAGATCTTTTTTCTTGCCCTCTCTTTCTTGTGTGTTTAATCTGCTGGTTTTACGGGACATTCAATTAGACCTTTTTCCCCCCCTTCTTCTGCTGTTCAGCTCGTACACAGTTGATGAGAGTTGCAAGGAAACATGTATTTTAAAATCTAATGTGCCAGCTGAGATGGACGAAACTGCACACATGAATTAATTGATCCTTACAAAGGTAGATATCCCCTTTCCACTTCATTTGGACTTTTGCAATGAAGCCTTAGTGTTGATTTTATTGTGGTTGACTTAGAATTGCAGAAGTGTGGACTCGTAGCTAGCTGAACCTCTTTCCTGTAGGAAAGAAAGAATTGGGGTCAGCAGAGGATGTATTACAGAGAGTTATCATCCGCTGTCATGCATGTGACTTCTAGAGAGCTCGTAGCACCTAACTCAGATTTGGGTTGTTTTTAAAGAACAAGGAATATGGACAGTGTGTAGGGTAGAAATCCCCAGCGTACTAAGAATGTTTGAACTGTTTCAGTAACCTGAAAGTTTACTGAAGTGAGTTACTAATAGTATAATACCCTGTCTTGAGGAGCTGGAAACCACCTTGGGGGCTCTACAGCTGTGGAGGTGATGTGAATCCTTTAAGAGAAATCACATTGTCTGGCTCTCAGTGCATTCAGCTTTCTATCACAAAAAGAAAAGAAGGTAGTTTGTCTTTACCTTTTCATCAAAAAGAGGTTTCTCTTTCAAATTCCAAGTTCTCTGACCCTTAAAGAGGGTCAAGTGAGAGCTACTTGTTTGGAACTGGGTTCCTCTCCTGTATTTTAAACAAGACCTGCAGCCAGATGCAGCTGACAGTAGTTAAAATTGCTCCTGCACTCCTGCAGAGCTGCACTAGCTCATTCAAACGCCTCACTCTTCCAACCTTGTTACAACAGGATGGATTGAAGACAGGACAGCTTAGGTAGACTGTTCCTTGCCGGTGTTTTGCCACGACTACTCCAGAGTTTGTACCACACATACTTCTGTCGCTTCTCTCCTTCACAGATTCTGGGTTGGAAATGGTTGAATCCTGATGCCTTTTACTTGAGCTGAATGCAAAGATCTTGCTTTGATTGACTTTTGAGGAACAAGCGACTTTTCAGTGTTTTGGAGGAGTTTGAGGTCGCTTGTCTTCGTTTAGCTTGCAGTTTCCTTCTGAACAATGTATGGGTTAAGGAATATTGTCTTTCCCTCTGAGGCAAGAGGCTGCCATTGGAAAGAGGATCTGCTTTCAGGGTTAGTTGGGTTCCTTTTAAAGAGAGAAATGAAAGGAATTGAGAGAAAATAGAGGCGAGTTCCAACCCTCTAGTCTCTACACATGAATGATGAGAGTGGTTAACTGTGTGGCACGTGTACATATCAGTAACCCCTGAGGTTTTACTTGCAGTATCTAGAACTCCATGGAGACCTAGAGAACTAGTGCAGAGCTCTGGTTTGGGTTGGGTTTTCTGCAGAGCAGGAACTATTCAAGAACTTGTAAACACAAAGCAGGGAGCCTACAGAAAAGCTGAGGAGGGGCTGTTTCCAAGGGCTTGGAGTGGTAGGAGCAGGGGGAATGGTTTCAAGCTGGAAGAGGGGAGGTTGAGACTGGAAGTCAGGAGGAAGTTCTTCACGCTGAGGGTGCTGAGACCCTGGACCAGGCTGCCCAGGGAGGTTGTGGCTGCCACCCCGCTCTCTGGAAGTGTTCAAGGCCAGATTGGCTGGAGCCTTGAGCACCCTGGTCTAGTGGGGGGTGTCCCTACTCATGCCAGGGGGGTTGGAACTGGATGATCTTTAAGGTCCCTTCCAACCTGACCCATTCTATGAATCTACGAGTACAGGTGTCATGGAGTTATAATCCCCCTGGGTTGTAAATTTGCTGTTAGCAAAATCCCCACAAACTAATAGTCAGCTTCTGGGTATAAAATAGGTACTGAACAGCATCCTGTATTTCAAGTAAATGATGAGGGATATGACAGAAATGCCAATAAATTACAATTATTTCAGAATCAATCACAAGGGCTGTAATTTATGTGAAATGATGATGGGTTTGCAATGATGCTGTAGCGTCCAGATTGGTTGGTTAGGAATCCCATCGTGGCTTCTGGGTTTTGCTGTCAGGTTTTGGTAATACTTAGGGCATGATGAGTTCATTACTTGAAGTGATCCGTTTGGATTAGGTTGCTCTTCTGTTCTCTAGGTCATTCTTCACGGTTTAGTGGATGAAATGAAGCAAAACTGTCTGTAGTCTAGCAGCTGCTTAGGGAGAAGAGGGCAAATATTGATTTAGTTTCATGACTTGTACCTGTCGGATGACGCTAAGACTCAGGCTGTGCTTTCAGAATGAATGTAAAACCCATTTACTTGTGAAATCTCTGATTTGACTTGTTTTTTTGTTGTAGGAAACGCGACAGCACCCCATGTTCTGCCGAATATAAGAGCTGTAAAACATGAATTGACCTGGTTTTGGGGGGTGTGGAGGGGACTTTGCAGTTGAATTTACCTTGTCAGAGATGGAAAACGATTGCACTTGGCGTTGAGTGTTTGTAGATGAGTGTCTTGTACTGTGGTGTACTACTGATGAACTGTAGGAGATCATTAATAGGGTAAATATGTATATATCTGCTTTTCATTATGGGCTGCTCACGCTCTCATACCTCCTGTCTATGTGAAATGTTCTTAGATGCACATTCCTGTAGCATGCAAGAGCGTGCTGCTGCCTCCTGTGCTACCTCTTTGCTCACTGAAGGCTCTACCCTATGTTAGTTCTGCTCCCTGTAATCCAGATCTGCTTCATTGTCTCTTGTATTCTGAAATGTTCTATTATTCCTGAAGAGATTGGGTGCTTTGTCACTGTTTTTTGAAGCCATCAGTTCAGATCTTTCACACCACTACCTTTTGGGCTGCCAAAGCTGGTTTCTCTCTGTCTAATCAATTAAAATGTGCCTTCAAATCATAAGTCTCTAGCTTTTCCATTGCCCTCAAGAAGGGGAGAACGAAAAGCCATGTGTGTTTCTGGCTCTTTGGAATAACCCCAAAAGACCCCGGTGGAGTGGTTGGAATGGAAAACTGAAGGATTCTAGAGCAGAAGTGTTTCTTTGAGATCATTGCCCTGGCGACAGGAGGTGCATAATTGAAGAAACTGCTGAGAAATGGGTGGTAGCCATCTCCTACCAGGAGCATGGAGTAAGTTCCTTAGGACTCTTGATTGTTACTGAGCCTCGCTGTCAGGTTTGGAGATAATTTTGGGGTAGAAAGGGCAGCCCTGTGTGATCTGTCCTTGCCTATTTTTTTCCTTACTTGAAATCCTCTGTTCCCCCTACCGCAGCCTGTCAGACCTCTGCATACAGACTCCAATGCTACATCCAGCTCTGTAACGCTCAATTTAGCATCCCATCTCTTGTTGAGAAGCAGAAGCCTTTCCCTGTCAGACTCCCTTCTCTCTTCATGCTAATGAAGACCAAAGCAGCTTGGTCGCGGGTGGGGAAGGAGTGGGCATGCAGGGTGTGCTGGGTGTGCTGGTCGTGGCGCTGTGTGTGGGCTCTGCTGAGGTAGCTCTTCCTTCATGAAGTGCCTTAGTCAAGACTGACTCCGGGAGTTCCCATCACAGCGTTTGTGAATCTCTGAGTTTGCTGTCAACACTTAGGCAGCTTCTAAGAACCACTTTGCCCAGAAAAAAAACTAACCCAAATTGCCTCACTCGAGATGGCTGAGGCAGCATTTCCACCGCTTGTGGTTCATCTGTGGTCGATTGGCTCTGCCTCTCCGCTGTCGGGAATGGATTGTTTTGAGTAACAAACTGTTTAGGGCTTTATAGGGCTTTTTGGGACGAGCCCAGCAGTTGTGTTGGCAGAATTCAGAGCAGTCTCTGGGTATTAAAAAAAAAAAAAGCCAGAAGGGGGTTTGGCTGCAGAGAACGCCTGGCTGTTGATTGTTTGTAAATATGAGAAGTCCTCTGAAGCGGGTGGGTTCGTAGTTAGTTCCGTCTGCAATGTTTGAAAGTCTGCTGCTCTGAGCACTTAATGCTAAAGAAGTAAAAAAAAAAAGAAAGAAAGAAAAAAAGGCTTTATTTTTACACTGAATTCCCCCTCCCTGGATGTAAAGACTAGCGATGACTTGTAATATTGCAAATAAAATCCTTAAATTATTTAGCAGCAAGTGTTTGTCTTTCATTCGCCACGTGCTCAGCGGCTCTTGAGATGCTTTTTCTCACGCCAAACTCAGGTTAGGTGGTGGTTGCTGTTGAGAGCCTCGAGTTTGTGCACAGCATTCCTGCCTGGTAGAGTAGGGAATGGGCTGAGGAGCCTTGTGCTTTGCTTTTGGAATTGCAGAGTAGTCCCCAGAACCTCCCAAACCTTAACACCTCAAAAACGTGGTGGGGAAGAGGCAGATTATCCTGTGGCTGTTGGGATGGGAAAACTAAGTCCAGAGTGTCGTGGCTCTTCCATCCAGTGTGTGACAGATGTGACCCTGCGGGGCAGGGGGGGGATTTGGCTCAGGAGTTTAAGGTCAGTAGAACGTGATGTTTTTTGGTAGCGTGAGGTTCCCACTGCTTCATTTTCTGTGCTAAGAAACGAGGGGACTCGGCTGCCTTGTAGAATGGAATAGAACAAGAACTAATAGGCCTTTATTTATTATTTAATCGTAGCTGTGATGCTCGAAATCAGTTGGTGTGGACTGCAAAGGGTGATGAGGTCCTGACTGCAGAGCTTTGCACCCCGTGAAGGTTAAGGATTGCAGTGAGTGTCAGTAGGATGGGCAGCTGCCAGGCGGTCGGACTGAACCGCTGTCAGTTCCTCTGTCCTCATTGTCGTGAGTCCTGCAGCATTTCTCTAAAGCTCAGTCCTGTGTGAATTATTTCATCTGGAACCGATAATTAAGAGTCATGAATGCTTGGACTCTGTCATCACAACGAGGTGTTGCCATCTACTGGTAACAGAGCTGATGGGGGGAGTGGAGAGCTGGGTACAGCCTTACCCACCTCCTCCATGGGAAGTGGATGAGGGACCAGCGGTGGGCAGGCTTCTGTTTTACACTTACAATCGGTGTAAACCTCATTTCTGTTCATACAGGGCGGTGGGGATGGAGCTGGGGGACTGAAATGAAGAGACTCGCAGGCGTTAGATAAATCCAGCAGGGAGAGGGGTGACCTGTCTACCTGAGACAGAGCCGGTCCCGTGTAGCACACAATTTTATTTCAAAGGAGGACAAGAAACGGAGTGAATAACAGGTTAAGGCAAACAAACAACACATGGACTCTTGCTGGAGAGCAGGGCTCGCGTCCCTCTAGTTGAAGGTGGTGCTGACTGTGCTCCGTGTGTGCAAGATGCTGGCTCTGTGGGTGTAACAGCAGGTCAGAGGATGGGGCAGTATCGAGCCCTCCGTGTGTGGGAAGCAGAGTGGTGCTTTGGGTTGGTTTTCTAAGGACTTTAGGGGGACGGGGTGGGATGGGGGGAATGAAGTTTTCCATTAGTGTTGCTTTTCCCCCTACATCATAACCGATTTCAAATGGTGCTAGACAAAAACTGAGACTCTGAACACCAAGAGAAATCGGTCAGCCTGTGTAAGAGACATTTTCCTGGCTCAGAGAAGGATCCTCTTGGAGATGGCAGCTACGCAGCTGTTAAAGACGAGTATTCAGACCTCTGATCAAATGCTTCATCCAACACAGCGACTGGCTTCTCTGGGCTGGACAGGAGTGAGGGCAAGCGAAACCAGTTGGGCTTCGTTGTAGTGGTCTGGGTGCCAGGGTGTAGAAGTTTACTGAAACATCACTAGCAGGTACCAGCATGACACCTAAAAAAGGGGAGTGTGTGTGCACCAGTGTGACATCATCGTGATTGCTGACGGCACTTTTGGGTTTGAACTGCTGAGATCATAGGGAATCATTTGGGTTGGAGAAGACTTTGTAGACTGTCCAGTCCAACCCTGAACCCAGCTGTCCCAACCCAGCGCTAAACCCTGTCCCTGAGCTCCAGATCTCCCTGACTGTGAAACCTGGCCAGGGATGGGGATTCACCCCCGAACCTGGGCAGCCTGTGCCAGGGCCTCAGGTCCCTTTCCAGGAAGAAGTTTTTCCTCACGGCCAACCTAAACCTCCCCTGGGGCAGCCTGAGGCCGTTTCCTCTGGTCCTATCCTTTGTTCCTTGTGAGAGGAGACCAACCCCCAGCTCTCTACACCCTCCTCTGATGGTTGGAGGGGATTTCTCTGGTTGCAGAGCAGGTCTCTGGGCATGATCGTTCTATGTTGATAGAGCTGTCAAGCGCAGAGGAGGAAATATCTTTGTTCCAAATTAACTGTCAGAGTCCTGGTGGTTGTTTAACAAAGGAAACCACCTCTGCCTCTTGGGATGCAGATGCTGCGTTGGGTTTCGAGCAACTTTCGGATCACTTTACTCTGGACAACTTGAACTCGGTATCCATTGTTTATTAAATAGAAATACAGTTGGAGGAAGCTGTGCCTGTCGTGGCCCTGGCTGGAGAGGGTCTACACAGTGGTTCTAGCGGTGTCTAGAAATCAGATGATGTTACAGAGTGGATGGCTGGCAAAAACAAACCCCCAAACCCCCTCCTGTTTTAAGGAGTAGAGGCCGCTGGTGAAGTTAGCAGCTGCTTGATCTCCTCCCACGCTGTAATTCTTGCTCCTAGAACACTGATTTCAAATGGTGCTAGATACAAAGTGGGAAAATCTAAGCCACCATGTGAAACCAGCTTCCAGAGGAAGACACATCTGGTGCGTGGCTGCGGGCTGCGAGAGAAAAGCCTTCATCTCCACCATACCTAGAGAAAAATTCAGTTATTTCATTTGATTAGAAAGTAAAGAGAGCTGGGGTTAGTGACTGCCCTGGCACGCGCTGGGTTTGGCTTCTCGGGAGTGCTTGAGGCTGATGCAGGAGAAATGGACCCGTGTCATGAAGAAACCCACCGCTCTGGCTGCGTCAGCCCCGCTCGTAGCCAGACGGGAGGTACTGAGGCTCTTCCCAGTGAGGAGCGAGCTAGGTCTGACCGCTTTGTTGTGCAGGGTATGGGACTGGTGGGGTCGGGGGTGAGGGGAGGGGGGAGTTAGTGCTGCGCAGGAGCACTTTTTCCATGCTGTGGCAGAGGGATCCAGGCTGGGAACCTCACTGTGTCCAAAGCCAAGGGTGTTGTGGCTTTCCATTGCTGCTTGATCTTGGTGCCATCAGAGAGGACAGGGCAGATGAGATGGTGGTTGTGACAGGGAACAGAAAGGTGACTGCAGGGATGGGATTTCCTTTGTCAGCTCAGTGTTCCAGCACGTTTGGAATGAACAAGGAGGTGCAGGCTCTTGTGAGACAGGTTTGAAATTGTGTCTGAGGAAGGAAAATGAAATTACAAGGGAGACACTGTGAGCGCAGGTCAGAGTGAAACCCAGACCAGGAGCGACCGCACGTCTGAACGGTGAATGCTTCAGTGTGGAGGAGAGTAGGAGAGTGTGAAAATGAGAGGCTGATGGTTATTGGCAGCAGAATGGGGCTGAGCAGGAGTAGATGGGGTGTCTCGAAGCCCGTGCGTGGCCCCACGGGCAGGATTGAGGACCTATCACCCCCTGGCCCCCTGTGTCTAGCCTGAGCTAATGCAAAACGCTCTACAGGGCGGCAGAAGCCAAGCTGGCAGCTTCACTTAGCAGTGCCTTGGGCTTTTGGCAACTTGCTTTGTTTTGTAAGAAGCTCCAAGACAGTGCTCCGGTGCCTCCATCCTAATGCCCACCCACGGGCAGCTTGCGGGGGGGATGAAGAACACGTCCTTCCAAGGAAGGTCTGGGGGCGAGGAAGGGGAAAGAACTGTGCTAGATCACTGTGTCTGGGTATTTACTGTAGTTTCTAAATCCATTAACTGGGGCAGCAGGGTGAAAGGCAAGTGGAAAGCAGGTTCCCTCCCCAGTGCCTGTCTTGCTGGCACAGTTATTTATGAGGTACCCTGGAATTACTGGCACGAGATTCGCTGCTGAGAAGCTGGACTGAGAGTTAGAGGAGGGCGGCTGCAGCGCTTCCAGAACAGGCTCAGAGTGAGAGTGGCTCTGAGTTTTTGTCTTGTCTCAGCAGTAAGCTGTGCCTGAACGTGTGGAGGAATCTTTATGAGGGGCTTGGTGGAAATATCACCTATGTTTGTGCACCTGGACAGCTGCTCCTGAGCTGTGAGACACAGGGGGTCCGAACTGGAGCCGATCACCTATGCAGAGCTTCCCTTCCCCTCTCCAGAGCACGCTGACCTTTCCAGAAATACCATGGAAGCAGCGGTGGAAACCCGGTGGCTCATTCATTATTTATAGTTTGATAAAACCAGGTTTCACTTCAGCATAATTAAGATGCTGCTGCCCCTCCTCCAGGCTACCTGGTGCCTTTACAAGCTACCCTTGCCCTCGGGGCAGCCAGCCAGTGCCAGCCCTTGCTGCCAAGCTCCAGGTAGACCTTTTAGGAAGGATAGGGCTGTGACAGCGTTCAGTTGTTCTCTGCAAACCTCACAGCATGCTCGGGCAGGCAGTGTGCAGAGGGGAGGAGGAGAAGAGCAGCTCAAGACGCCGCGATACACAGCGCTCGACTAATAATAGGCACAGGCGCAGCAGAATAAACCAGTGCTGGGCTCCAACTGGGAGAGTGTGTGTGGAATGGGTGCATACGGACGGCACACACACGTGTGGAGGCAGGCAAACAGCATCAGCTATAGCTGGCTGTGTTGAAGCGATCTGGAGTTTTCAATAAATCATAGTAGCAGCAGCACAGTATCATCGCTCTGGGCTGGGCTTTTGATTTCTCCTCTGTGTTTTAGTCGCGGTGGTTTGGTAGCTTCTTTGAGGGGAGCATCTCAAAGCCTTTGCCAGACTTCACACTGCTTTTCTATCGTTCTGACGTGAGATAAAGGCAACAAGGGAAGAAATCCCTGCCTCCCCCATGAAAGGGAACTTCCTCTCTAACCTGGGACCTTTAATCTAGTCTGCAGGAACAAGGCAAGGGTGGCTGTCACAACCCACAGCTCAGAGAGGAAGGTACTCCTGGGGCTTCCACACAGCTCTGTGTGCTGGGTTGCTGCCTCACTGCCTCCACGTTCAAACTGTGGAGTGAAACTCGTGGTTGGTTCCTCGGGTTCTGGGCTCCCCTGGAGGAACCGTTCCCTGTTTTATAGGCAGAAGATGAGAGCTGGATGCATCACCCATCCCGGTGAAGGGATGAGTCAGAGCAGGGCCAGGTGCAGGACAGAGGGGTGTGACAGTGCAAGTGGTGACCTGTAAGGAGAACAGAAGTGAGTGAACTTCTAAGCTTTCAAAAGAAAGCTTCCTCAGCCCAGGGGAGTGTGTACCTGCGTCTGTTTGTTGTGAGGTTCTGTTACCGTGTGGTGCTGCGTGGGTCAGCTGTGGGCAGAGCCTGAGTAAAGGGTGGAGTAGATGCTGCGTTGCTTACATAGCGAAGCTGCTGACTAGAAGGTGCTTCTGGAGATGCTGCTGTGGGCAGCAGAAGCCTGTTCTTCCCTCAGGAATTTAAAGCCTAATGGAGATGTTTCTTTGTTTCCTTAGTTAAGACCAAAATAAAAGCTGCAGATCCCGTTCCCGAGGTGAACGCAGCCAGTTCCTTTAGTCCTTACAGCTGCAGTATAAATAGTCGAGTTCTGGTCTGGTGTGAGAGCGGGGCGGTCAGGCCTGCCTGACATTTGAGTCACTAATTTCAATTCCTATTAAGGGGAATCTGTCCGAGCACTCCCCAGCGTTCGGGGAGCTGTGCTCAACTGTCAACAAGCGCCTGTCATCCTAAACCCATTTTCTAAACTGGTCCAATTGCTCCAGGGTTTGGGGGTGAGGGAGAAGCCAGCGCTTCGCTTGTTGTTTGAGCTCAGGGACGAGCAGCTTTTCCAGACAGTTTAAGGCAATAGGCAGCGTCTGCCTGCCTTGGCTGGAGTTCGGCTCGTGGCGAGGTGCAGGGGCTGCATCTCAGCGAGGTGACCACCCTGCAGGCCCCCAGCACGTGCTTCACCCTTGCTGCTTCGAGTGAGCTTTGACAGAGCTTAAGCTTAGCGTGGGTTTGCTGCCAACCAGCACTGGCAAACAGGTACTGATGGTTCCAGTGCAGGGAAGCTCACTTGGAGGGCAGGCTAGGCCTGCCCCAGGCACAGCAGGGGGATGCCGTGGGCTGCACCGACCTTTGTTCTGCAGTTCTGCTTGTGGATTTGCAATTTCTCTGTGCTGGGGTCTTAAAAGGGAGGCTAAAAGAATAGTTGAGAGCTTCAATTTGTAATTACAGATCTTCTGGAGAGACCCGGAGGTAGCTCAGAGCGCAGCATCACTGCAGTCATTAGGATTTATTTACCAGACCGGGCTCTCTCAAACCCTAGAACGTGGGATTTTAAAATAGATCCAGAGCTGAGGAGTGGTGTTTAGCACAGTGACCCTTCCTGAGGTGCTAGATGTTAGGGCTATGGCTTCTAATCTTGTGATCCCAGTCTCATTGTCTGAAATCACTTCAACTTGCCTACAGCCAGCCAGTTTGCTTCCACCTTTGCTTTCAGGAGAGCTCTTGGGCAAAGCCCCAGCCTGGCAGGAGGAGGCAGGAACTACTGAACCTCCAAAGCCTGTGGAGCATTTCAGAGTTCCCAAGGAACAGCGAGGTGAAGCTGGGCAAACTTAGATGGCCTGAGTGTCAGGGGAGCAGAAGGAGAGGGCAACAGAAAGCTAACTGTGCTAACGAAAGAGAAATCCACCCAAGCAGCCGGAACCTGAAGGGCATTTTCAGCTCCCAGCTCTCATAGCAGAGCATCAGCTCTGCTAGAAAGTCCTGATTGCAGGGCTTGAAAGCAAATAGCGGGGAGATGATTGTTGTCATTTGTGTAGCCAGCTCAGGAACAGCGTGTTCCCCCAACGCCACCGTTCAGCTACTTCAGGTGATGTCGGGGGGGAGCTGTATTTTTCATTCTCTGCGCCAGGGAAGAGCAGAAGGACCCGGATAGCTGCCAGATGTTGTGCGCAGCATCGCCTGCCGTTAGAGCAGATCTCTGAGCAACCCTGAGATAGAGGGACCTGGCCAAAGATGCCGGAGAAGAGCGATGCCCAAGCTGCTGGCTGAGTCCCCTGAGCACGTGAGGTGCTGGGGTTTGTACCTGTTCCCAGGAGCCGTCGCTGTGCTGCTGCACTGCACAGGGTGTCTGACAGCCCCCGGCAGTGTTTAAGAAGGGTTTGAGCCGCGGATTCGAATACAAAACTGCAGCTGCTGCTGTTGGACACCTGCTGGGCACCATTTGCCACTGGGTGAGGAGTGTTTGTGTGGGGAGCTGAGGAGATGTGCTCAACTCTGAAATAGCTCTGTCTTCCTTGGAAAGCTGGAGGTCTGAATCACTGTGTGTTGGCTCAGTTTTTAGCAGACAAGCTATCGCAGATGCCTCCCTGTAGGCGCAGAGTCGTCACTGGCATCGGCGTTAGCAGCCGGGTTCTTTCTCTTTCAAAACTAGAGAAGAACGATCCTGAAGGCTGACTGGAAGCTGGGCCCGGGGCAGGGGGATTCGGGAAGGTGGTGGGCTAGTGACACTGCGATCAGGAGGGGGCAGCCACTGGCTGTGCTTGGCCTACACTTGGCCCCCCCACCCTGTGTTCTGCAGAGCGAGGTAACCTCCCTCAAAATCATTACTGCAGATCTGGGGACGGAAGAAGTTATTTTGTTTGAGATCCTGGAGGCATTAACCACCCTACAGCTGCCTCAGAAGCCGAGACAACTAGAGCCAGCCTGAGCTTATCCCTCATTGCTGCTGCCCCTGAGACAACTGAAAATCCAAGTGACACGGACAGAGAGGAGAGAAATGTGGAAACCTGGGAGGGGACGAGACAGTCCCTGAGCTGAGGTACCCACGGGAGAGAAACACTAAGCAGCTTGACAGACCCTGGGGAGCTTAGAGCCTGTGGACTCCACTGATAACAACTGCAGGAGCTGAAATGCAAATACATGCAGATGCTTTTCCCCTTTTTTTCTGGAGCGCCCTGTAAGGTGATGCCTGGTCCGGAAGGACCTGCACGCCTGATGCCCAGAGGCAGCCTTGAGGCAGGGGGGAAGGGGATGAGGGACAAAGTGCAAAGTTTTTATAGTGAGCTCAAGAAATAGATCACAGAGGTGGATTTTAACCGCTTCAGAGACGCAGGATTCGGGGGGGGTCTGCAGTTTTGGCGTCAGTAGAGTCGATTTGGAAGCCTCACCTCCAGGCTGAGGGCTCAAGCACGGCCACAGCAGGTGAGAAATGAGGAGTGGGA
Source organism: Upupa epops (assembly GCA_013397515.1). Taxonomy (NCBI): domain Eukaryota; kingdom Metazoa; phylum Chordata; class Aves; order Bucerotiformes; family Upupidae; genus Upupa; species Upupa epops. The sequence continues at coordinate 103,428 of VZRI01011306.1, forward strand.
ATTCCTGAACCAACTGGTGGCCGACACGGAGTCAGGGGAACGACCTTGTAGCAGCTCACGGTACCTCTCGGAGCGGTGCCAGTGTAAACAGCGCTGGCATCTCTGAATGCTGCCGAGACCATTTTGTGAGGTTCCTGCGGTGGCCTTTTTCTGCTGCTGTTGCCTTTGCACCCAGACTTTTGGGTGGGTGAGAGCAGAACCGGGTTCTCTCTAGTTCCCTACTAGGACAAAGTAGGCTCGGGGCTACCTCTACAGAGAGGTCTACACACAGAGGAGATGGGTAACTCCTGCCTCTTGCCGACATCTCTGTTCATTAGCACCAGCAGCACAGATACTAAAGCGACTGAAATCCTACCCTGTCCCCCAGCCACAGCCCTGTCGAGTTGTAGGAAAACACCAGGAGCAGGTCGTAGGAAAAAAACACTCCCAAAGCAAGGCGGCAGCAGCGAATTTTCTGGATGGCTCTGGAACTGCTTTGTAAGAGGAGTGAGGGCAGGGCACTTGGGTTCTTTGGGCACTGTCGTTCACCTTCCCCACTAAGAAGAGGAAAGCGAACCCCAAAACATTAAAGCTTCTCACAGCATCAGCGAAGCTCCTGACAGAGAGCCCGACGCTGTTATTTGTCTGACATGGAAATGAACAGCAGCAGCAGCAGCAGCGCCGCAGGCTCAGAGTCTACTCTGCGAGCAACAAAATGGCTAGAGGTGCCGTCGTGTTCGTTCCAGTTGCTTCCCTCGGCTGCGGGCGGTGGATGCCGCTGCCCCTGCTGCTTCAGGTACGGCTGCGAACTTCAGCATCGATATTCAGTGAGTGTTTTTAACCATCTTCAAGCTTGTGCCCTCATCAGCTCAACTCTAGCAAAGACGCAGCAGCCCGGGCACCAGCAGCAAAATCGGGCTGCGTCACAGATGTAACATGACCGTTGGCAAAACAAGAGCAGGGAGAGATCATGGCTGTCTCACCCCTCAGAGCCTCCCGTCCAGAACCGACAGCGACAAACCGGTAATGCTGCTTAAATCTGTGTCCTTTGGAACCCTTAAGTTCCTTTAACCGAACGGGGTGGTTCCTCGGGCAGCGAGAACCCCCGAGAAAACGGCAGGGACGCGGCGCCGTGGCAAACACTGCGTCATGGTGTGCCGCACTGGGGCTGGGAGCCGCTGCGAGCCCCGCTCGAGGAGGGAAGGGAACCGAAATCTAGGGAAATGAATCAGCTTACACAACGCCACGCACACCGGTGTCACGGGGAGGGAGAAAGCACAGCATTCCCGATCCGCAGAGCACCGGTACGGAGCAGTTAGCCACGTACAGCAAGCAAAACCATCATCCCCATGCGCAAAATCGCTGCCCGACCTACAGGAACGTGCTGGGTCCCCTTCTTAGCCTGGTTTTGCACCAGTCCCACACATCCACCTGCTGACAGTAACCTCAATTCCCGAGTAATGAGCTTTACAGCCAGAGTTTAACATTCAAATAACTCCTGTCTCTGTCTCCTTACCCTCCCTGCGTTTAGGCACGATTCAGCGGTCACCGTGGCAAAGCAGAGGTGCTAGCGAGAGGAACTAAACCAGATGCATCCCGATGCTCCACGACACGCGTCTACCCCAGCCGATAGCCGCTGCCCCTTCGCACCTCCCTCCCTCCGTGGGGCTCAGAATTCGCTAGCTCTGCACACGGACGGGCTCCTTCACCCCACAACTGCTCTAGGGAAGAACGCAGAGGGGTGCCCGCTCGGCCATAGAGCATCAGCCCACCCATCCCTCCACGCTAACCCAGCATCGCTCCTCAGTGCTGCTGCTCGCACAGAATTACCTCGCAGGCTGCCCGGTCCTGTTGCTGTCTGCGTGTGTTTACACCTTGGCCATCTTGCTGCAGGGACCACCGGTGTTGCTGCTATTGCTGTTGTTCCCCTGCTCTGCGGAACTGGCGCTGCAGGAGGCAAGGGATGCTCCAAGGGAGGCAGCTCCAGCCAGAGAAGGCTCAGTGAGTCAGGAGGGGTTGTGACGACTGCAGTGAGAGTCTGAAATTCCCCACGGAATCGGGCAGCAAAGGAGGGGAGGCAAGAAGGGTGGAGACGGGAACGAGGGGGGAGAAAACACGGGGAGTGGCACCTCCTGCCTGTTTTCTTCTTCCCTTCCCTGTCCTACCGCCGCAATGCCGTTGCGATCGGCGTCCTCTCCTCTACGCTACTGCGCAACGCAGCGGCGTCGGGGATAAATCCGCAGCGCCTGCGGCCTGCGCAGCCACCCAGGCAGCCGCCCGCAGCTCAATCGGGGTGGGTGTTCTGTGTGTAAAACCCTGCCCTGAGCTCGCTCCCTCTCTCTCTCTCCCTTTCCTCTAGACTGCTGCTCAGGGCCAGGCGACGGCCGGAGCGGTGGGGACGGCGGGTGCGGTGTGTCTGAGCCGGTTGTGAAGCCAGCAGTTGTTGCTAAACAACCAGACCTGACGCTGGAGATGTCGCTGGGTGAGTAATACAGATTAAACGCTTACGCTGCCCCGGCCTTAAAACTTCTCGGAGCCTAGGTTTGATGGCAGCCTATGGAACAATGGTCTCTGCCGTATGAGAAAGCAAAGTTACCACTTCACTGCATGACCACGAGACTTCCTCGGCCGGTAGGACCAAGCTCAAGGCTGGTTGGGTCCTCAGCACTTCCCGGCAGAGTTGCCATCTTCACTGCTGGTCGCTTTAAGAAGAGAGGTGAAAGAATAGTACAGTAAATGGTTAAGAGAGAGAAAGGTTCTCCTCATCCTCTCTCTGCTGATGCACTCTGTCCTGTCTCCCTGCCGTCCTTCCCCAGCTCCTTCCCGATCCTTCGGTCCCTGCCTTCTAATCCTGTTACTGCCTCTTGCAGACCCTCACAGCCCGGTCTCTGGGCTGCCTGCACCTCTCAGTGCTGTTGCCGAGCCCGTGGCAAGCAAAAGCTGAGTTAGGGCAAGAGTCTTATTCACTTCTCTAATTATTCCCACGACATCATTTCCAGGTGCAGTCCCTGCGCCCGAGCAGCTCCCAGCGCTGCCGACACTCAACCGCCTTAAAAAGCAGAGGGAAGAAGCCCAAACCGAGAAGGAGCAGAGCCCCTAAAGCCCAGTCCTTCCCCCCGCACCGCCGTTTGCAGCTCCGACACGTCAGCGCCGCCGGCACGCGCCGAACCGAAACCTCCCGAAACCTCCCCGGCGCCGGGGTTCCAACGCACCGAGGATATCATAACCTGCTCCATCCCCACCGAGGGGGCAGCGGGGAGCGACGGTGGGGCAACCGGCAGCCGAGCGGGCGAGCGGCCGACCGGCCGACCGGCGAGATGTAGGTGCACTTGGAAGCGACTGAAATCACCGTCGAGCTTTGACACCCCGGCGCCGGCCAATCGGCAGGAGCTTTTCACCTGCCATCCCCGACTCTGCCAATGGGAGGGCGGCTGCGGGCACAGAGCCCTCCCCGGCC
>VZRI01011306.1:113549-125938 GCA_013397515.1 Upupa epops
TGGCCAGGGAGTCAGTGCGTGACATGGGGATCTGTTAGTATGAGGCCAGGGAGGTCAGTGCGTGGCCACGGCGGGGGGGTCAGTATGGTGCCAGGGGAGTCGGTAACTGGCCAAGGGGAGTCAGTACGTGGCCAGGAGGGTCGATACCTGGCTAAGGGGACTCAGTATGTGTCCAGGGGCTCAGCACATGGCCATGGGGAGTCAGTCTGTGGCTGGAGGGTTGGATCGGTGCGTGGCCAGGGGGGTCTATGCGTGGCCACGGAGGGGCCAGTATCTTGCTGGGGGGGTCGATACCTGGCTAGAGAGGCAGTCAGTCCGAGGCCAGCGGGTCAGTACATGGCCGGGGAGGCGAGGGGGTGTCAGCCAGCTGCTCCCAGCTGCCTCGTAGCAGCCCATGCCGATGCTTTCAGGCAGCAGTCGGGGGGTTCTATCCCAGCGCAGCTCGGAAGAGGCCGATTCTCCTTCCCTGCCGGTCGTGCAGACGCATTCCTGCTCCCTGACCGCCTTCCCGAGCCCCACAGTGAAAGGCAGTAACAACCGTAGTAAAAGCTGTGCAGTGACCTTTGTGTTTGCTGGAGGGCTGGATTTTCCAGCTATTTTACGGGGTGGAGAAGGAGGGGGGGGGGGAAAAACAACCCCCCCTTTACTGCAAAACCCACCGACCCAGCCGCAGGAAATCCAAACCCTAATAAAATCAAGGTTCAAACTGAAGGTTTGCGTGATCGGTCCCGAGTGCAGCTGCAGGAAGAGTCGGGCTAGAGAGCATTAAACATCTCGGCTGGAGCAGCGGGGACAGGGCAGCAGACAGGAGGCTAAAAATAGATTAATCCCAATTACGGCCCCGCTTGGGCTTTTTTCAAGGTTTCCCGTTTCAGGNTGACATCCGTCGGAAGCGATGGGGACGCCGGAAGCAGTGACGGCAGCTGCCGGCCCTCGCCTGCCCAGCGCCGCTTGGCCCCGCACATCTGCTCCCCCCAGTTAGCACAAGCACTGGGAATGGTGGTGGTGGGGTTCAGGCAAGCGGNGGGGAGGGAATAGAGAGGTTTAAGGACGGAATAGAGAGGGTTAAAGATGGAATAGAGAGGGTTAAGGACGGAATAGAAAGGTCAGGGACAGAATAGAGAGGTTTAGGGACGGAATAGGGAAGTTTAAGGATTGAATAGATAAATTTAGGGATTAGGGACGGAATAGGGAAGTTTAGGGATGGAATAGAGAAGACGGAATAGAGGGGTCAGGGACAGAATAGAGAGGTTTAGGGACGGAATAGGGAAGTTTAGGGATGGAATAGAGAGGTCAGGGATGGAATAAAGAGGTTTAGGGACAGAATAAGGAAGCTTAGGGGTGGAATAGAGAGGTCAACGACGGAATAGAGAGGTTTAAGGATTGAATAGATAAATTTAGGGAAGGAATAGGGAAGTTGAGGGATGGAATAGAGAGGTCAAGGACGGAATAAAGAAGTTTAGGGACAGAATAAGGAAGTTTAGGGGTGGAATAGAGAGGTCAACGACAGAATAGAGAGGTTTAAAGATGGAATAGAGAGGGTTAAGGACGGAATAGAAAGGTCAGGGACAGAATAGAGAGGTTTAAGGATTGAATAGATAAATTTAGGGAGGGAATAGAGAGGGAATAGGGAAGTTTAGGGATGGAATAGAGAGGTCAGGGATGGAATAAAGAGGTTTAGGGACGGAATAAGGAAGTTTAGGGGTGGAATAGAGAGGTTTAAGGATTGAATAGATAAATTTAGGGACGGAATAAGGAAGTTTAGGGGTGGAATAGAGATGTCAGGGACAGAATAGAGAGGTTTAAGGATGGAATAGAGAGGTTTAAAGCAGGAATAGAGAGGTTTAGGGACTGAATAGGGAAGTTTAGCGGTGGAATAGAGAGGGTGAGGGATGGAATAAAGAGGTTTAAGGACGGAATGGGGAGCTTTAGGGTCGGAATAGAGAGGTTTAAGGATGGAATGGAGAGGTCTGGGGATGACATAGAGAGGTTTAGGGACAGAATAGGGAAGATTAGAAGTGGAATAGAGAGGTTTAAGGACGGCATAGAGAGGTTTAGAGGTGGAATAGTGAGGTCTAGGTTTGGAATAGAGAGGTTTAACCCTGCGCTCCAGTTTATTTCTGCAGTAAAGCCAACTAAACCACAAGAAAACTACTTTTCCCACCCTAAAGGGGGGCTGTGGATTGTCAGTCTAACTATAGGGCCAGGAAATTCATCCTCCTAACTTGAATAGCTTCACTTCCATCTATCAGAGCCCAGGATTTAATGCTCTGACTTCTCTCCCCGTAGCAGTAACCGGTAGGTTAAGCAAGAGGGTGGTTTTGAGCAGGACTGGGCACTTGAGGAAATGACTCTATTTTGTGTTTCTAGCTCATCAGAAAACACAAATCTGTTATTTTTAGAGAGTCGCTGGCTCTCTGCACCCAGCTCCGAGGGTTGGGGCTGCGGGTGGGGGGTGTCTTGTGTTTTGTGGGTTTAATTCAATGAGACAGAGCAGCCTGTGGTACCTCTGGGCTGCTAGGGGCTCACAAATCCTCCTGCTCATCCCTGCTTTGATCCCCACAGACGATTCCTACAGCTCCACAACCCAGTGCAGGTTACAGCAGAGGGGTTTTGCTGTCGAGCCTGTCATCACCTCCCCACTGCCTGGATTTAATGGGGGTAACCCCCCCCAATTAAAAGTTTCACCAGCCCTAAAATCCCCCAGCAATATTTTCCATTAGGAAAAGGAAAACCAAGGGGAAGAGATATTTCCCCATTCCCCAGCAGCTTTTTGAGCACCACTGGGTCAACCCCCACCCCCCAAGGGAGCAGCTCCCCCCCTCCCTCTGTGTGTTACGGGGTGTTGTTTATGGGATGGTGGCGATGGATCCCAGGCCACGTCGTGCTGAGCTCACGTGGCTGCCAACCCCAGCCTGGAGTCGCTGCTTTTATAAGCAGCACCGAGAGATTGAGAAATGGGTTGTGATTCATCGGGATCGCTGCAGGCCCCTCTGCCACCCCCAGCTCAGCACCCACGAGCACCCGCGAGCTGCCAGACGCACCGAGCGAGCTCCTCGCCTGCCTCCAGCTCCTGCGGCTGCCAAGGAGCTCCCAGAGCCTCCCCAAGTCGATGCCATAAATTGTTTGTTCTTGAGGGGGAGAAAATACCTCAAAAACGCTGAAAAGGGTCAATTTTAGGGCTGAAAATGCTGATGTGGAAGCTGGTGGCATCAGCTCAGCCCGGTGGCTGGTTGTGAGGAGGGGATTGGGGTCGGCAGGTACCAGCTCAGGTTTTATTCTGCCTCTTCTCTCAGCCCTTGGATCCAGGTTTAGGGATGAATTTGGCCAGAAACACAGTGCTCTGGGCAACAAACAGCCCCCTGGGTCTCAGCTGAGGTTTGAGATGGTTCTCAGAAGAAATAATTTGAAGTGATTCTCTTCTTGAGGTCTTTATGGAACAGAGGGAGCAGGAGGAGGCTCCTTTCCCAGCTGATTTCTCCTCCCGCTGCCCAGATTGATTGGATTTTGCTTTAAAACTGAGACTTCTTGGTCAATTCTTCCTCAGCCTTTGAGGAAAAACTCGGGCAGAGAGGAGTTTTGAACGCTGGGAGGGTGTTTTGCACTTGAATTGTTTGAAAGTCACTCAAAACCCAAACTTTCATCAACAAAATAATAATTAACCTCAAAAAAGCCCCTGATATTTGATGTCCAGGTCGATTTTGCTTCCAGGTCTGGGATTATTCACACTGGGAAAGTGTGTCCAGTGCTGGCCCCTCAGCTCCAGAAGGACACAGAGCTGCTGGAGAGNAGTATCAGCAGGACCTTCTTCCCAGGAAGGGTCCTGGAACCCTGGCAGGGGCTGCCCAGGGGGGCTGTGGAGTCTCCTTCTCTGGAGCCATTTCCAACCCTCCCGGGCTGTTCCTGTGCCCCTGGATCTAGGGGCTCCTGCTGTGGCAGGGGGGTTGGACTGGGTGATCTCTCGAGGTCCCTGCCACCCCCTGTGATTGTTTTGCAAACCAATCTCAGTCAGAGGATGAAAATGTCTATCAATTCTTTTATTTTCCCCTAAAACAATAGATCCTGGGGGTTTCTTTCAAGACCATTTCGATTGATTTTTCTCTTTGACTCTCAGAATCAGAGACTTCCTGACCGAGGGGTTGGTTTCCTCCCTTTTGGAAGGAGAGCCTTCGGGGTTTGAGGGCTCCCTGTGAGCAAAGAGCAGCGACCAGAGCGCTCGGCAGTGCAAAACAGACGGGATGGACCCGCTGGGAGCTCCAGCTCCTGGCAGCTGCTCCCCCCCACGAAATGAAAGAAGAAAACGCAGCCGGCAGAGCCCAGCTCCTTCCCAGCCCCACTCGACGCTGCTGCTTTCCTCCTCGAGCGCTTCCCGAACCGCCGGGAAAGCCCTGCTTGGGGCACAACCCTTCCTTTCGCTTCCTTTTCAGCTTTCGAATCCTTTTTTGCCTTCTTTTTTGTTGCTTTTGGGTTTTTTTTTTTATTTTTTTAATCAATTTTAAGTTTTCCTCCCTCTGTTTTCTTTTTTCTATTTTATTTTTCTCTAATTTTTCTTCTTTTTCTTTAATTTTCCTCTAACTTTTCTTATTTTTCTTTTTCTTTTTTGTCTACTTTTTCTCTACTTTTTCTTATTTTCTTCTAATTTTCTTCTTTTTCTCTATTTTTTCTTCTTTTTTCTCTAATTTTTCCTATTTTTCCAATTTTCTTCTTTTTCTTTTCTTTTTCTTTTTTTCTCTATTCTTTTCTCTCAGTTTTTCTTGTTTCTATTTTTCTTTTTCCTTCTTTTCCAAAATCTTCTTTATCCTTTTTTCTTCTTGCTCTTTCTTTCTTCTTTTTTTCTGAATTTTCCCTCTTTTCTTTTTTTACTCTCTGTTTTATCCTGGTTTCTCCTCTATTTCCTTACTTCCATTTTTGGTTTTTTCTTATTTTCTTCTCTGTTTTTTCTCCCCCTTTTAAAGCTTTTTTTCCCTACCTCCTTTTTGTTTTTCTTTTCTATTTTCTTATCTATTTTTCTTCCTTATTTAATCTTTTCTTCTTCTTTTCTCTATTTTCTTATTTATTATTTTCTTCCTTTTCCTCTTTTTTCTTCTCTTTAAAAATCTTTTTCTTTTCTTTTCTTTTCTTTTCTTTTCTTTTCTTTTCTTTTCTTTTCTTTTCTTTTCTTTTCTCATTTTCCCTTTATTTTCTTCTTCTTTCTTATTTAAAAAAATCTTTTCCTTTCCCTCTTTATTTTCCTGTCTTTTAAAATCTTTTTCCCTTTTATTTTTCTTCTTTTTCCCTTTTATTTTTCCTTCTCTTTTTGCCCTTTTCCCTTCAGTTTCTTTTTTTATCTTTTCAAAATCACCTTCTCTCTTAACTTTGAAAAAGAAACCCCTGCACCTTTTGAATCGAACCCCCTTCTGTTTCCCAGTGCAGACTTCAGTTTCCCTTTCCAATCTCAGTTCTGGGATGACTCTCTTTTTGGTTCCCTTTTTATCCTCCTCCTTTTTTTTCCCACTCTCCAGAGTTCATTTTCCCCTCCTTGGGTTTCACCAGCTCCTCAAGAGGGGCTGGGGATGCTCTGAGCTGCCAGATCTCCCCCACCACTGGCTGAGCCCTCAGCTCCCAACCCAGCTCCAGCCCTCCAGTCCCACCGACACTCTCTGCCCTCCAGACACCCTCCGTGTCGGGCGCTGGGAATCCCTCAGCAGTGCTCTGAGTGGGAAAGCCCAGGAAGAGCATCCAAACCTGCATCAGGCTTGAAGATTTGGGGTCCTCCATCAAACATGGGGTCACAGGGCTCAGGGGGGCTCCTCTATGGGGTCCCACAGGAGGCTGCTGCATCCCGGAGGCTCCTGCATCCCAATCATAGCATCTTCCTGGCTGGAAAGGACCTCNACATTTTTCCTTTATTTTATTCTTCTTTCTTCTTTTTAAAAATCTTTTCACCCAGCCAGCCCTCACCCCAGCAGCTCCCCACCCCCCAGACCATGGCCTCAAGGGCTCTGGCTACTCGGTGTTTAAACCCCTCCAGGGATGGGGACTCCATCCCCTCCCTGGGCAGCCTGCTCCATCCCTGAGGCTGCTGCACCCAGGGGTCTCTGGCTGGGATGGTTCAGGAAGTTCAACCAGCACTTGGGGCAGGATGGGGATGTGTGGTGGCCACTGCTGCCATGGCCATGGCGACCTCAGGTGAGCGCAGAGTGACGTGGGCTGTCGCTTCGTGCGCCACTGGCCCCAGTTAACCCGTAGCCCTATTTTCCAGCTGTAACCATGGCAACCCCAGTTATCTCGCAGAGGTGCCCGTCACCCCGCAGTAGTAACACCCTGCTCAGCACAGCCGTCCCACCGCTGGCTCCATCCACCAGCGCAGCCCCGCTCCCCAAGGCTGCAAGAACCCACCCCAACCCCACGGTGGGGTCTCCAGTTCCACCAGTGGAGGCTGAGTGGGCGGTGGGGAGAAGGCAGAGGGAGAGCAGGAATGCTGGAGCAGTTCAGGAACACTCCTGGCTCTCAGCAGTACGAGCAGCTCCTTGGCAACGGGAGGACGATGTGTCAGGGCGGGTGGGATGTGAACACGCAGCTCCAGCAGCTCCAGGAGATGGGAGTCACCATTAAGCAGCCTCATCCCATAACCCAGCAGCGTTGGGGTTTCAGGAGGCAGAAGGTTGTCCGTATGGATCCTCTGCCGAGGGGGGACTGCTCTCCTATGGAGAGAGGAGAGAACAGCACTGGGGGTTGGCCTAGAGGGTCTTTACAGGTCCCTTCAACCCAAACCATCACCATGGCCCTTAGGCTGGGTTGTGGGATTGCACTGCTCATAGAATCAGAGAATCATCAGGGGTGGGAAGGGACCTGGAGAGCTCCCCCAGTCCAATCCCCCTGCCACAGCAGCATCACCCAGACCCAGTGGCACAGGAACACAGCCAGGCGGGGCTGGAACGTCTGCAGAGAAGGAGACTCCACAACCCCCCTGGGCAGCCCCTGCCAGGGCTCCGGGACCCTCCCTGGGAAGAAGGTCCTGCTGAGATGGAGAGGGAACCTCCTCTGCTCCAGCTGGCACCCAGTGCCCCTTGTCCTGTCCCCAGATGCCCTTGAGCAGAGCCTGGCTCCATCCTCCTGACACCCACCCCTCACAGACTGAGAGACAGGAATGGGGTCCCCCCTCAGCCTTCTCTTCTCCCAGCTCCAGAGCCCCAGCTCCCTCAGCCTCTCCTCCTCAGGATTAGACTCTCGGTGCCTCAGTGCAGCCAGGATTAAGGTAGTCAGGGCGCAGGACTCGCCAGCTCAGCACTCAGTGACTTCTCTTGTGCTCTTGAAGCTGACAGTGCTGGCAGTGAGCGGTCAGGATCCACCTGCTTTCCGTTAGTCTGGATTTACCCATCCCCTTCCCTTGCACTGGATGATCTTTCGAGGTCCCTTCCGATCCCTAAGGATTCTAGGATTCTCTGAGTTCCACATGGACTCTGTCACCTCACAGAGTCAGCCGGCAGCCGGCCCCTCTCAGCAGCTGGGGGACAGCTCTGAGCCACCCAATTGCACAGGAAAGGGAAGGCTGGTGGGGAGAGGTGGCCAAGGAGGCCAGCGGCACCCTGGTCTGCGACAGCAACGGTGCAGCCGCCAGGAGGAGGGAGGTGATGGTGCCTCTGCCCTGGGCACTGGGGGGACCTCTCCTTGAGTCCTGGGGGCAGTGCTGGACCCCTCCCTGCAAGAGAGAGATGGAGGGGCTGGAGTGGGTGCAGAGGAGCAACGAGGCTGGGGAAGGGACTGGAGGGAGAGGCTGATGGGGAGAGGCTGAGGGAGCTGGGGGGGTTCAGCCTGGAGGAGAGGAGGCTGAGAGGAGACCTCTCTGCCCTCTCCGGCTCCCTGCAGGGAGGCTGTGGAGGGGTGGCTGTTGGCCTCTGCTCCTGGGTGCCTGGGCACTGGTCTGCAGTTGAGGCAGGGAGGGTCAGACTGGCTCTGAGGCAGAGATTCTCTGCAGCCAGAGTTTCCTCAATAAATTCACTCTTCTCCTCGAGCTTGAACAGGCTCTGAAGTCTTGATTTCACGTGGGACCAGGACTGCTTCCCCCTCCTCATCACCAGTTAATTGCTGTTTGCTTGGGATTTCAGGTCTTTATGCTCTTCCCTTCAAAAACAATAAACACAGGAGCAGTCAGCACGGTGGTTAAAGGCTTTCGAGGAGGCTTTTAAAAGCTCCTCTGCAGCAGGGAATCTCCGTGAAGTGATTTGCCAGCCCTTGCTTTTCCATTTTCTCACCTGCAGCTCCCTCTGTTCCTCTCTGCAATTAACTGAGCTGAGGCAGAAAGGGTTTTCACCTCTTCTCTCCGGTGTCTGCAGCCCCCCTGAGTGACCTCCTGCACAGAGGAGGAGGTGCTGCTCCGGCTCCAGTGAAGGAGCAGCAGATCTCCAGCAGGTACAGAGGAGCTGTTACAACTCCTGCGGGGAGATGCTGATGGGAGAGGTGAGAAAGTAAACCCCAAGATGCTGGAGCCCTGGTGGAATCCCAGATTGACTGAGGCTGGCAGAGCCCTCTGAGCTCCTCCAGCCCAGCACCTAACAGCACCCCAGGGCACTCAGAGCCACAGCCAGGCTGTCCTTCAACACCTCCAGACACAGGGACTCCCCCCCTGCCCTGGGCAGTCCAGTCCAGGCTCTGAGCACCCTTTCCCTGAGGAAGGGCTTCCTGACAGCCAACTTCACCCTCCCCTGGCAGCTCCAGGCCCTGCCCTCTCATCCTGGCACTGGGTGCCTGGGAGAAGAGCTTGACCCCCAGCTGACTGCACCCTCCCTTCAGGGAGCTGGAGAGAGGGAGAAGGTCCCCCCTGAGTCTCCTCTTCCCCAGGCTGAACCCCCCCAGCTCCCTCAGCCTCTCCCCATCAGCCTCTCCCTCCAGTCCCTTCCCCAGCCTCTCTGCTCCTCTGGCACCACCCCCTGTGGAACAGACACCCCCTAAATATAAAAGCAGAGCAAACCCGAAGCCCTAAAGCAGCCCCTTTTCCCACCCCAGGGTTTTGTGTTGAACTGGGAACAGACAGGAGCCCCCCTGGATTCTACCTGCTGCTCCCAGTGAGCCCGGACAGCCCGAGTCCCCGGGATTTCACCCATCTGGCTGCCGCTGTTGAAGTGCGAGGGGATTAGCTGCTGCTTCTGATTATTATTGTTAGTTCTGCTGTCGCTGCTCTGGGTGTTTGTTATTGTTTTATAACCACCATCAGCTGAGGAGGCAGTGCCTGGGGTCAAGGTCACCCTGTGCTGATCCAGCGCTCAGGAGGCAGCACAAGTCCCTGGAATGAGGGGGTCTGGGGTGGGGGTACCTGCTCTGAGCATCCCCGAGCATCCTTTTCCAGGCACCGGAAGGGGGTCTGGGGTGGTGGGGGTACCCCCAAGCTCCTTTTTCCTCTCCCATCACAGTGTCCTCACCCTTCCCATCGGAGCTGGGCTCTCCCCACCCAGGGAATGGCTGGGAGCAGTTAGGATTTCATAAACAGAGGGATTTTCCTCAGGGAAAATCCAGCAGGAGGGGAATTTCATTCCTGAAGGTTGTTTTTTAAAGGGCTGCTCACTCCCCTTCCTACTGCCTGTGTCCCCTGCACAGACCCGTGGGCCCCTCTGCCAGTATCCCCCCCTCAGTCACCAGTGTCTTCTTCCTCTTAGGAAGTTGGGGGAATAGGAGGGAGAAGAGGAAAATTGCACTGGAGAAGCTTTTTCTCCATCGGGCCATCCCTGGAAGAGCCCAAACACAGCTGGTACCACCCCCCTTCTCTGGGGTTTCAGCTCCACACAGTGTGGTACCCACAGCACCATGGGTTGCACTGCTCCCTGTCCTGACCTTGAGGCTCCATGGGTCTCAAACCCAGGGCTCTGGTCTCACCGACACCCCCCGGGTGGGGGGATCCAGCCGGGCAGGAGCCCAGAAGGTGCCAGGATGAGTTGGGGGGACGTAGCCTCACGCCTCACAGGGACCAGCCTGACTGCTCACGGCAGTGAGGATCTGGAGGGGTGGTGGTGGGGAATCCTGAGGAGTAAGAGCTGAGGAAATGGGTGCAGGTTGCAGCAGGGAAGGTTTGAGTCCCCCTTCAGGAAAACTTTAGGTCAATGGGTGGACTCGATGATCTTCAAGGTCTTTTCCATCCTCACTGTGGAGCCTGCAGGGTGCCCAGGCACTGGGATGCTGCACAGACCCCTCTGCCCTCTGCAGGATGCCCAGGCACCGGGATGCTGCACAGACCCCTCTGCCCTCTGCAGCCAGAGGCCGCTTCCCCTTCACAAAGAGCAGCTCCTTCTGCAGCCCAGTGGAAATTCCCCAGCGCTGGATCCTCCAGGGACCAGCAGCCCTCCCTGCCCCAGCCACGAGCTGCTGGGTCTCTGCCCTCTGGATGCAGCATCCTGGCCACAGGGAGCCTTCGGGCAGGAGAGCGTGGAGCAAGACAGAGCTGCACCTCCTCCCCTAGCTGCTGTGCCCGGGTCTCATCCTTCTTTGCAGGGTGCCCGATGGGTCCTGCCTGCCCTCCCAGAGTGGGACTCGCTGGAGGGAGCTGGGATAAATTTAGAAAGAAATCTTGGTGCAGGTCAGAGGGAAAACACAGCCGGCCGGGCAACCCGAGCTGCTGCTCCCATTTCCCTCCGCTCGCCGCCTGCAGAGCAGGTTGGACGTGGAGGTCCTCGAGCCACAGGGATCCTTGCTCCTTGATGCTGCTGGACTCGGTCGGCCAAGGGGGGCTTCCTAGGATTTAGTAAATGGGAGTGAAAAGGGAGCAGGGGAGGGGGGTGGGAGGTGTTCTGGTTGCTGCCCCAGCCCTGGCATTTCAGCTGGAGCCTCTTCAAGAGCAAAGTCACCCCCCCTGGCAGGATGTGCAGAGCCAGGGAAGGCAGCTGTAGCTCCTTCCTCCCTCTCAGGCTCCTGCCCACCGCAGCACAACTGCTGTTCGTCTGCTCTGTTGTTTGAAAACAACTAATAACACTACTGCTAACACGAACACTGACGATGATGATGATGGTGATGATGGTGGTGATAGCATTAGCAGTGCTGAATCCCCCAGGAAGTCCCCGCTGTCGTCTCCTCACTGGAGGGCTGAGCGATGCTCTCGACCGCTCCAGCGTCTGCTGGCGAATTCTATTGTGGGAGCAACAAGAACCGGCAAGGAGCGTTCTGAATGCCTTCCCTTTAATAAGCTATTAAGAACCTTGTACTGCTAATTAAACCAGTAATTAGGGCGCCTTATCGTTCCTAAACACGTTAGCGTGTTGCCAAAGCAGCAGTGAGCCGCTGGGGGTAGGGAGGGGAGAAGCGAAGGAGGAGGATGCAAACAGAGAGATTTCAAAGAAGGAGAAGAAAAGGAACTGGAGGGAGTAGGGGCTGTGCAGCCCGGAGAAGAGGAGACCCCCCAGAGACCTCAGTCCCTGAAGGGGGCTACAGGAGAGCTGGGAGGGGCTGTTTGCAAGGGCTTGGAGTGGTAGGAGCAGGGGGAATGGTTTCCAGCTGGGAGAGGGGAGGGGGAGACTGGAAGTCAGGAGGAAGCTCTTCACCAGGAGGGTGCTGAGACCCTGGACCAGGTTGCCCAGGGAAGTTGTGGCTGCCCCCTCCCTGGCAGTGTTCAAGGCCAGACTGCCTGGAGCCTTGAGCACCCTGGTCTGGTGGGGGGTGTCCCTGCTCACTGAAGGGGGGTTGGAACTGGATGCTCTTCAAGGTCCCTTCCACCCTGACCCAGTCTATCAGTCTATGAATCCATGGGAATACTGGCAGGGTTGCTGGAAGGAGTAGCCCTGGGCTAGTCGAGAGCCAGCAAAAGCCCAATCCTTGAGGGAACAGGAAAATCCCACCCCTGACTCCTCCAGCCAACCCTCCTGCCCAGAGTCCTCCCCCCAGCCTCAGCCCCTCCTGTCTTATTTGGGTTTTTGAGCTTTAAAAAGAAAGCTGAAGCCCCACAGCTGCCTCCTTCACAAACTCTCAGGGTGATTCCTCCTGTCCTCAAGAGTCCACAGGGAAGAGGAGGGTGAGACCATCAGCCCCAAGGTCCTCCTCACACACTGGGGGGAGTCTGAGACCCTAGTCCTGGCTCACACAGCTCTACACCCAGCTCCAGTTCCAGCCAGGGTCAGTTGTCTCCAGAGAGCCTGGGTCATCAGCCTTTGCCTGCGGCAGCTCATCCTGGGGGACAAACGATCTCGCCTGCATCTGCTGCTGCAAATCAAACACCAGCAGGTTGAACGGGTCTGAAGGATGAGATTGGAGACTCCGGGCTGAAACCACCCCAGTTCCAGGGCCCTGAATGCAGAGACCTTTGTTTTCCTGGGGGATCAGAAGGGGGGTGGTTAGCAGATCGAGAGACCCCATGACTGCTGATCAAGATGGAAAGGGTGGGGGTCAGGAGGAAGGAGCCAGGCTCTGCTCAGGGGCACTCAATGCCAGGA
>VZRI01011306.1:126864-151287 GCA_013397515.1 Upupa epops
ATATGAATTTTAATTTTAATTTTCTTTTTTTCTGTTTTTATTCCTATTAGATTTAGATGGAAGTGTATATCATGTTTATATCTCTTTTTCATTAGCAATTAATCATGCATTTATAATAAAGACAGTTATAATGGATTATAATCAATATATCCTATGCTTAGCTATCATACAAGACCATTGTATTTTAGATAATTGATAATATTCTATTATAATTTATATTGGTAATAAATAGGGAAGGTCTATAATTATATAGCTTTCTGTTATTATCTAGATAAATAGATATATAAATAGATAAATATAATTAATAGAGATTAAATAGTTATATAAATACTGGTTATCTATATAAATGTATGTTAATATATAAATACATATTAATATCTACAGAAATATCTATTAATATATAAATAACCACTAATATCTATAGAAATATCTATTAATCTATAGAAATACCTACTAATATCTATAGAAATACCTATTAATCTATAGAAATATCTATTAGTATAGAATTACCTATTAATATCTATAGAAATACCTATTAATATCTATTTAAATATCTATTAATCTGTAGAAATACTATTCATATCTATTTAAATATCTATTCCTGAGCTGCCCCCTCTCTTTGCTACTGGGGATGGTGAGAGGAGGAGGCTGCAGGCAGCGGCAGAGGCCGGTGAGGAAGGAAGGCAGAGGGTCAGATAAGGAAGGCAGCACCGCTAATACTCGCTCAGCCCTTTCAAGCTCAGCCAGAGCTGCTCCCGTCGTGACTCTCACCGGCAGAAGAGCTTCCTGAGCTGGAAGCTCAGCCTTCTCGTCCTTGGCCACCGTTTCCCGCAGCCCGCAGAAGCCTCTGCGTTGCCAGAGCAGCTGGCTGTAACCTGATTGTCTCTGCTTGGCTGCGGGACCTCACCCTGGGCTGCCAACAGAGCACCTGAGGGCTGCTGGCATCTCCTGCCTCTCACAGGGCCCCTGGTGCTGGCTAGATAAACTGTGGCCTCGTGAGACAAAGCCCAGCCAAGTCCTGTTTCCCGTCTGACCCCACAGGAAAGGCCCGGGCAGGAGAGCTTCTCCTGCTGTAGCTCTTGGGCGAGAAAGTGATTCCATTGTCCTGACTCAGTTTCCCCTGCTGAGGTCAGATGGTCCCAGACGGGCACTAAACTGGGGTCTAGCTGTGTTCAGCCAGTGTGAGGGGTTGGAAGGGAGGGCTAAAGGTCGTTTACTCCAACCTCCTACAGGAGTCAGGGACGTGAACTGGAACAGTTTGCTCCAAACTCTGTCCAGGGAACAAGCAACAGGCGGAGAGGAGGGGTCTGGGCTGGGAAGGGCACCCAGCAGGGTCTGGGTTGGGAAGGGTAGCCAGAGGAGTCTGGGTTGGGAAGGGTTCCTAGCAGGGTCTGCATTGGGAAGGGCACCCAGCAGGGTCTGAGTTGGGAAGGGTACCCAGGGAGGTCTGGATTGAGAAGGGTACCCAGAGGGGTTTGGGTTGGGAAGGGTACCCAGCAGGGTCTGGATTGAGAAGGGTACTCAGCAGGGTCTGTGCTGGGAGGGGAACCCCTCCCCAAAGCTGCCTTCAGTAGGGCTGGAGCACCTCCCGAGAGCAGGCACTGAAGGAAGATGTGCATCACCCTGCAAGAACTCGGAAGGAGGAACCATCACTGTTGTGAGGAAGCCTTCATCATCTCCATCTTTGTGCCCACCCTGCTGCCAGGTCAGACCCCACCCCTGCCCATCCAGGAATGAACTGGGTACCTTAACCATGAGGAAACCAACCAAACCCTCTTTGCTAGCGCCCTGCCCACCACTCCTCCTGCAGATGGGTCAGCTGAGAGGTGGGGAGGCTGTGCTGGGACAGCCCCCAGCCTTTACTCATAGGATTTCAGCTGGGAAGCAGCCGGAGCCCCGCATCCTGGTGGGATAAACGCGATGCTGTTCCATCACGGAGGAGCTGCTCTCCTTTTCCATGCTCCATCCATCCTGATGCTTTTCTTCCGACTGGGATTACAGCAAGAGCTGGGAGAGGCAGATCCCACCCCAACAGCTGCGTTTGGGTGACTCTTGTCCCCACTGACATGACCCCACACAGTGGCAGGAGGTGGTGTCGCTCCCCTAAGGTCTGGACCCCAACCCCCCCTCCCCACAGCTTCACAGGGGTTGTGGGGATTTGCTTGGGAGAGGGTAAATCAGCTGCAGGGGGGGCTTTTTGTCCTTGTTTTAGAGGTGGAGGTGGCTGCTGGTGCCAGGGTGGTGGGACTGGTGGGACTGGTGGCTGCTGAGCTGCAGCCTCTCATGGTCTTACACATCAAGGGGCGCTTGCCTGGGGCACAGCACAACCCTCCCCCTGCTCCCTGCTGTGTGTGGAGCTCAGCAGCTGGCATCACCACTTGCCTTGGGAGCAGGATGAGCGCAGAGATAGGCAGCTCCTGCTCCTGCTCTTGGGATTTTAGAGTTGGCCTTCACCTAGCAAAGTGAAAACAGCTCTGATGCGGAGGGAGAGACCCCCAGAGCAGAGCCAGGTCTCACCCTTGTCCCACTGGGAGCCCTTTGGCATCGTCTGTTCCTAAGGGCAGCAGCCCCTGTGCAGGGGGAGGGAGGGAGGGCGGTGGGACCATGTGAGGGGTCTCCATCTCACCCGGGCGACCCGAACGAAATGGGTTTGAGGTCAGTTCACATCTCAGCCTCCAGTTCCACGAGGGAGGAGATCTCCAGCAAATTCTGCTGGAGTAGGGACCACGGAGCAGGACCTGAAGCACCACGAGGGGGGCTGAAGTTCAAGGCAAAGAGGAGAGAAAAGCCAGCTCTGGTCTGAAACCCAGGAGGGTTCTTTGGTCACTGGAATCATAGAAACACAGAATCACAGGGTCACCGAGGCAGTAAGGTTGGAGGAGACAGGCAAGATCACCCAGTCCAACCACCAGCACCCCCCTCCCCTCTGCCCGCTGGCCTGTGTTTTCAGGCAGCAGATGCGCTCGCAGGACGAGCAGTTCAGTCAGCCCAGCACACACGCTGTCACCAGGAACTCTGGCTGTCTGCAGCCTGCCTCAAGGCTCCTGCAGCTCCACTCTGCTCGGGGCTAAGGGCACTCGTGGTTCTCATTACCTTCTCGTAACCACAAAAGCAGAGAACAGCTGCAAACAGCGACTGGTGTGGTCAAAGGGAGGAGGAGGAGGAGGAGGAGGAGGCAGAGGAGCTCTGGAGCTTCCTGGTCTCTAGGCTGAAGTCCTTCGCAGGAATAAGAATGAAATCAAAGGGCTGTGACTCCCTGTCTGTCCGTAGCCAACTCTGTGCCCTCCCTTGTCTCTCCGTTCCCCTCCCAGGTAGCGCTCCGGGCACTCTTCTCCTGCCAGCTCACATCTCGGTGTCGGCGGGGCTGTGCTGCCGGGCTGAGTGGCCGTTTTTGGAGGACACCTGGCCAGTCCCGTTCTCCTGGGTCCCACCGTTGAGGTTTGGCTTCTCTTGCAGCTCGGGTTGCTCTTGAGGGGGCATCATCAGCATGGTATTCCCCTGGCTATCGTTCTCTACGTAATACGGGTCTTCAGCCTGAGCAGGTAGGTAGAGAAGAGAGGCAGAGTTAGGAAGGGAAAGGGCTGACAGCACCCAGCTTTGATTGCAGCAGGGGCTTGGCCGCCTGCCTGGGCTTCCTGCACTGGAGCTACAAACAACCCCAGGCATGGGAACCTGCTCCTGCTGCTGAGCAGGGGAGCAGAGGCCTTGAACCATGCGAGAAGGAGCAAGGAAAGCAGCCAGGAACTGCTTTTGTTTTTAGACTTCTTTCCTGGATCTGAAAGAGAAGCCATCAGGCTGTGTTTTCTTGGGGCTGAGCCCCCCCTGACAGAGCACCTCTGCTCTCCACTGCGGCCAAGCGAGGAGCCCTGTTGGGTGGGAGTTATGGAGATGGCCTTCCCCTGCTTCTCAAGCCCGCACAGAGATGCTCCCCTCACAGCAAGGGGTTTGCAGCGGTGTGGGGCTGTCCTCCAGCAGATGCAAAGAGTGTGGGAGCCTGCATCCCCCACCATGATCACCCTCCAAAGGGTGCTGGTGGTCCTGGGTGGCAATTGTCAGCCCCTGGTTTGGAGCCCAGCCCCTGGTTTGCTCAAGGTGTCTCCCAATCACACAGGCTGCTGGGCTTCCAGCCTTCCTCATCGTTTGTCTTGGACTCTCTCCTGGCACCGGAGCAGAGAGGTGGATGTGCTGGACCCATCTCACCTGGAGTGTGGACTGGCACTGCCATGCGTTTAGACTGGCAGCTCCCAGACAGGCATCTCCATCCCAGAACCATTAGGGATGGGAAGGGACCTGGAAAGATCATCCAGTCCTGGCTCCATCCTCCTGACACCCACCCCTCACAGATTGAGAGACAGCAATGAGGTCCCCCCTCAGCCTCCTCTTCTCCCAGCTCCAGAGCCCCAGCTCCCTCAGCCTCTCCTCAGCAGGGAGCTGCTCTCCTCCCTTCATCCTCTTCGTTGCTCTGTGCTGGACACCCTCCAGCAGCTCTGTGTCCTTCTGGCACTGAGGGGCCCAGCACTGGACACAGTACTGCAGCTGCAGTCTCACCAGTGCAGAGTAAAGGGGGAGAAGAACCTCCCTGGATCTGCTAACCACCCCCCTTCTGATCCCCCCAGGATGCTGATGGCCCTCTTGGCCACCAGAGCCCATTGCTGGCTCAGAGCCACCCTGCTGGCCACTAGGACCCCCAGGTCCCTCTCTCCTCCCCTGCTCTCCACCAGGTCCCTTCATGGTATCCTTCTTTGCCATCACTTGTGAGGGCAGGAGGAGCCTTCGTTGCAGCAGCCGTACAGGACAGACAGTCACTCTCTGGGACGTCACCGAGTGTCACTTTTAATGACAAGTTCAAGGGTGTTGGGGGGTCTGGAGGGCTCCTGCGGGTGGGTTCTTACTGCTGAGCGAAAAGAACTGTTAGTCCTGGCCGTCTGAGTGAGGAAGGGGCTGTTTCCCCACCAGCTATAGGTTCATTTTAGAAGGGGAGAGAGAGGTTTCCCTTCACCTTGCATGGTCTGACCTCCCTGCTCCTGCCTTCACCTCACCCAGCCCCTGGGTCACAAAGCCCCACGTGGAACCTGGAGTGTCTCGAGGTGCAGGGTGTGGAGCAGCCCCCTCCTGTCCCCCCTGGAGCTCCTCTCTACTGGTCACTCTGCCATCTGTAAGCACTAACCAGCCTCTGCCCGGCTGGGCTCCAGCTCCTCCGCTTCATCAGGAAATACCCAGCCAGTCCCAGGAATGCCAGCAGGAGTCCGGAGGTGACCAGGGCGATCAAGGTCTTCTGAGAGAAGTCCTGGTGGTTCCTCACGCTGCCCCGTTTCAGGGATTTGATTCCAAACTGGAAAAAAAAACCCCAGCAAGGAGAGCCGGGAGTCCAACAAACAGGAAGCAGGAGCATCTGCTGAGCAGAACAATGCTGCTCCTTCACCGCCCCGCTCCGCTTCCCCTGAACAAAGCCGGGCTGTGCTGACCAACACCCCCGGCTCTGCGCTCGCCCTGTGAGCTCGCACGTCCTCAAGGGTCTCATCCCCATCCCCTGCGGCACAGGGCATGGTTTCTCTTGGAGCAGAGTGCTCAGACCCCCGGATTGAGGGGATGCACCTGCACGGCTCCGCTGGCTGCTGCCTCTATCAGCACCTGGAGCGAAGCTCTCGGAGCCAGCGGCAGCCCCAGCGGAGTGTGGAGAGGAGGAACTGGTGAGCACCGGCTTGGTGCTTTGAAGAAGGCAATGACATCCCAGGAGTTACTGTTGGGATCTAGGCCTCCGCTGTGAAAGCAGCACAGAGCTGTGCAGCAACTGCTCCCAGCGTCTCGTGGAGGCATGAGAGCTCTGGCGGTGAATCGCTGCACCCCTGGAGGGTTGGCACCGACCACCACTCCAGTGTCAGTGCTCAACCAGCACCTCCAAGGCGGAGGGTTCAGGTCTCGGCCATCTGCCCCAGGCTCGCTGAACCACCCAAACCACTCCTGTTCCCCCTATCTTTAAGGACTTTACCTTTTCCCAGTGAGCCTCCTGGATCACGTCTGTGGCCGGGTCTGCAAGGATTAAGGCAGGAGGGGTGCGTTACACAGAGCCACAGGAACAGAGAGTCATTCCAGTTGGAACAGACCTTCAAGCTCATCCAGTCCGACCCTGACCCCAGCTGTGCCATCCCACCCCCAGACCCGGTCCCTGAGCTCCCCGACTGTGATACCTGGCCAGGGATACTGATTCAGCCCCCCCTCCCTGAGCAGCCTGTGCCAAGGGCTGAGGAACCTCTCCAGGGAGACATCTGTGATGCAGCAAGACCCCAGAAGAACGAGCACTGCATGCATAGGAGTCTCCTCCCAGGCTGTACCCAAGGGTCTGTGTCCCACCACCTCCCCCCTGCTGCCATCCACCATCCAGCAGCACCAGTGGCACCCGAAGGAGTCGGCTCAACTGACCTCTGTTGCCGACGAGGATGAGGAGCAGACAGTCACGATCCACCTCAGACTGAGCCAGCTTGATCTGGCAGGGCTTGGGGACACTGTGGCTCCTCTCTTCGCACACTGCGCTCCATAAAGCTGGCCCCTTCATCTCTAGGAAGTGTTTCTGCAGGGTTTTCAAGAACAAAGCTGTTGAACCAACCAAACCGATCAGCTCCCCCCTCCCGGCGATGCTGATGGCACTATGACTGGTGCTTTGCTGGCTGCTTTGACCTCTGCAGAGGCAGTAAGAGGCGATAAACAGCCCTTCAGCTCTGCTTCAGGTAACAGTACCAACACCTGCAGAAGGATCATTGGATCACAGAGTCATTAGGGATGGGAAGGGACCTGGAAAGATCATCCAGTCCAATCCCCCTGCCACAGCAGGATCACCCAGACCCAGTGGCACAGGAACACAGCCAGGCGGGGCTGGAACGTCTGCAGAGAAGGAGACTCCACAGCCCCCCTGGGCAGCCCCTGCCAGGGCTCCGGGACCCTCCCTGGGAANGCAGGGAGCTGCTCTCCTCCCTTCATCCTCTTCGTTGCTCTGTGCTGGACACCCTCCAGCAGCTCTGTGTCCTTCTGGAACTGAGGGGCCCAGCACTGGACAGGTGCAGTCTCACCAGTGCAGAACAGAACGGGACAAGAACCTCTCTGGATCTGCTAACCACCCCCTTCTGATCCCCCCCAGGATGCTGTTTGCCCTCTTGGCCACCAGAGCACATTGCTGGCTCAGAGTCACCCTGCTGGCCACTAGGACCCCCAGGTCCCTCTCTCCTCCCCTGCTCTCCAACAGGTCAGTGCCCCCCCTCTCCTGGTCCCTGGGGCTGTTCTTGCCCAGCTGCCAGCCTCTCCCCTGCCCCTTGTTGTCCCTCCCTCCATCTCTCTCTGCCCAGCTCTCCAGCCTGTCCAGCTCTCCCTGAAGGGCAGCCCAGTCTGCTGGGGGGTCAGCGACACCCCTCATCTTGGTGCCCTCAGCAATCTTGCTGCCAAGAGAGACGCTGAGCCTTCGTTTGTTCAGGACAGGGCACGACGCTCAGCTATTCTTAGCACCTCCTGCAAAGGCAGTTTAAACAAAGCTAAATTTAGGGGCTGGATGGCGCAGAGAGGCTCCCCGGGTTCTGCCCGGCCAGAGGCGCCTCCAGAGCCCTATTGTTTGCGAGTCCCAGGCGAGGGCTGGGGAAGGAGGGAAATAACAAAGAAGCATCGAGCCTTCCTGTTTAGGAAATGTCCTCAGTGTTTTTGCTCGGTTGCTGATCAAAGGCCGGGGAAAAGGAGGCTGATTTCTCACATTTTAGAGCTCAGCTGCCTCTCGGGTGGAAGGGGAAGAGGAGAGAGAGGAGCTGCAGCCTTCCCCTTCCACCTGGATCAGACAGGACAGGCTTTCTCCTCTGGCTTGGAGACAGAGCCCTAGGATGCTATCAGCTTCCCTAAGGTCCTCCCTGCTGTGGCTGTGCCCACCCTCTGGAGACAAGAGACCACCAACTGAGGAGGAAAAGAAACCCCTCCTGTCTTGGAGCTCAGTGCTTCCCCTGTTTGCCTGGTGATCACCTCAGCGTGGGGCTCCGATCACCACATCCTCTCTGTGCACAGAGACACAGAGCCTCGTCCACGGGAGGAAAACAAACACAATGGTTTCCAGCTGTCTCTACAGCCCCTGGCTTTGGGCTGAGAAGGGCCGAGGTGGAACAGGACACCCAAGCGTGTACTTTCCTTTCTCCACAGTGGAAAGACCTCATCCCAGTGTCACAATTTCCCTTCTCAATTAGCGGTGCCGGGTGCCAGCTCGTTGCTCACTGGCTCTGGGAAAGGCCACTGGGAAGGGGAAGCCAAGCACAGTCAGTGCCTCCTATCTGCTCCCCCAACTCCAGAGCCTCTTATCTGCTTCCCAGGTTCTGCCTGGGATGGATGACTGTCGAGGTGGAGGTGCAGGGGGAGGTCGGTGAGGGGTGGGGGATCCCAGAGCAGCACAGGATCCTGGAATCTCTTTGGTTGGAAGAGACCTTTAAGGTCATCAAGTCCAACCTCTGACCCAGCACTGCCAGGTCACCCCCTACCCACGTACGGGTCTGTAAGAGAGCTGGGGAAGGGCTTCCCGCAGGAGTTTGTAGTGATGGGATGAGGAGGGAGGGTTTTAAGCTGGAAGAGAGGAGGTTTAGGTTAGATACTCAGAGGAAACCCCTCGCTGCGAGGGGGCTGAGGCCCTGGAACAGGGTGCCCAGGGAGGCTGTGACTGCTCCATCACCCCTGGCAGTGCCCAAGGCCAGGTTGGATGGGGCTCTGGGCACCCTGCTCTGGTGAGAGGTGTCGCTGCCCATGGCAGGGGGTTGGCACTGGTTGAGCTCTGAGCTCCCTTCCAACCCAACCCAGTCTGGGATTGTGGGTCCCTTAGCTCATTTCACAGGGAGGAAGGGTTACGAGTGGGTGTAGTCAGCTTCGACTCTGTCAGATGTGTGGATGCTCTCTCCACACCCGTTAGTGCCGGTCCCCAGCCTAAGCCCCAGCTCAGGAGGAGCTGTTCCCACTAGATGGCACCTGTAATCAGAATCCCTGGCTCCAGGAGGAGCTCCCATGGGGATCCTGGCTAAGGCTCAGTCAGGGCCAAGCCTAACTGCAACCTAATCGCCAAGCTGAGGAGCTAAGCCCAGTAAGAATTCACTCCTGAGTGGTGTCAGCCAGGCTGAGCTCAGAGCTTAAATTAAACCTGGTTGCTTGGTACCCAGGGCAGTGCCAACTCTGCGGTGCCACATCACCCAGCACGTGTTGCTCTCCCAGGCAGGTTGTACCCTCAGTGAGAGGGGATTCCTCCCTCCCACCCGTGACAGCAGCTCAGCTGGACCCTCCTCTGCTGTGGAAAAGGCTTCATTTTGGGTCCATGAGGCCAGGGGCAGCTGCAGGGAGCCTGGGATTCCCCGAGGAGCTGGGGCAGATGGAGACACTGATCAGCAACCCCTGCTCCTTCAGATGCCTGGGTTGCTTTCCTAGGGCAGTTGGCAAAACAAAAGGAGGAGTTTCCTGCTCCCAGATGGGAAGAGGAAGGAAAAGAACAGAGGGAGTTTCCTGTTAAGTGTGATGGGAGATGCTTGAGAAGCTAAACCGACACCAGGAGGAGGTTTTATGCCACCAGGAGGCTGAGTTTCCTCTGGGACTGCTGTGAGCATCCTGTTGGCATCCTCCTGGGACTGCCAGGATCATCTCTTGGCACCCTTCTGGGACTGCTGGGATTATCTCTTCGGGATCTCCATGGTACTGCCAGGATCATCCCTTTGGGATCCCCATGGGACTGCCAGGATCATCCCCATCTCCGCCGGTTCAGCCCAGCTCAGATGCTCTGCCTTACGATGTGAGGTCCCCACTCCAAACCAACCCCCCTGGCACAGCGGGTGACCCCACCACTGCAGGCCTGAGAGCACTGCAGGAAGCTGCCCGTGGCTGTTTGCCTTCAGCACCCTCCTCCTGCCTGTCCCCCCACCCGCAGGGACTCACGCAGGTGCTGGACTCGTTGAGCTGCAGGCAGATGGCTCCGGTGTCACTCATTTCCCTGATGTTGTGGCATGTGATGGGCTGCAAGGGGAAAAACACAGCAGTGGGACCAGTGAAGCATCAGTCCAGCCTCCTCGCGGCTCCCACAGCCTCATCCTCACCTTGGGGCTGTTCCTGGTTGTGTGGGGTGAGGTGGTGCCAGCTGAGATGAGAGGATGCCTCAAGGTAGCAGAAGAGGCCACCAGCGCTGGAGTAGACCCTGTGGTTTCTGCCACTGCCCTGGGTTGTGTCGCTGGGCTGTCGCTTGTGGGGACCCCATGGCTCGTGTGGTTTGGGACCATGGGGATGCTTGATAGAGCTGGGGGGTCTTGGCTGGGCTGGGCACTCGTCCGCTGGCTGCTGAGCCCCAGGGAGGCGGTGCTGCCTGGCAGGGACCTGGCTGCAGCTTTGGTTTTGAAGAGAAGCAAAGGAAAGGAGAGAGAAGAAAAGCTTGAGCCCTCCAGAAGCCCTGCGTGGCATTGTGGTGACTGCAGTACAACACGGATTTGTCACGGGCCGCGGGGCCAGCGCGTGCCACTGGCTGTGAGAGAGACCCCATTAGATCTGCTTCACTTAGCTAATTGCTAACAGGCGCTTCCTAATCCCTTCACAATGGGCTCATTCCCTGGGCAAGGGCTGTGCCACAGCGAGGATGCCAGTGCCCCACCTCCCTGGCATCACCCTCGTCCTCCTTGTAACCCAGAGGCTCCTCTGTGTGAGAGCCCTGGGTGCAGAGGCTGGGAGAACCCTTACGGGTGCCCTGTGCTGACCAAACCCACTGGTAGGGTGAGATCAAGGGTTCACCTGGGTCCCCCACCATCTCTTGGCTGCTTTGGGAAAGATGGGGCTCAGCCATCCATCCTGGACACGAGCTAGGGGTGTCACCTTGCCCTGGATGAGCTTCTTTATACTGGGGTAAAGCTTTAGACCACCCCATCAGGCTCGTTGTGGAGAGCCCAGGGTGCTATTTCTCTGGGAGAGCCCAGGCACTTAATCAATCTGATCATTAATGCAAACGGGAGGGCAAGGGGAGCGATTACCAGATGTCTCTGATGTCTGCTCAGCACTGCTCGAGGTTCCAGAGGCTTCCACGCTGCTGGAGCTTCTAATCCCTTCTGTCACAGCTGGCAACGTTGAGGTGTCTGTTGGGTCCCCCAGAGCGTTACCTGAGGGCAGAGGAAGGTGTTCGAGGCTGCCATCCCCTCACCCCAACCCCAGGAGTCACCATGGGCAGGGCAGGGATGGGTTTGCTGCCTTTATAAACCCCCTTTCCTCTTGCCCAGTAACACCAGGCTGCTCCTGGGGAGAAGCATCCCTGGCAGAGCTCAAGGCCAGGTTGGATGAGGCTCTGGGTACCCTGCTCCAGTGAGGGTGCCCCTGCCTGTGCAGAGGGCTTGGAACTGGATGATCCTTAAGGTCCCTTCCAACCTGGCCATGACTGATGGCACCAGGTGAGTCCCAGGCTGGTGCAGCCCAACCAGAGTCCCTAGAGCTGGAGCCTGGGGCTCAGCGAGGGATGCACAAAGCTGGATTTCAGAGTAGTTTGGGTTGAAAATCCTTGGAGGGGAAACTCAGACCTTGGAAGGGCTCAGGAAAAATAAGTTGGACCTGCTGTTGCAGGCACAAGCTCAAAGTAAACAGAAACATTCCCACTGGCTCGGGATCAGCTCTGACTCATGAGCTAAAACATCTTTGGAGGTGAAACAGAGTGTTGGGAGGACTGAGCGCTGCTCTAACCTAAAGCTTAGATAGATATTGCTTCCTGGTGCTTTACAGCGACCACACAGCCCGGCTTTCCCTGCGAAACCAACCCCACGAGTGGGTGGCAGCGGTGTTTCTTCCCTTCCCTCTTCTCAAGAGCTGTTTTGGCTTCTAACAGACGGCTTCAGCCTCTGCTCCAGGGCTGTTGCTGTTGAAGATTCTTATCAGGCGGTGAAGATTAAATGCCATCACACCGAAGATGTGGTTTCGCTTGTGTTTCTGCCCAGGGGAGCCTCAGCTCCAAGTTACTTCATCCTTCCCACCGGTCCTGGGAGATGGAGCGGCACTGGCAGGTCCTGGTCAGCAGCCCAGAGCTGGGACCTGCGGCCAGTTCAGCTGACTGACGCCTGGTGGGCTGTGGTGATGGCCTGGAAGGGCTGTTTGAGTGCTGGGCTGTCTGGGGCAGGTCCAGAGAACCTGGAGAGCTCTTGAAAAGCAAAGGCTGAGACCGCTGAGGTTTATTTTGGCAACTGGGTGGCACCAGGCAGAGCTGCTCCTGCAGCCGGTGGAGGGTTGGACTGGAGGTCGCTGAGGTGGGAGAGCACCTCAGCTTGGTCCTACGGGGCTGCCCACGATGGTGCATCCCATCCCATCCCATCCCATCCCATCCCATCCCATCCCATCCCATCCCATCCCAACCCATCTACCCCATCCCACCCCCAGCTGCAGGACCATGGGGGAGGCTGGGGCCCTGCCGAGGGTCCGGTGCAGGTGTCTGGAGCTGGGATTTAGGTTCTGGCACTGCTTTTATTTAAGGGAGGGGTTTCTTCTCTCCAAGTCAATTCCGTTCCAGCTGCTTAAATCACGGAAGGATTTCTGACGAAGTTGAACAAATCCAAAGCAGGAGGCAGCACCCAGAGCAATGACTGCCCCAGCGCTCAGTCCACGCTCTGCCCACAGCTCTGCGCTCTCAGGGGACACCAGGAGGAAATTGTACAATGCAGCACCTGGACTTGACCTCCCCAAGTGTCACCAAGCAGCCACCCAAGCACCTTCCAACGAGTCCAGATGTTTGCAGAGCACCAGAGGTATTTCTAGCCAAAGGCTTTTCACCCCCAAACCCCATAAACCAAAGCCTGCCCAGTGCTCTTTGCAAGAAGACCCAACTCGTAGAGTTCCTTGTCCTTCCTCCCCAGGGAGGGTCCCAGAGCACTGGAAGGGGCTGCCCAGGGGGGCTGTGGAGTCTCCTTCTCTGCAGACGTTCCAGCCCCACCTGGCTGTGTTCCTGTGCCACTGGGTCTGGGTGATCCTGCTGTGGCAGGGGGGTTGGACTGGAGGATCTTTCCAGGTCCCTTTCCATCCCTAAGGGTTCTGTGATCCCCTTTCTTGCAGCAGAATGGTAGAGAAAAGTTTATTCTTGAAACCTTAGGAGTAGTGAGATGAACACTGACCCAGCTGTGGGCTGGGGGATCCACGGGGTGCTCAGCTAAATTGGGTGGTATCCTGCACCATCCATTTGTAGTGGCTCTTGTCAGGTTGTTAGTGCTGAGGGCTTGCGAGGTTAAGCCGAGTCATTTCTTATCCTGGGAGAAGTCACCACCTGGCAGCAGCAGCAGCAAAAGCAGGCAGAGATGGGAAGGAAAATTCTGGTTCCCAAAGAAGATGTCCTTCTAAAATCCAAATCCCTGCAGGGATGCTATAGGGAGGGGGGTGATGCTCTCTCCTCACAGGTCATCAGTGCCAGAACAAGAGGGACCGGCCTCAGGCTGCTCCAGGGGAGGGTTAGGCTGGGCAGGAGGAGGTTTTCTCTCTGAAGGAGCAGGCAGGGGCTGGAACAGGCTGCCCGGGGAGGGGGCTGAGTCTCCATCCCTGGAGGGGTTTACAGATCCTTTAGCTGTGGAGCTCTGGGCTGGTGGTGAGCTTGGCAGGATTGGGTTATTGGTTGGACTGGGGGATCTCAGGGGTCTTTTGATTCTGTGATTCTGAAGGATATTTCAGTAATGGGGCTCAGGAAGTACCTGAGCTCAAATAAAACTTAAAAACCCCAGCAGCAAAGATGTTGGAGTAGCTGACTTGGTCCAGCACCCAGCCCTGAGCACTGCACGAGGACCAGAGAAGGCAAAACTCTACAAAGGCTCAGGGACCAGGAGGGAAATGGCCATCCTTTGCATTCTCCCCTGCCTCAAATGAACCCCAGGGGTTTGTCTCTGCACACCCATCCCTGTGAGGGTACTGGTGCAGGATCCCCACATCCTCTGGGATACTCAGATCCCCTGGGGAACCCTCTGACACAGCCCCCTCCCAGCAGGAGTTTCTCGAACTCTTCTGCCTTTAGCAAAGCCTTTTCCCAAGCTCAGCCAGTCCTCCAGGTCCCACTGGTCCCAGTGAGTGGAGAAGAGGAGGGTGAGGAGCCGGACACGGAGCTCAGATGCTGCAGCCAGCTCCGATCTGCTCCTGGAGGGCTCCAGCTGCATTACTCATCCCTTCCCAGTTTCACTGCTCTCAGCCATGTGGCAGGAATTCAAGCGGGTGGAGCCCTCTTCCCTCTGGAAATATCTGATAAAAAAACCCCTTCCCTCCCCCCTTTCCTTCTCCCAGACAGGATATGGGTGTGGGGCCACAGGCACGCAGGGCAGGGGGAGCCCCTTGAGCCCCCCTATCAAACCCCAGCTGCTGCAGCAGGGACTTCCTCAGGCTGCCGGCCTCCCCAGCAGCTGGGTCCAGCTTGTGAACCCAGCACCTTCCTGGGGAACGAGATCCCTCCTGATTCAGGCAGCCCTGATGTGCAGATCCCTGAAGGATGCTGAGTTCAAGCGGCTGTGAGGTTTGAGGGTCCTTTCCCCTTAACTCATTGTAGGTCTTGCTAAAGAATAGAGGGTGATCCAGAAGGATGAGAGAAAGAGATGGTTTAAAACAAATCAGAGAGGAATAGAAAAGGAGCAAATGAGGAAGATAAAGGATTTCTTTTAGAAACCTTTGTATCAGGTACCTACAGGTTCATCCTCTCTTTTCCATGAGCACTCAAGCCCAGGACACCTCTCTACCCTATCAATACCCAGTCTTGCCACCACAACCCTCTCAGAGCATCCTGCTGCTGCACAGAGGCCCCAGAGCATCATCCCGCTGTGCAGAGCAGGGACAGGCACAAGCCTCCCCAGAAATAACCCTCCTCTGCTCCCCAGCGAGTGCTGCCACAGCTCGGTGACCTCCACCCTCTCAAAATGCTGACAAAGGGCTGGCGTTAAATCCCCGACACCCAGTAGTTTGTTTTTAAAGCTCAAATCTTTAGGTCACCTTTTGCTTTGTGCTACAAGGAACTGGGATTTCCTGGGTCAGGTAATTATCCCTTCATCTCACACCCCTGCTCTTCAGCCCGACCAAACAGTCTGGAATTCTAATTCTCTCAAATAAATTAGGGTTGGGGTTGTTTTTATCCTCTCATATAAAGTTGAGGGGGGTTGTTCTCTCATAAAATTGGGGGCTTTTTTTATTCTCTCATAAAAATGGGGGTTTTCCCCCCTCCTCCCTATAAAAATGACCATAGGCTGGCAGGTCGGGCACATCACTTTCCCTTGGCAGCAAAGGGAGCAGCAAAGGGGCATCGTGAGAGAGCGGAGCGAGATGGATCTGGTCCCTCACCTAGGTGTGAGTGAGGAAAAATCACAGCTGAGGAGACACCCGCCGGGTCCTGGCTCCTGTCCCAGCTGCTTCCCTTCTTCAGTCCCAGTCTATTCCTTTCTGGTTGCTGGGTTTGGTACAGACATGCTCATATTTCCCTAAAACATAACCCCTGAGAGAGGAAAAAGCCCTCTGCACTGTGATTCCCTCTTCCAAATGAGGACTATTGGAAGGGCTGCAATAGGAGGTCTCTGTATTTACAGAGATTCATTTGATTTGCAGAAAATGATGAGTTCCAACCACAAAACAAGAGCCAGGCTCATTTACCCCACTGCAGGCTGAGAAACAGCTGCTCCTGTGGCTGCTCTCTACAGGTCTGCATGCCCTCGTGGTGTCTGCAGTGTCCCTGGGAGCTCCTGCATCCCCAGTTCCTCTCCTTTCCAAACCAGCAGCGATTTGCACATCGCGTTGGCCAGGGGATGCTGAGTGCAGAGCTGCCCCTCTCAGATCCCACAGGGGAGTGGAAACAGCAAACTGCACTCAAGACCCCCAGAGCATCCCCTGAGCTGCAGTCAGAAGTTACACACAGGTTGCCCCATGCACTAAGTTACCCCTTGCACTAAGTAGCCCCATGCACTGTTGCCCCTTGCACTAACAAGTAGCCCCGTGCCCTAGTCTCCCACTGCTGTTCCTCCAGGCTCATCGCCCCAGGAGGTGCTGAGGTCCACACTCACCGCACAGCTCCAGCACGCAGACTGCCATCCAGAAGAGCTGCCTCCACTCCATGCTGTTCAAACTTCCCAAGAACAGCAGTCCTACCGCTCTAGCAGGGGTTGCCTCTGATAGCTCGTGGGTTTTCAGCCCCGCAGCAGCTCTGAGCTCATGTAGTTTGGGTTTAGTTCAAGCCTTTGAGATCACTGGCTTGTGGGGTGGGTTTCTCTTCAGGGGTTGGGGCTCCTGGTTCAAGCCTGCGAGGTGGAGTTTCTCTGACTTGATTTCAGGGTTTTATATAGTTCATGGCAACCTCACTATCACTGAGGTAATTTTCTCCTCCCCACTTTCCTGCCAGCAGCTTCAAAACAAACAAAAGAACAACCCTCTCCCCAGCAAAGGATCCCAAAGCCTTGCAGAGCTTAACTCTTTCCTGAGAGCTGCTGAAGGGAAGGCAGGGACAGGATGGGATCCAGCTGGGTTATGGCAGAACCTGCTGCTAAACTTCCCCCAGAGCCAAGTGAAGTGGAGAAACCCCAGGTCCAGCCGTGGCCAGTGAACCCCAAGCGTGGTCCCAGGGCTCGTGGGAAGGGGGTAACTCTGAGAAGTGCCTTTGGAATGGCAGATTTTCTCAGCAAATGAAGCAGGGAACTCAAGGATGCGAAATCATCGCTGACCTGAAGAGAAGGAACTCCCATTAGCTTCACTAAATTGACTTTGGTCAAACAGAGAGCCCGAGTGGAAGGGTTTGGAGAAGGTCTGGGGGAGAGAAAACCCCCCAGGCTAAAGCTTCGGCATAAAACCTGGAGCAGAAGAGGGACTGGAGACTAATAAATAACTTCCCGGAGCTCATTTCCATGAATAACACATTACAGAAACACTTAAAGCAGCGCAGCACCCCGAGAGCAGCTTTATTGCCAGGCTGAACTTTACCAAGTGGAAACCGTTGGCCCTGGCTCTTGGTTCTCCAGTGGGAGCAGCTCTGGGACTGCCAGGACAAGGGATGCTCTGCTGTGGGCTAAAGGGATTGAGTCAACTCGAACCTGGCCTTAAGGGAACCTCCTGAAAGGTTGATTTTCAGAGAATCAAAGAATCCTCAGGGATGGAAGGGACCTGGAAAGATCACTCAGTCCAATCCCCCTGCCACAGCAGCATCACCCAGACCAAGTCGCACAGGAACACAGCCAGGCAGGCTCTCCAGAGAAGGAGACTCCACAGCCCCCCTGGGCAGCCCCTTCCAGGGCTCTGGGACCCTCCCTGGGAAGAAGGTCCTGCTGAGATTGAGAGGGAACCTCCTCTGCTCCAGCTGGCACCCAGTGCCCCTTGTCCTATCACCAGATGACCCTGAGGAGAGCCTGGCTCCATCCTCCTGACACCCACCCTACATGAATGAAGTCCCCCCCTCAGCTTCCTCTTCTCCAAGCTCAAGAGACCCTCTGGCAGGATGGGGCTGGGGACCACAGTGAGGGCAAAGACCTTACAAAGGCATCTGAATTTCATCTGGGTTCTGTAAAGGAGAGAGCTGTAGGGGGAGAATAAACCAGACCAGCTCGTGCTGAGCCCCTTGTTCACACAGGAGTTGCAGGAGAGCTCCAGAGGTTCCCTGCCCGACCCCCTGTACCCCCACACCCACCCCAGGGGCTCTCCCCATCGGGTTTCCTGCCATTCTCCTGCAGCGCTGCTCCCCGGCTCCCGAATGAAAGAAACCACCAGTCATCCGGGGCTGGCTGCCGGTTTAGTTTCACCTTTCAAAAGCAAACCCAGAATAGAGAGGGAGGGTCTAAAAATAGCCGGTGGGTGGCCAGGAAGCTCACGGGTTTGGCTTCCAGGGGAAGTCGGGCTGTGGTTGACCACCATTCCCTGTGCTGAGTCTGTAGGGTCTCGTTCATCCTCACGCTCACTGTGTGCTCGGAGTCCAGCCTTACTGCTCAGTTTAGGATCCGCTGGAGCCCACTTTAGGGTCCTGTAGAGCACCAAGGCTCCAGCAGGGCTGACCCAGCCTAACCAGGAGGAGCAGGCTGGGCTTTGTGTCTGCTGCCCATTCACGGGACAACCCTGGTGGGCAAGGAGCTCCCAGAGCCCCCAGGCCAACCATCCCCACCCCAAGAAAACCCCTCAATCCCTGAGAGACTGACAGACACAGCCTGACCCCCTCCCTGCTGCCACTCAGCAGGGTGTGAGGAGCAGCTGAGGGAGCTGGGGTTCAGTCTGGAGAAGAGGAGGCTGAGAGGAGACCTCAGTGCTCTCTGCAGCTCCCTCACAGGAGGTTGGAGCGAGGCTGCTGCTGGGCTCTTCTCCCCAATTCCTGATGCTAGGACGAGGGGCAGTGGCCTCAAGCTGGGTCAGGGGAGGGTGAGATTGGATCTGAGGGAGAAGCTCTCTCCTGAGAGAGTGGCTGGGCACTGGACCAGGCTGCCCAGGGAGGGGATGGAGTCCCCATCCCTGGAGGGGTTTAAAACCCATTTGAGGCCATGGTCTGGGGGTTGGGGAGCTGTTGGGATGAGGGCTGGGCTGGGTGATCCTGGAGCTCCTTTCCAGCCAGGAGGGTTCTGTGATTCACAGCCCCTGAGCCAGTTTCAGCTCAATGTTTGTGGAACCCAGCTCCTGAGGTTCCAGCAGCAGGGCGATGAAACCGTTCACATTGATAGGAGGAGGAGGAGGAGGAGGGGAGGGGGGAGAGGATTTGCTCGAGCTGTTGAGGGCGATTCAGTTTCGTGCAGAGTGATGCAATAGCCACATGGCTAAGGAAGTTTGGTGCCAGGAAATGTGTTTTCTATAAGGATTGGAGCAGGCAGATGCCACACAATGGTGCTGGGGCAGTCATTTCCTCACCTCTCAGCAGCTGCTATTTTGGAGAGGTGAAATAATTCCATCCCCTCCATCCTCCCCAGACACCGGCGCTGCTGCTGCAGAGGATGTGCAACCTTAGAGGGCTGCTCTGCACAAGACCCCATCAAATAACCCGAACCTCTGGCTCGCTGACCCGTTGCTGTTGGGGAGTTTCAAAGCACCTCGAGCACTTTTCCCACTTCAATGAAAATGAATGGGTGTTAACGCTCCCCAGCCCTCCCACCGCAGGGGTGGAAGCTCTTGGAGGGAGGCCACACCACAAGGAAACCTCAGAAGCCAAATGTTTTGCATCCCAACCCTCAGCCGTAGCAACCAAAGCGCAGCATTTCCCAGGCAGAGCGGGGCTTTCCGGGAATCACAGCCCTTTTCCTGCAGCCACCGAGCTCTGAGCTGAGCTGCTGCGGGAGGTCCAGAGCTGGAGAGCTGGAGCAGCATCCCGGTGCCTCTATGGGGAGGGACAGCCAGAGCAGAGGACGAAGCTGCAAATGAAAAGGTATTGGAGCGTGGGTTGTTCTTCCTAGTGGAGGTTTAGGATCACAGTCTCACAGTACTGATGAGGCTGGAGAAGACCTTAAAGATCACCCAGTCCAACCTAAAACCAACCNAAAGACCCTTCACATATTTATAGACATGAAGGAGGTCCCCCCTCAGCCTCCTCTTCTCCCAGCCCAAGAGCCCCAGCTCCCTGAGCCTTTCCTTAGCAGGGAGCTGCTCTCCTCCCTTCATCATCTTTGCTCTACGCAGCCCATTACTGGCTCAGAGTCACCCTGCTGGCCACTAGGACCCCCAGGTCCCTCTCTCCTCCCCTGCTCTCCACCAGGTCAGTGCCCACCCTCTCCTGGTCCCTGGGGTTGTTCTTACCCAGCTGCCAGCCTCTCCCCTGCCCCTTGTTGTCCCTCCCTCCATCTCTCTCAGCCAAGCTCTCCAGCCTGTCCAGCTCTCGCTGAATTCCTATTTCACCTCAGTGTCATTTCTATTTCTAAGCTGTAGCTCTCAGAATTCAGTACAGATTCCATCTATACAGTAAATGCAGATTAAACCTTCATTTGTTTAAGCTGACCACTTGCTAATCCTTGCCACTGCACTGAACGGGCACCCTGCTATTTATTGCCCCCCTCCTCACACAGTTCCTGCTTTGCTATTCATTGACACTCAGTTATTCCTCAGGGAGCCCAAAAACGAATCCAGCTCTAGAATCTCCGACCTTTGATCTTCAGATCCTAGATTTTATTTTGAGAAGCTTCTGTAAATCTCCCAAACTAATAATAAAGGGAAGAGGGGAGTGGTTGCTGCGACTGTGAAGATGCTCTTCATAAAAGGGAGTCTATTAAACCAGATCGCCTGGCCTGATTATTCCTCCAAGAATCAATACCCTCCAATAATCAGGGGAATAAGCAGCCAAACACCCGACCAGGGCTCGAGCAAACCGGAGAGTGTGGAAGAGTCTGATGTCTTCAACTTCTACTTCAGGACTGTGGGTTGCAAA
Organism: Upupa epops; assembly: GCA_013397515.1. Classification (NCBI taxonomy): domain Eukaryota; kingdom Metazoa; phylum Chordata; class Aves; order Bucerotiformes; family Upupidae; genus Upupa; species Upupa epops. The sequence continues at coordinate 147,194 of VZRI01011306.1, forward strand.
TCTACCCAAGGCTGCGCTCAGTGACTCCCCTCCTCTCTGTTCAGAGCTTTGGAGGGTGTCAGCAGCTCTTTAATCTGGCTGGAAGGGGCAGGCTCTGATGTAAATGAAGTCACTCGAGGGTTTTTCCATGAAATTCTTCCCCGGTCGCATATTTTCCACGGCGACTCCGGAGATTGAGGGAGTCGGAAGGAAAAACAAGGCAAGACCCGGCGGAACCAGGCGCCTACAGCAAGGCAGGAGCTTTGCTGAGTTGCAAGGGTGGGGAGAGAAATGTGGAGGGGGGAACAAAAAAAAGAGCCAGAGGATGCTGTCCTGACCTGGAAATGGTCCCCAGCCCATGGAAGGTCGCTGGCAGGAAGCCACCCCAGCAGCAGTGCTAAATAAAACTCTCTGTTGCCTTTGAAAGTCACCCCTCCTGGCTCTGAGTCAGAGAGAAGGGCAACCACAGAGGTGGTGTCTGACTGCTGGGAGATAGAGACAGCAACACCGCTCAGACCTGGTGATCTGGGGGGTCTCTTTCAACCCTGCGATGCTCTGCAGCACCAGCACATCCTGCCTTCCCTTCACGGGGACAGGGGCAGCGGCTGGGGACCACCCAGCGTGCATCAGACAGAGGGGAAAAACCACGGGGGAATCCCTTGTGAGCAGGCTGAGACACCGACGGCTCGGGGTGCCTCAAGCAGAGCAAACAAGCCGCTCACCCGCCTCACGGGATGCGGCTCCATCACTCCTGTCTGCACCCGGGGCAGCTGAACTGAGCGGGATTTCCACGGGTGCTGGCGATGCGCTGAAGCCTTGGGATACCCTCAAGAGCCAGTTTGCTCTGGAAACACGAGGCTTTGCCTGGATACTCCAAGAGTGACGAGCAGCAACACCACCAGACGAGCAGGAGAGGACAGAGACGAACGGGTCAGACTGCTGCTATGATCCATCACAGCTTTGGGGCTGTCCTGCAGTCTCATTAACTCCTGATTTCATTGACTTCTCTCCTTGCCTGCCCCAGCCAGACTGTAATAAACAGCAGCATCACCAAACACCAATAAAAATCATGAAAGCATAAGCCTGGTAATTTAGCACCAAGATTAGCTTCTGCATCCAGATCCGCAGGCTGCTGACTGGGATTTATTTCTCCCATTTATGGGTGGCCGAGGAACACAGCGACGGGATTCATCGCTCGGCTTTTCCAGCCATCAGCAAGTCCGTCCGAGCCAACCCAGGTGTCTGAGAGGCTTCAAATGAACTCGAATTCCAAAGAAATGCTAATTGCCTTTTCATCTCGTGGCAAATGGGGTGAAATGGGAGAAGCATCGGATCGTTTAGGTTGGGAAAGGTCTCCGAGTCCAACTGCAGGCTCAACGTTACCCAGCTCACTGTTAAACCACATCACTAAGCACCGTCTCCACAGATGGGGATCTCCAGGGAGGGGGGTTTCTGTGCTCAGTCGGTACCCAGAGTGAACCTGCAGCATCACCAGTGATGCCTCCCCAGCCAGGGAGGGGATAGGGAACAGAACTCCCACAGGCTGGGATGAACACACCACATGGAACAGTGAAACTGCTGCCAGTGCTGGTACCGGGGTGAAGCCCTCAGAGCGAAACTCAGCCCAGGGGACAGCCAGAGGTCACAGCAAACAGGAGAAACAGCCTCAGGAGCACAGTGACGAGTGAGCCCTTCCAGGGGTGGTGACTCCTGAAGTGAGGAAGAGCAGCTTCAGCAGACTCCTCCCTTTATCAGCAGGATCTTCTTCCCAGGGAGGGTCCTAGAGCCCTGGAAGGGGCTGCCCAGGGGGGTTGTGGAGTCTCCTTCTCTGCAGACGTTCCAGCCCTGCCTGGCTGTGTTCCTGAGCCACTGGGTCTGGGTGATGCTGCTGTGGTGGGGGGACTGGACTGGAGGATCTTTCCAGGTCCCTTCCCAACCCTAAGGATTCTAGGATTCTATAAGGAGGGTGGTATTGCTGGTCCAGGACACAACTGGGGTGCCCATGGGATACACCTGGGAGACCTTTTGGGGCAGCTGATGGGGTTTGGCCCCTCCTAAGAACCTCCAGAAGTGATTCTCTCCCAGCCACCCCAGGACAGTGACTCCATCACTCCCCTGCACAGCCTGATTTGATGCTCCACAGCCCTTTCACTGCAGAAATGATCCCTCTTGCCTGCTTGGACAGTTTGCCTTTGTTGGGTTTGCAAATCGATTTGGAAGCCAGCCAAAGCCTGGGCTGCCCTCTCTGTCCTGAGTCCATGATCATGACTGCTGGAAACCCAACTGCCCCCTGCTAAAGCATCTCCTCTGCCTGGCTGTGGGATGGAGTGAGGGGGTTTGGGGGTCAGACAGAGCTTAGGGTCTCTCCTTCCTTCCTGGTTGAATGATTGAAGGTGGGAGGGACCATAAGGATCATAGAATCATCAAGGTCAGGAGAGACCTCCAAGATCAAGGTGATCTTTACAGGCTCCTCCAGTCCAACCATCACCCCACCTCACCCTGCTCACTCATGCTGCTCCCCAGGGCCACAGCTACTCGGTGGATGAACCCCTCCAGGGATGGTGACTCCCCCTCTCCCCGGGCAGCCAATTCCAACCCCTGAGCACTCTGTCAGAGAAGAGATTTCTCCTGATGGCCACCCTCACCCTCCCCTGGCACAGTCTGACCTGAAGGCTGATGCATCCCTGCAGGTGGGAGTAGCTGCTCTGAGGAGGTGCAGGAGGTTGCTGGGGAAGCAGAACTGACCAAGTTAGCCAACAGAAACCCTAGAAATTCCACGTTGCTTCTATTTCCAGGGAAAAAAGCCCCATCCTGAGCTGGTCTATGTGAGGTACAGTGCAGCCTCAAGGCTGAGTGTGCTTAGGAAATGAAGGAAGGGCTTTTACTCTCGGTAAACACCAGGTTAGTGCCTGGTGCCAGGGAAGCATCAGATGGGATGTAAAACTCACGGGTGGCAGCAGCAAAAGGCATCTTTAAAAAGCACCAGGGGAAAAGGGCTGGCTAGGGCTCTCCTCTCCACCCTGGCAATTGCTGATAATAAAGTGCTGCTGCTCTCTACCTGGGAAATGAGGTCCCAGAGGCAGCTGCCTCCGCTTTTCAAAGCAGGGTTTGTTCAAACCCACAGACAGGAGCATCCTCCCTCATTACCGACTGCTGCTGCCACTGACCCCCCGCACCAGCCCCCGTTCAGATCCTCTTTTGTTTTCTGACTCCCAAAGTCGTGTCCTTGGTCTGAGAGAGAAATAAAATGAAATCTAAGAGCCGCTTCTTTATCGGTCGTCTCCTGAAGAGAAGGATGCAACAGCAAAACGACTTCAACTGCGGAGCTAGATGACCTGAAAAGATGACAGGGCTCTGCTAACAGCTCCGAGCAGCTAAATTCAGACACCACTTATTTATTGATGTGTTTGTACAATAGGAGGGGCTGGGAAGGCTGCAGACTCGCAGGTACCTCCTGATGGCACATAATAAGCGCAGACAACACAGACCTACGGTGAATAATAGAACAAAACCCTTCCAGCAGCACTGGAAATCAAAGCGCATAGGCAATCAGACTCTCTCCAGTTAAACCTCCTGGGAAGGGGAGCGAGGGGCAGCGCGCGAGCCCAGCTCTTGCTATGGAGGAGGTGGGGAGTACAGGACGGTCCCGTTAAGACAGAGCCACCCTGCAGCGTTAGCGGTTGGAATGCTAATGGTATTTGGCTTTTAGATGCTTTTATTTCGTGTTTATTTATCTGTAATACCTCTGAATTTATACCTGATTTTTGTATATCTCCCTAAATATTTGTATTTATTTATATAACCCAGCTCCTGTCAGGAAGGAGATGGGGAGTACGGGATAGTCCTATGGAAACAGAACCACCCCGCAGCATTAGCTCTTTAATCTATAATGTTATTTGACATTTATATGCTTTGGTTTTGTATTTATTTATATTTCATACACATACATTTATCATTTAGAATAGATATAGCTATATTTCTATTTACTCATCTGGCCCAGCTCTTTCCACAAAGGAGAATGGGAGTAGAGGAGAGTCCCGTTAAAACAGAGCCACCCCGCAGCAGTACTGGTTCAGTCTAGAATCCTTAGGGATAGGAAGGGACTTGGAAAGATC